>JARQZJ010000074.1:1200000-1800000 GCA_030704895.1 Henosepilachna vigintioctopunctata | reverse complement strand
CCACAACATCGAACATCCTACCTGACTAGGTAGGTATACTGTCAATTAAAACATACAGGACGAATAAACTCAGTTTCACATAGATTCACAGTCTCCAATTCTCCAACTTCAGTTTGAAAGTTAACAAGGAATAATTTATGTTCACCAATTCAAAACAAAGCAAACGCGAATAACCCTTAGTCGAGTCGTATTGTCAACAGATGGAGCCATGCGGCTCGAATCCAGCGAAAAGGGAGGGGCCATGAAGGAGGGGCCGTAGCTCCGCCCAGAGAGGCTTCAACTAGCCGATTCTCCAAACAGACAATCCTTTAAGCCTGTTTTCCACATCGGTGGAATTAAAAATTAAGTTCTCATGATTGTTGGCGAATTCAAGGGGTTTGAGGAGAATTGCGGGGTGCCTGGAAGGGGTTGTTAGAACCGTGCGACAACGAGACAAGGATCAAAGCGGGTTTGATCACGATTGGTCTTTAATGAGTGATTCTCGCGAAAATTTATAACC
The DNA here is from genome assembly GCA_030704895.1 of Henosepilachna vigintioctopunctata. Classification (NCBI taxonomy): domain Eukaryota; kingdom Metazoa; phylum Arthropoda; class Insecta; order Coleoptera; family Coccinellidae; genus Henosepilachna; species Henosepilachna vigintioctopunctata. The sequence continues at coordinate 1,799,501 of JARQZJ010000074.1, read as the reverse complement.
GAAATCTGGTAGTTGGAGGTTTATGGCCAACAATAGAAACCATGTAGATACGAATGTATTGATGATATTGATTATGTACTACTTGTAACATTCGATTCAATTCTTCAAAATTGTTGTATAAACTGGATATACGATAAGCTATTATGAAGGTTGTTTAGAATAAATATGACCTAAGTAGATTGTGAGTCATTATTTTCAACGATCATCAACATAATTTAAATTAAAACAGATTATACCCCATTTCATCTGTTTAGAGAAAAATACTGCTTGAGCAATCGCTCGGAATGTACTTAGATACACTTATTTTTTACTATACGAAAGTTATGCTGTATAACATAGTTCCTCAGTTATAAGAAGTTATGATATGTACGAAAGTATTATATTATTTTTTTGTCAATGGGAGTAATAATAATCCATAGGTAGGTAGAGGTCATTTTCTATTACAACAGGTTGATATAATAGTTTTTGCCCAAAATCTATCAAGTTGCGTTAACTGAATAACAGCAAATCTGTATCTTCAGGAATATATTTTTAATTGTAGAGTCAGTTATTGCTTAAATCTTTTGAAAAACTTGAAATGGAAATTATGTCTTCTAGAATTAACAACAAGTTAAATTGGCAAAAACAAATCAACTGCTTCTCAAAATTGTCGAAATTGCAAAACATTATCTTCTTCGAAAATAAGAAAATATTCCTTTAGGTACTGTGAGATGTCCTTTGCTGTGATAAATTTCTTGATAAACAATTACCAATTGAACAAAAGATTTTGTGTTCGAAATATGCATTTCAACGAGTAGGTATACTTAAATTATTTTTGAGTGATGAGGACATTTTATTATTATCAATTACGTAACCTTCTCTTATTACTACAATGATTTCCTAATAAGTGAGCAAAATTGGGGAAAAATTAATTTTGAATTTTGAAGTACCGATAGTAATTTAACGATTTAATTGATGGTACCTACTGTAAACAAAAGAAGGCAAATCTGCTCCTCCAAATGATTCATTTTATGAAAACGATTCCTGACAATTATGACTAGAAATACAAAACATCAAAAGTCATTATTTTGGTTTTAGGTATTATTATTTTTTCATTACTTTTTGACAAAATTTTTATTTTTTGAATTTAGATGAGTTGAAACAAGTGAAAAATTCGTTCAACTAGTGGTGTCTTTTGCATCATAAAACTCAGAAAAATATCTTGAAATGTCCGACGGTGAAAAATTATAAACAAAAATGTTCTCTATGATAAAGGTATAAACAATGTGAGATCTTCTCATTTTTATCGGAGAAGAAATTCCTATCGCAAAGTGAAATTTATTGATATAATCTGTATTGAAAGAGCACCGTTGACACCTGTTTTGAACTTGGCTACTCTCATCGAGTTACCAGCAATTGAAAAGTGTCCATTCACAATCTGGGTATTAGATCATCTGTTTTGGGAAATGTGATTTTCGCTTAAGAAGTGGAGCGGGGTCAGTGACCCTAGGTATCTAAATGATATCATCAGTCGACTTCGTCTTTTTCTGATTTGCTGTTAAATAGTTTATAAACATTAAGCCTCAGTTAATCTAAGCAGTTATTGGGTCTAATGTGGGAGTCAAAGTTAAAGTTGGTTGAAGTAGGAGATCTGGGTTTGAACCCTGGGTGGACGTTTGTCGACATAAATATGTATATAGGTATATTATGGATTCGAGCCGTTATAATGATGAAGTATTATGGGTAATGTATATACTTGACAAGCCCTAAAAATATTGGAAACATTATGTAAAAGTTATATAGGTTACATTGTAAAGTATGAGTACACTTGTCCAAAGCAAGACCAAGACGAGACTTGGACAGTCTTGGTCTTGCGTAAGCGAACATGTTCTTGGACTTGTTCTTGTACAGTGAGTCTTGGTCTTGCTGCAAGAGCCTTGCAAATTATTGTAATCCTGCAAGTATTCATAGAATAAGTCTATGAATGATGTGTACATAAATATATTATTTTTATTTCGATTATATTTTATCTGGCTTTTCGAATCATCGATGGTTCTCCTTCAGGGCTATGAAAATAAAATGAATGTCAAGCAAAACATTACAATTCTCTTCCATTACAATTGAGGTTGCTCACCGAATAATTGAGGGTGAATGAAAATTGATGAACTGTGTAGCTGATTGACAAATACAATTGACATAACAAATCATATGAGAAAATTATCGAATCGAATGGAACAAAAATTTTTCAGAAGAGGGGAAACGCGAAAACCTGTTTATTGAGAATCACTACTCTAAAACAGTGACAGAAACACGCATTTATATCACTTCTAACAATAGGCAAAATTCTCGTACTACAGAATTATTCCACCTAGAACCTACTCGCTAATACAATCCCCGATTCTGTTTATGGAGTCTACATTTGATACAGTTGCTAATGAATGTGACGTTCACTTTGACTCCATAGAAGTTATTAATGGGAGTTATGTGAACAAGGAAATTGACTAAAATAAATTCAAATATATTGAGTTCTCTGTAATATTTCATTCAATTTTATTATTTAGTTATCAGTTATTTCTTTTTTCATATTAGATTGGGCTCTTGGTTATATTTTTTTCATTTCATTCATTTAATTAATTAGTTACTATTCAACATTACGTTTATTTTCTGTATTTGGGTGGTATTATTCTTTTACAACACTAAACTAACAGAAGAACCAACCACAAACACCACCAAACGAATATGAATATGTAGCTAGCATTCATACAAGGATTATCAAAGAGAATTAATGAAACCATTCAAGCATGTAATTGTACATAAAGCACATACTCAAATAGCGAACATGTTCAGTAAATTAAAATTAACAACACTTAAGGCTAAGGAGTCAAATAGTATTCAAGTGCAAAGACTGCACAAACAAAACGTAGGTCATTTCTTACATATACTACAAGACAGGCTAAAAGCACAGAAAGACACGAAAACGCAACCACAGCACTGAAAAGACACAAAAAGATAGAAATGCATGATGTAACTATGAAGACACGACACTATTAGGAAGGAGACATATGGACATATACTTGCCACTACTGAAAATACATACAAAAACGAAAGAATACAAGACTCAGAGCACCACATCACAATAAAAATCGATAGCATACATGACAGTTAACAGTACTCAATAAACCATTGGAACAAACGACACAGAAATCAGTGAGATATTTATGAAATTATAATCTCTATCGTTTTTATTAATTATTGTATGTTTTAAATGTAATTTGAAGTTGTCTTATACTGAGGGGGGTGGATACGCCGAAATGTTTATAATAAATAATTTGCCAAACTTATATACCCAACTGCAAGAGGAATTGACTATATATATATAGTTAATACTGATATATTAATCGAAATATTTCAAATAAACCTCTCAGGGAGATGTCTACACAAATGTTGTCAATGAGAACGAACCTATCACTTTTGAATGAATATTAATTCATCGAATATTGATTTATTAAATGAATACAACTGATGATTTTTAATGGGGATGAAAGAATTGTATCATATTATCATTCAACAAGTTCGATAATTTTTCGAAGCGCACTTAATTTTTACTCTCGAAAGTGATAGGTTCGTTCTCGTTGACTACATTTGTGTGACAGCTCCCTGAGAGTTTAATGTGAAATATTTCGTTTAAGAGTCTTAGTATTGACTGAGTATGAAACATTCGTGATTCTGGAAATTATATATATATATATATATATATATATATATATATATATATATATATATATATATAATATAGCTTAATGAATAAATTCATTTGACAAATTATTTACATCCAAAATTCGTATTAATTCTATCAACCACAACAGTCGAAAACTAGAAATATTGAATTTATTTATAAATGAAATTGAATCCTCCGAAACGTCAGTTATTGTTATTGGTGCGTCAATTCATTTCAAACTGGGTACGAATGTGATTATACAGTCGATGAAGTTCGTATAAAGCGGATAATAAAATGCAATGAAAAATAGATTGAAAACTAATGAAAGTTCCGCTGTATTAAATGAATGGGTTATCGAATTTGGCTAGTTCAATATTTGAAGCGGTAAAGTGATTAATTTGAATATCGCTTGCATTGTATTTTGTATTATGATTTCACCAGGCTTTTGATTCATTTTAGGGCTCAAATATTTCACATATTGATATATATATATATATATATATATATATATATATATATATATATATATATATATATATATATATATATATATATATATATATATGTACTTAGGCACTAGAGAAAATTTTTCTCTGGTTCCTAACAGAATCTACATCCTTCTGTGAGTCTGGCTCTTCCTACAGTAGTCCTGCACAAAATTTGTGCAGCATCCTTCGCACAGCTGACTGTGCATGTGAAAATATCGTAGAAATGGCATAAAATCCAAGTTATTTAACATTCATAAAATAGTTGTGATGGGTATTCAATCAACCTCTTCAATTTGTAAGATCTCCTCTGTTTTTCTGCACTATGGTGCAAAAGATAGACAGCGAGGGAATTTTTGTTTGACGCTTTTGACAGATTACCCACAGAATTACGTACTCAAGGAAATCTTACATGTCTACTGAAGTATCACTCATAAACTATAATGCTGCCAGCCGGTCTCCGTAGTTTAGTCGGATTATGGTGCGGTAAGATTCGGGTTCGAACCCCGGTGAAGGCATGGGTGTATGTGTTTGTCTATGGTTTGAGTAGTTTAATGATGATATATGCTGGGTAATGTTCATTGATTACAAGCCCATTGGACAAAAAATATTGTTGATTCTCGATAACAGCAGACAAATAAATAACAACTAAATGCATTGTTTCTCAATTTTGACTATAAGAGACCAGAAATATTAGGTATTCATATTGTTTGCACTGTGATGCCTTAAATTTTCAGTATTTGCAGCGATTTTCAAGAATTACAAATGAAAATGGATAAATCGGTTGATATGGACCAACGTAATGTGCTGTTTCTCAATATGGACCAGAAATAGGTTGGTATAGATATTTATGTTTTTGCATTGTCATGTCCGAACATGTCAGTATACCTACTTGCTCGTGATTTTTAAGAGTAAAAATCGAAGATGATATATCAATTGCGATTGACCTCAGTGATGAGCTGCTCAATTACCGGAGAATGACTATTTGTACCATTTCTTATGGCAGACTTCGAAGTCATATATGGTTAATGAGAATTTGTAATATTTTTGAGAACCAAATAATTAAAAATCACCTTTCTCAGTTAGAATCTTCTGTGGATAATGAAGGGAATATCTCCTTGAATTTGTTCGCTATTCAATACACGACCCTTATATTTTTCTATATCTACTAGCTGACCAGACGAACTTTTTTCCGCCTTGTAGACATGAATGAGCAGATTTAGGATTTTATCAAGTTCGATTTTTCATTTGGACAATAAATATAAATTTAAAAAATCAAGTGCCTATTCTAATGATTCTTTATTCGCCTTGTATGTTGGTGCATGAGTTGTACTCTTCAGTGAAGCACCATGTGATAGACGCTAACAAACAACGCAGATGATCTTTCTACCCGTGAACATTCCACATATAATTGACCATGGAAAAAGCATGGATTTTCTAGATTAAGATCACAAACTTTCAAGAATTGGCCTTGTGATTCTTTAGTGGTCATGGCAATGAAATGACATCCAAATGTAATTTTATCCAATGGACTATGGATTTCATAATACAATTACATCCAGATGTAATGAAATCCAGAGAAATCCTAATTCTTAGCAACCTCCCCACAAATTTTCAGCCAAATCTGAAATAACGTTCTCGAGTTATGAAGATTGTCACTAACACGACTTTCTTTTACTGAGTGAAAATGAGTACTAAAACATTCATTCGAAAAATTCAAATTGATCAGAAGAATGTTATAGTAGAGCTAAGTGAACGTATACGATGCCTCCACTATCCTTCAAAGGATACATGTTAGAGAAATATTGAAATCGATGCCACACTTGATGGAAGTACAAGGCAGCTGTTTCGTTCTACAAGGAACTCGTCAGTTGCACCACGTCCATGGAATTGATGAAACGATTTTAGTCTCCTTCTTCTTATGACTCAAAGTGAAGAACCCTCAAGTAGTGAATACTTCACAATTCTGCCGATACGAATAAAATACAACAGAAAACATCCCTCAGATCACAGACACAACATCTCACATGATCTGAGAGATGTTTTCATCATCTTCATTAACATCTTCCATTAACCCTTGAAGAATAATGGAAGCACCACATCGTACACGTTCACATATCTAGCTGCACTTCAACATTCTTTTGATTAATTTGAATTTCTCGAATGAATGTTCTCGAATATTCATTTTCTCAAATATATCATTCACTGCCTCTAGCACAAAAATTATATGTATATGTGTGTGCACATATATGCATTCATATACGTTTGTGTATATACTTATACATATTTTCATGTCATATATAGATGTAGATTATAATTTCATTATTTCATTTTATTTATGGATGATTGATTGACATTAAACGTTCATTCATAATGAGAGATACATCGTGAGTTTCTGGCAACGTACGATTCTCAAATAGGAGTATGCAAATCTTGACAGCGTATGTTGCATTTTTATTGTTATGGGCTATTCTTCAATTATCCAAGTGCTCTTGGTGGTCCACTTCTGGAAGCATCCTACGCAAGCCGTTTCATGGAACAAATAGGAGGTTAAATTCAAACATCACGAACACCGTCTGGAGAGCGGAGAGAAAAGAAAAAGGGAAAAGAATAGAGAAACACAGAAGCGAGTGACAACCGAGGCATTAAACTAAACGTATACGTTGTTGCACCAGGGAATTGATATCATTGTGCCGCGTCGTCGGGAGTGGGGCCTCGAGGGGCGCGATAATGCGGCCTCTCCCGCGGGACCACGCATTAGGGACCCCTCGCTGGGATCCGCACTCGCGAAAAACACCGCCGATCCGGACTCCGGGCCGTGTTCGGGGCTCGGGCGCACTTTGTTAATGCGTCACTTCATCCTGTATTGGCTTATAAAGAATTAAAAGACTCCCCTTCGTTCCTACAAAAACGACGTTAATTGATACATTAGCGCTGATGTGTTTTCATGGGAAACGCCAATCAGCTCTGATTGACATCATTTACTACGTTCGAGAGTGGGAATTGGTACGTTTAGAAGTTATTCAGTCGACAACGCAGCTTTCAAATCAAATTAATTCCATCCTATACTATTGAATAATCATTTGTGTGAGTCCTGGATTCATTTGGAGTGGATGCGAAACTGTGAAACGGATTATACCAAAATAATCCGCAAAAGCTAAAATCTACAAGCAGCATATTATTACATAAAGCTGCATCTGAAGAAACTCACACCAGTGGAGTTTTTCTCTGAAGAGTGAAGATGGGAAAACTTAAGTTTGGGCTCAAATATATACACCACCAAAACACATTGAAGTTAAAACAATATAATAAAGATATTTTAGCAATAGCTATTAAAAATTTCACACAAACATTTACGTTCAAAATAACGGAAGATTTTTTAAGAGCTAAGTTTTTCAGATTTGCGGCACTGGTTGGTAACGGCATCCAAACGTCATCTGTCAAAGTGCAAAGTTTTCAGTATACTCTGCCATTACATCATGGAAAGACTTACAAATGAGCAGCGATTTCAAGATGTTGAAAGTTATTATCAAATTTCGTGCTCTGTGAAAAATGTGTATCGTTTGTTGCAACTATATTATGGTCGTCATAATCGACCTGTTGAATTACCAAGCTTACTTTGTTGGACATTTAACCATTCTCTCGCATGCGTACAGTGCGTACTGAAGAGAATATTGCAGCCGTAGTGTAAAGTGTTAATGAGGTAGAAATGTAAATTCGTCGACGTTCTCAGCAATTGGGCATTACTCAACCACATGGAAAGTTTTGCGAATCGATTTGGGTTTGGAAGCCTATAAAATTCGACTTTTCCAAGAATTGAAGCCGAATGACCTACCACAATGTCTAATTTTTGGTGAATGGGCCTTAGAACAGCTTAATGAAAATCCGCTCTTTTATCGAAAAATTGTGTTCAGCGAAGAGGCTCATTTCTGGCTTAACGGTTATGTAAATAAACAAAACTGTCGGATCTGGAGTGATGAACACCCACATGCCATACAAGAATTACCGATGCATCCCGAAAAAACGACAGTTTGGTGTAGTTTATGAGCTGGTGGCATCATCGGTCCATTTTTTTTTCAAAGACGACCGTGGAAGAAACGTTGTGGAAGCAACTTTTTTTTGCTCCACTTGGCGGAGTTGAACTTGGTTGACATGTGGTTTCATCAAGATGGTGCCACATGCCACACAGCTCGTGAAACAATGGACATGTTGAAGGCTGAATTTAGTGAGCAGCTTATCTCTCGAAATGGCTCTGTGAATTGGCCGCGAAGATCATGCGATTTGACGCCTCTGGTTTATTTCTTGTGGGATTATGTAGAGTCGTTAGTGTAGGTGGACAAGTCGAACACGATTGAAATGCTCGAAAAAAAGTGACGCAAAATTGAACCTTCCGAATGATCCATTTGATACGGAGCCGCGGACAACATTTAAAACATGAAGTTAACTTTAAAATGTAAATGGCAGAGGTCAAGTTATCAATTTCAATAAAAATTTTGAGTATATGATGCAAATTGAGTGTTTTATTCGATTAAAAGAAAACTACGCTTAAAAATCACACATTTTATATGAATGAACAATCATTGATTTAAAACGATCTTAGCCAATTCACACTTAAATACTTTAAGATCACTAACTGTTTTTATGGAGCTAAACAAGTCGTTAAATGCATTGAATCCTTCATAAAATATACAATTTCTAGATTTAGAACGCTTACAAACTTGCATGTAGAAATTGTAGGTATTTCTTGTATTATAGGAGTGCACATCACTAACAAATATTACATTTTTTATTACTCTATATGGAACTAATTTCAATTTTAATTTTAAATAAAAAGTATTGGTGGTATTATTAGTGACTTAAAGAGAAATAATTTCACATATGTCGTCAGATTTTTTTCAATTTTGAAAAAGTAGATGTTCTTGTAGATTTTAGACGATATGAAGTCGGCGTGATCATTGAAACTCAATATCTCCTCTAACATAACGCCTAAATAGTTACCAACTATTACCCTTTCAACGTTCTGGTTTTCAAATTGAATACTTTCATTCTCAAACAATAAATTAAAATTAACACACTTGACTTAAGTTTCACTGAATATATTAAAAACTCTACATATGTTTCGGGTGGTTAGCGCGTTATCAAGAGTATACAATATTACTCAATTCAATAACATTGTATACTCTTGATAATGGGTTAACTACCCGAAACATATGTAGAGTTTTTAATATATTCAGTGAAACTTAAGTCAAGTGTTTTAATTTTAATTTATTGTTTTTAACATAACGTTTCACCAAGAGATTACGAAACCCCCGTGTCATTCAAACTAATATTATATATATATATATATATATATATATATATATATATATATATATATATATATAATAATTATCATTCATTCATATAATTTTGTATTAAACTTATATTTTCGTTACTATTTACCTTCAGAATTTTACTTGTACCTAAAACAATAAATTTAGACTTTTTTACATTCTGTGATCACATATTCTTTGATAATAAAAGCTGATAGGCTGAATTGAAATTTTGAGTACCTATTGAGTAATTTTGAGTAAAAATGATAATGATAAACATTTTTCTAACTGAATTATTAACTGAAAGAAATGTTACTATTACTCTATTTGTCTTAGCATCAAGTCTCAGGTAGTCGTATTAGTAGAAAATTTTGTTACAAGTTTTAAAGGTTAAACTTTTTTTGAAAAAAAATTTAAAAATTTTCTCAGTAAGTGTATCAATAAGTAACGAAATTAAAAATTAAATGAATCAGTTTATTTCAGCACGACTTCAGAAAGTACACTGAACCAATTTGAATTTCAAAACTTGAAAACAAAGGTGAACGAATGTATATCTACCAGTCATAGCTGATCCGGATAATCTTGCGTACATTGTTGAAGTTTATGGAGCTGTCAAGAAATTAATAGAATCGTTACTGTCATATGTGAAAATTCATGACGGTTTTGCGTGTATCAGTTTTCAGAAATGTTGCCAAACCATAACAATAACTAATGAAATCAGTACTACGGTAATACAGAGACGTATTAACGTCATAACTGAACTTTTGTCTCACTTTGAAAGTAGATTAAGATTACTGTAGCAGATAAGATAAAAAGTCATCGACTGTTAACTGTTACTTCAAATTAGTAACATTTATATGAGTTAAAATATTTGGCAAGTTGGAACTATTTCCTCTGATGAATCAAGTTTTCATCGTGGTATTAATATTTATCAACTCAGTAATTGCTTCGGTACGAAAATAAACGAAGAAATTACGTAAAAGTGAACAACCGTTGCTTCTTTGCTACCGGTTAATGACGAAATGTGTTCTTTGGTGTTTGCAGTCACTTTACAATAAGTGTTAAATACGAATTTTGACAACAATTCAATATAATAACGGTATTTTTTATAATGTAATTTTCGATATTTCAATAATGAAAACTCATATAAAATTAACATGAAACATGCATGTGTTATTAATTGCAACAACCGTTCTGTACCAATTACATAGAAACATTTTTCTGAAGTTTCGCCAATGCTCTGGCAACTTCAGACTGATAAAATACCTGTATAAACTAGTATGGATAAGACAGTATGGATCAAACATACACCACAAGTATCAAACAAACAGAAGTGTATCAAGACACTTCCGTATGTTGACCCTTTATTAAATGTTAATTAGCATCATGAGCTGCATCAACTCTTGAAAATAAGTTCAAGTCCCGAAACATATGTCGAGTATAACAAACAATATATGTGGAAAATAGCCAAGGAGTTTCTGTTTACGATATTTCAGACTGATAAGACTTATAACTGACCTCATGTGTGTAAGATTCAACTCAAAAAATATTATCAATATTTCATACTTCCTTTGAATCAAATATCTTCTCATTTTTTTACCTCTATCTTATATTTTAATATCATCCAAATGCCGTTTGATTTAATTTTACTGATTGATTTGCCATTCATTAATTCACTCTACATTCAGCCTCAAATATAATTTACTTGCTGATTTTACTAGTAAGCGTAAACTGGTAAGTGTTTTATTTAATAGATTCAAACAATATTTATTAAATAGTAATAGTTATAATAGTAATAAACTATTATAATTGAATATAAACTTAAATTCAAACACTTGAACTTATGATTTACACTTCATTGACTACATAGCATGACGCATTTCGTCGTTACAATTGACTTCTTCAGATGCTAACAGAATAATGCTTTGTAATGAAACATAGATTCAAGTGTTTAAATTTAAGTTTATATTCAATATTTAGTTGGTTCATTTCATTTGAAGAGTTAATGAAATAATAATAATAATTAAAGTGTTTATTGCTATTACTAACTAAAGCAAACAGAAATGAATCCCACAAAGCAATCACTTGCTTTCGGTGGGTATCCTTAAATACTATCCATATTACAACTTAGTGAATTACAGAATTCTTTAATACTAAAAATAAATTGAACGTTCTACTGTATAAATAAACCTACTTATATCCTATTTTAAAACTAATAAAAAGTTATCAACATCAGTGTTATCAGAGATAAATACATCATAAAATACAACTTATACTATAGAACATAATAACATTTACAACATATAAGCTACAACATAACACAACTGAATAAATTCCTTTCCTCTTCTAATTCAGTTTTATCAACTTCTGAATATACCTATTATGTCGAGTGAATTGAACAGTGTTTGTGGAGTTCAGCCTACTGTTTCGAATTATACTTTTTTCCAAATTCCATCTGTAATTTTGTACAGTGCGTTTATGATAGGTAGTAAATAAATAGATTATATTCACCAAGCTGCTTTGCTGTTCAGTATTAACTCTGAATTACTCAAATTACTATTACTCATTTAACTATTATTCCAGTTTCATTGAGATTTAGTGTTAGTTAATAAACGTTGAAACTTTGGCAATTTCTTTCGATCTCTCTATTATTATTATTTTATTTTTTCATTATTTTTTGTACTTTTCAAACCTGTATTTTGCAACACTTTCAAAAAGGACAAATCGAATCTCATATTCACAGATACTCTAATGTTCAAGTCAGTGGGTCAGCACAGAACAAGAAATAGATAAGCCAGCAGATCTTTTTGGTCCGGTCCTGTCGACGGACCAAGACGGCTTGAAAAATAAAATAACATTATTTGCTATATTTGTGACATGTGTTATGAGCCTCTAATTGTCAACATGCGTGAAAACGTCTAAGCAAATCGTAAATGTTATTGAAATATGACCCCACTTGTGTTTCTGCCTTCGCTACAAATTACACTGCATGGAATTCTTGCTAACAAATCTTGGTAGCCACGCAGCCACGCATTTTTCCGACGAGAATACGACTGGACGTATTTTCTCCTGAAATTATGAACGAATTGACGCGTTACTCATATCGACCTAGATCTTTCATTTCGCTTGAGTTACAATAAACGAGCGCATAATTTCTGGAAATCGGGACGCCTTTCGATGACTGCTGCGTTATAAGTTTAGTGTCCCTACAAATTTCGAGAGTTTATGATTCCATAAATTATAGAAAATGTTTTATTGTACAGTGTATATACAATTTCTCAGATACCACAAAGTTGGAGTATAAATAAAATTATTAGACGTTCTCTTTTGAACGAGATCCAACCGTTTTTGGGTTATGTCTCCGTTGTCCCCTAAAATGACTCCGGGACGCAAAAATGCCCCCTCCTTCGAAATTATAAGGAAATTTGGTCGACTGGACATTTTTTCTAGCTTCGTCAAATGTCCTTAATAGACTACAGACTCATGTCCAAAAATGGATGGGTCATATGAACCACCAGGTGACGTATATAGGACGATATAAGAGCATAAGATAATAAGATTCAGAACTATGCTGTCACTTGTAAGCTGTCCGAATGAGTGCTGGTGAGAATTCAGAAGTACAGGTAGGAGTGAGTACATTTTCGTCATATATTTTTGCACGGCATTTTTACCATCGATAGATCAATGAAAAATAATAAGAAAGCGAACAGTGCCGTGAAAAAATTGTGCGTCACAAAGTCGGTGAATTTTTTTGATTTTCTGACAATTTCCAGGGTAAATTTGGTCATTTCATTCTGTACGACATCGGTTTCATACTGTTTCAATAAAGCTTTTAATCCATTATTCCGCAACGCCGTACAAAAATCATGTGACAATGATTTTTGTACGGCGGAATTACCTTCCGGAGCACGGAAATAGAGGGGGTTGCAACCCTTGAGTTTTTCCCCTTGTCGCATGATTTTTGTAAGGCGTTACACAGATTCCGTCGTACGGAATAATGGACTAAAAACTGTATTGAAACAGTATGAAACTGATGCCGTACAGAATGAAATTAACCAAATTGACCCTGGAAATTGTCAGATAATCAGAAAAATTTACCGACTTTGAGGCGCACCATTTTTTTACGGCACTGCGCGCTTTCTTATTATTTTTCATGGATCTATCGATGGTAAAAATGCCGTGCAAAAATATATGACCAAAATGTACTCACTACTAGCTGTACTCCTGAATTCTCACCAACACTCAGTTGGACAGCTTACAAGTCACGGCGTAGTGCTGAATCTTATTATTTTATGCTTTTATATCGTCCTATATACGTCACCTGGTGGTTCATATGACCCATCCAGTTTTGGACATGGGCCTGTAGTCTACAATTATCAAGAAGCTTTTTCCAAAATCGAGCATCAGAATTGCAGCTTTTTTTATATTGTCTTCGGCAAGGTTTCATCAGGGTGTATTGAAATTTGTCTTCTGTTAGTGAGAGAGAACCATTATCGACAATAGGCATGATGAAAGTTTTTGGAAACGGACCTATAATGTCCTCAAATATATACTATTTACAATAAATACGATAACTCTGCAGAAATTAAGAGTTTTCATGTCATTGGTGTTATATTACGTATTTTATTTAAGTTTCAATTACCAAATGTCATGGATAATTATATGGAATATCGCCATAAGATGGCAGGAGGACCTAAAAGAAAAATCAATTCATAAATGAAGAGTAGAATCATTATAAAAATAGATTTCATTAAGATAACCCTAATAATAACCTCATACATTACATTTCAATAACATTCACACTCAAATAGTGGAATTTAATAATACAAGTAATAAATAAAACCATACCAGATGTGACTTCGGTGCGTGTTTACTCAAAGGTGACGTCATGCGTTCCGACTGGTGTTCAAGATATCATGGCGGATTGCCTTAATTTGTAGTTTCATTTTATGAAAATAAATATTAATCGTACTCTCAATAAAAAAAACAATGAGTGTTTTATATTCTAAGCTTCAAGTTTTATTCAATAAATATAGTATTTTAGTGATTTTCAATTACTCTCATTATGCATATTAAAGCTAAAAAGAAAATCAGTCAACTAAAAGAGAAATTTTCTCAGGAAAAATCATTCAGTTTCTTCGTTTTACAGTTCGTAATTTATTGGCGAAATTGAAAGTTAATGGCAGTGGCATTGATGAAGAATTTTTTGAAATAACCCTCGAAATTTTCGATTTTTGGAAAACATTACACAAGTTAATTGCAAATTTAAGATATTGATTATAATTAATGTTCGGAAATGATTGACAAATACTTTTTAGTTGTCACAATCTATCTGGGAATAAAATAAAAAAAAACAAAGTTAATCAATTCACTTAGCGCATTTTAAAAACCTCGTAACTTTTCAATCAGTTCAGCTTCTATGTTCAAAAACTGCAGTAGTTGGTGAAACATATCAGGGCATTCCCTCCAGTATATAAATACCTCAATTTCAATTTGCGTCATTCGGCAAGTCTGGCTGCTTGCGGACAGGGGTAGTTTCCCCCATGTTTGCAGTGCGAGAGGTCGAGACAGTTAGACACTTTTAATTATGAGTCGTGAGTGGATGGCAAACACACTCGGCTGTTTTAGTGCCTGTTGATGTTGCTTTATGTTCGGCAAGGAGCGGTAATGAGATTGAGCCGCGTTTTCAAGTCGAAAGGATTCGAGTTGTTGACCTAAAGGGATGCGATATGATATTTATTAACTAGTGAATCACAGATGCCGAGATATTAATAAACTCAGAAATGAAATTAAGTGATTTGCTCTGTCATTTAGAGGCATTTAGAAGATTAATATATGTTCACCATAAATGTAATAGGTAATTAGAAAATTATATGCTGTGCTCAAATACGATAGAAAAATATCTTGAACATATGATATCATAACTTGTAGACATTTGACATGATTCTTTACTGAGTTATGAGTACCAATATATTACTAAGTACATCTTAATCGCTATGAACGCTAATAAAAATGATAATAGTGATATTGAAGGTGTCCTAAAACATAATATGATGTTCGAATTAATTGGGACGAAGAATAAAAAACAATATTTTCGTAAAATCTTAGCTTTTACTGAAGTGAATACATACAAAATAGCATAAATTTTTCATTAACATTAGCGTATTAATATGAAGTATGTTCTCCTTTCGCAGAAATAACTTCTCGAACTCGTCTAGGCATCGATTCCACTACCGTAGCGCAGATTTTCTTCAATTCGCCATCATGAAACCACACCTGAATTGCACTTATAATCATTTTTTCTTTTGTGGTGCAATCCATTTTTGCCAATCGTTTTTTTGAAATATTCCATAAATTCCATAAAATGGGTTTGAGATCAGTTGAATTTCCCGACCAATCAAGTAATTTTATTTCATTATTACGCATAAAGGCCTGCACTTGTTTGGAATTGTGGCGGGGAGCCAGGTCGTGCTGAAATGTTCCATCAAACGTTTCCATGAGTGGAACAATCCTGGTGTGCAATATTTCCATATATTTCACTGAATTCATCATCCCTGTTATAGGAGCTAATCGTCCAGTGCCATTGTTCTTGAAAAAACCCCAAAGATTTGTTTCGAAGGATGTTTTACTGTTTGCTGGATGTGGTCAGGCCGCAAAGTTTCCCTATTACTTCGTCTAAGAACACTCGATATGTACCCTTGAACATACAAATGTGTCTTATCATTAAAAACTACCTTCTTCCAGTTGTCCACCGTCCACGCACGGTACTTTTTGGCCCACGTCGAACGTTTTTCATCATTTTCTGGGTAAGCAATTGCTTTCTTCTTGGTCTTCTTGCCTTACGGCCAACCTCCAGCAATCGTTTTCGCACAGTTGAGGTGCTCACCTCAACACCAGAAACCATTAAATCCCTTCGAAGATCAGTGCTTGTCTTTCTCGGATTAATTTTTCTATTTCTTATCAACAATTTGTCTATTCTTGGAGTTGTTTCTTTTTCTTTGTGGAGACGATGAGCCACTTTCTTCAAATCCACACCAACAGCGTCAGCTATATCTCTTACAGTCATTGATGTGTGTTCATTAAGCGCGATAATTTTGGAACGCTTCCTCGGAGTGATATCCATCTTTGGACAACACAATACAGTACATACCAAAATTGAAACCACCAAATATCGCACCGGTAAGCTCAAAACTGAATTGCTGGCGAGGTAAAACAGAATGTAAATGATGGTCAAACCCTCACGTCACCTCAGGTAGTAAACAAGCATGTGTGAGGGTGTTTGGGACACACTGGTACTCACATACTTACTACAGTAACTCAAACGAAGAGAAAAAATGTTTGTCCCAATTAATTCTAACAGCATAGTAGTTTAACTTGAGATATAATGGAAAATATGAATTCAATTTGACTTGAAAAATTGTCAATCTTTGAAACTAGTCTTGGTCCTCTAGAAACTCTAATCTGGTCCTCTTGTTTTCCATTCGGCGCCTTGTTCTTAGTGTCCTAGTGTGTATACCAATGGGTCGGTTGAAGGGCTGTGAACATTTTTGCTGCAATTGCTCTGATTGTCTACATTCGGCAATCCTATGTCTGTGTATATTTGCCAGTGCCTCACATACCAGGTGGCGTCAATGGACATCCGAAGAGATTTATTCTGCACCAGTTGAAGTTTTTAGATATTATTCTGGCAACACTCTGCGTAGCCCCAAAGTGTTGAGGCATATCTTATGGTTGAAAGAATAAACGTCTGGTACAGACGGATCTTGGTTGCAGCACTGAGGATGCTTCGCCTGTTGATCAACAGCTAACGTTGACTGTACGAAGCTTTGCCTCTAGTCGTGAAGTGGTCAACTTGTATAGCAGTGGTTCATTTCCATTCAAATTTTGCCACCCATCATGAGGTAGTTAGAAAAAATGATTTTATCGTCTCAGTTCTGAAAATAAATATAACATTATTGGTAATTGGTACAACGTCGCGAACCTACGATGTAGAGACTTAGAAAAAATATACATATGAGAGTATTAAAATAAATTAAACTCTTGGCTTAATGTTTCACGATTTATTTAACAATATGAATAGTCAACATGTTTCGAGCGTTAGCTCATTTTCAAAGCTGAAGACTGACATTTTCAGTCTTGAAAATGGGGTAACGCTCGAAACATGTTGACTATTCATATTGTTAAATAAATCGTGAAACATTAATTTAATTTAATATTCAATTATGTTTCACCAAGAGTTAAGCAAGTATTCAATCTCAGACATATAAGAGTTATCAAAAAACTTAGTGAATTTAAAGTTGATTCACAAAGAGAGCAATAAATTCAAATGTAACAAGTGTGAAAACCAAGGAAAATCTCACTATTTACTATATTTATTATACATACACTAAAACATTTTTTTCAGTGCTCACCTGTTTATCACATTTTATTTATATTGTGAATGCTTGATTGTGAATGTTATTTATGGATGTTTTGGCAGTTCAACAGTCTAATAATATGCAAAAATCTTATTCGTTGCGTGGGAGTAACGCCCAGAATATTTCTGCCACATAGATATGATAAATTACTATAAATTTAGGTAAATTGGAAATTTTAATGAATATTTTTTTAATTCCATGGGTTTTTCAGTGATCTATTGTAAGATTTTAAATTTCGAAGGCTATTTGGTTCTTGCCTTCTTCATTGAAGTATTTATTTTTGTTAAGAGATGGCCTCTTCTATCACAATGTTTCAACCTTTGTTTCGCAGAGAAAGCTTAATTTTAAGCATGCTGTTTGAGATTTATATCTACTCAAGTTTGATGTTGTAAGTAGACTGAAGCAGCATCTCCTCAGAACATATTTTTAATTGTATTTAAAGAGAAATTTTCTAGACAAATTGCAACTACCCAAGGAGAAAAATCGCAACTATAAAGAAGAAAAATCTATTAAATTCATCAAAATTTTTCTGTAACTTGATTTGTAATTTTTCGAATAAAATTTAACGAGACTTTGTAGTTTTGCTCATGAAATATTAACGTTTTTAGCCAACGCAAAAAACCAGTGATTTTTCGTATTTATATAACGCTTCTAATTTGATTCCAATAGTGTTGAAAATCATTGGAAAGTTTGTTTAGATCGCCCTAACCAATTGAAAAGTTTTCGTGAAACAGTTTTCTGTTTTTATTCGAAATGAGATTTGGATTGTTATTTCAATACATCGAACATTTCAAGATGTGCTCGTGATATATAAACGTTTCACACTTATATTTCATAAATACTAAAACCAGATATCATCCACTAACTCAGAATGTACATAACATATGAGGTTATGGTGAAGAAAATGTTAACAAAACTTGGTTCTTAGTATTCCATTGGCACGTATGCTAAAGAGTTCGATTTTATTTCGAACAACCCTTGTATTTTCGCAAGCCATCCCAAATTACTGATACTTTACATTATCGATCTAACTCTTTTTATCCTCGGCGGTTTATCACAGCAGCGTCACACTTCAGAAACAGCCAACTACTCGTATACTCGACACCAACGGCTGAGAGTATGTAAACACATTCGGGAGCAATTAAAGACGTAATGTATCGGTGTCCCTATCAATCAAAATAAGTCCGGGATTGACCGGTCCCAGCACGCCTGCGAACGTGCCAAATTGAGGCGGCGAACGATTTTGCAAGTCAATATCGTCTAATGTCATTTGATATTTCCCCGCTGCATTAATGTAGAGAACTATGTTAACGTATCGCCTTTTATGTTCGAACTGCCGATAGACAAAAGTTTGGAAAATGGTCTGAAAGCTTCTTAGAATGGTAAATATTAACACAGCCAGAGCGAAATTCTTAGTGCGATGAAGGAGCTTGTTCTGAATTTTGGTTGTGTACAGGATGTTACAAAATACTGTAAATTTATTTACAGTATTTAGTTGATATATCAATAGAAATATCTAGAATGAAAGACAATCTAGATAGAAGAATATCTTGATAAGAAGATTTCCTGAATGAAGATATCCATTGTTGAAAAAATTGCAAGTACATATTAGTATTATTGTCCATAGAGCGGAGGTCAGAGGCGCATATACTAGCTCCGATGTTTGAACAGTTTAGTGCCGACTCGGAACTGCCCAAGAACACGGTGGGAATCGAACCTAACATTAACAGTAAGCCGAAAGCGTTATAGGACCACTACAACGTTTGGCAACTGAATATATATATATATATATATATATATATATATATATATATATATATATATATATATATAATAATTTAATAATAATACACTTATTCCCAACAGAAATATATACATCCAATTACAGAGAAAAATAGCAAATTGTACACAAATAATAATAAATAAAAAAAATTAACAAAAAAAAACAAAAAAGGGGAATAACCGAATACACACAACGAAAAAATTAAATTAAAATGAATTGAAAAAGTATTGAACAAGAACCAGAGGGAACAAACTGAAAATAAACATTAATAGACATATTGTCTATTACAAAGTTGCATATAGTGAGCAAGTTGACCGAAAAGTCAACAATGGTGAGCAAGTTAACGAAATATATTTCGTTATAAATAAAGTCGATGGCAATAGTAATATATAGTAAACAAATGAAACAAACTAAAATTAAAATATTATTTATAACTAAGTCATATGCAGACAACAGAAGTTCATGAAAATATCACGACAAACCATTGCGCTGTTCTGAATGGCATGCCAAGATCACTAATAACCGATCCAAATAGATATCACATCGACCGCAACACCCATCATGAAGATTATTCTAATAGAATATATAAATAATAAAATGAAACAAAATTACATATGATAAAAATGTTTAGCTCAGAAATTCAAATGATCTTAAGAGGATATTAAATTAAATTAAACTCTTGGCTTAATGTTTCACAATTTATTTAACAATATGAAATAGTCAACATGTTTCGAGCGTTTCATTTTCATTTCATTTTTTCATTTTCAAGCTTAGACTATAACCACTTCACAGACTTTGAAAAAACCAAATGCCTACACGAAGGTAATAAAGGGAAACGTTTAGACCTTTTAGAAGCAATTGAAATAAGCAGTTCTTGGAAGAAAAAGAAGAAATCGTAAATGAACAAGTAGATTTTCAATTATCCTCCCTACTCACATCCATTGTATAGATATAAATTTGTTGTACGTTCCTTAAAGTAGTTAAGTCTTGAAAATGAGCTAACGCTCGAAACATGTTCGAGTTTAATTTAATTTAATATTCAATTATGTTTCACCAAGAGTTAAGCGAGAATTCAATCTTAGCGATCTTAAGAGGCTTTAGTTGTCAACAGTTACTCTTTAATCTTAGGGGCAATTTCATATTTGAAATTACTAATATGTTGTCTTGTTTTGTTATTATGAAGAAAAATAGACTTTGCTTTTTATCACCATATTTATTATATAGGACTGCAGTGTAGTATTACTACGTTTTCAGGCACATGATTTCAACATATTCTTGTGCATGAAAATGTAGTAATACTACGAAACTGAAGTCCCATTGCGGCAAAAAACAAAGTACCTATGTTTGTCTATAATGCTATGTTTTGTAACAAAGTAACTGTAGAATCTATCTAATACTCGTGTTATTAGTTGACTGTTATAGACGATGCACAACTGATGTTCTGTTTATTGTATGATGGAACAATCTGCGTTCATTCATTATCAATGTATATTTCAAATAACATTGGAAATATCAAAGTTGCGATTATATCTAACGAGAACATTGACTTCATAATTGACTATATGTATTATCTTTAACCATTTGCTCGTAGTTACTTCAGTTCTATGACATTTGAATAAAACCAGGTAGGACGTTTGTAAGCTATAACTGATTACCTTCTACACTACTTCAGATAACACACCATCAGATTTTTATATTCAGAATGATTACATCAACCGGATGCCCCGCAGAAATTTCGCAAATACTTAAAAGAACAATATTACGAACTAGTGAGCTACGAGAGAGCGACCACAGCATACATTTCCTAGAAATGCCACTTGGAAAATCAAAGGCAAAAGTCAGAAGGACAACTGTTGAAATATATCCAGTAAGCGAAGGAATCAAGATGCACCCGAATAATCCGAAGTATGTAATATATACATGCAGAAGAGAGAAATTAAAACATAACTTGAATCTTCAATTGTGATTAGCAAGAGTCCCTCGGAATCTTGCTTAAAACTAGTAGAAAAACAACTAAATATAATAGCCGTTGTGCTATTATATTTTATGAGTGGAAATATTAAACGACACTTGTATTGAAAATTGAATATTTATGATTATTTACAAGGAAAAAACTATTGAACACGTGGTTATTATTGTTGTTACTTGATCAAAGTGAGAGTGACAGATTGTGGAACATTGAAGTGACAGTCAGTGGAGAGTTCTGAGGGAGAAAAGAAATTGTATGGTAGTAGCCCATTTATATGTTGACAGTTGATGGTGGGGCGTCCCAATGTGATCACAGAATAGTGATACAATTCTGTGGTATGTTTTCTTCCATCGAATGACATATCCCCACACACCCATGGAATGTCAGATCCGAAGATATGAGTAGTCTTCACAAATTGTACCTAAAAAAAGGAAATATATTCACATCTTTTCTTGCGTGTGAAATTTAAATAACACTCTTCTTCCCTCTACTATTCAGTAGCCAGATTTATCCTCAGAAACAACGAAAAAAACACAATTTACCCGATAAAATCCCCATATCCTCACCCTGTCTTTCGAGGCCACCTTGAATCATTAACAGTAATGGAGTGCGGACGACCCGTGTCCGACGTAGTCCGGCCGTCCATCCATTATTCAGGGACGCGCGAGACGCCAAGAAGCCGACGTCGACAGCCCGTGTCACCCCGTGTTCCCGACGGGACCGACAAATGTATCCCTCGTCCGAGCTGACCCGCGGGACTTAACGGGGACTTGTCGACGTCCGTTGACACTTTCACCGCTGAGTAAAAAGAGAGAAAATGGGAAAAATGCGTTTTCATTAGGTGGGCTTAACGGCGGCACGAATCGATTTTCATGTGGGTGACCAACAAGCCGTTTTTACTTTTCCTACTTGTGTAACGCACTGATTTAAAAAAGCTTCATACCTTCACTTCAATCTCTTTAAATATCCAATTGATCAATTTTGTAGTGAATTAAAGTGGAATATCATTTGCAAAACGTAGACATAATCTAACTACGTATACTACCTATCAATAATTTTTTTTATGTCATACTTCATTCATAATTAGTCTTTAAATTGTTTTACATGAAATAATTCAAAGACATATCTAGCCTGCATAAGAAAGAGCAGTTTGTATGAACCTTTTCGAACTTGTTGTTCAGAGCTATGAACAACAAGCCAAAAATGAAAAAACAGATCGCCTTAGCAAAGTTGTTCAAAATTGGAAATAATAATAATAAAATTTTAATTTCTAGAGTAAAAAACCCCAGTTACAAGAAATATTTCAAATTATAAATTAGAATGACACAAAATAATAAAATACGAAAATTTGTTAATAGAAAAGAGAAGAAAGAAAAATGAATAAATTACAACAGAAATGAAAATAATGAAAGGCATGAGGATATACGAGTCATTCAATAATTCACTATGATCAAAATAAACTATACTCGTACACCGATTTTCAACACTTATTTCAAGTAAATTTGGCTAATTAAAGCCAACAGGTCATTGTTGATATCACAAACTGCCAGGCACCTCTTCAAATATGGAACACATATATCTAATATATGATCTTATTAGGATCTTGGTTCTTGGAGTACTCGATGAAAAAATTTATTTGATTGGTAACACTGTCTAGACACATGAAAGTCTATAGAACCAAGATGGGGAGGAGAGTCTATTTCATCATGTAGGTAAGAAAGTATGCAGAAACTTCAGAGACACCCACCTCGAGCGATTTAACCTCAAACCTGTTCAACAGATTCGTCTAGGTATTTCCTGCCTGAATAAACGTGATCTTCCCTCCACACTAGAAATTGCGTGGTATTGATTGTGAATGATGCTTGTAAGAGTTTTAAACTCATACATCTGAAGTGAAATTTGCTAGTTACTAGTGTATTGAATAACTTATATCGGGGTTGCTATATTATTCTATGCGTGGAAATATTAAACGACACTTGTATTGAGAATTTATATTTGATTATTTACAAGGAACGAACTATTGAACACGTGGTTATTGTTGTTGTTACTCGATGGAAGTTAGAATGACAGATGTTGAACATAGAACCGACTGTCAGAGAAGAGCTCTGACAGAAGAAGGGAGATTGGATGTTGGTAACAAATAATTTAAAAGGTTTAATTTTAGTCAAATTTAATTAATTCCTTGTATCACTAATATTCCAAAATCATAAAACACATTTGAGTATTTGTAGAAATGAATAAGGTAGTCAAAAATTCATTTCTATCATTCATTTTAATTTCCAAAAAGGAAAATATTCGGAAAAAGTGTGACAAGTTGAAGTTTTTCCCGATGGTTTCACTTTTGTTGTTTCTGGAGTCAGAAAAAAGTCATATATCAATATGACTCTTCATTGCAAAATGACATATTGCTATTTAGTTCACATTTCCAATTTTTTTAACCTACTATCTCTTACATAATATCCCCAAAAAGATCTTCCTGTCCCACCCCCACATATAGACGTGTCTGTCGTTCACACCTCATGTCTTGGTGTCCACGGTGGGTCAAGTGTCAGCCATCACTCAGTCTGCCGGCCGCTACACGATTTTCTACTTAGGCGCTGAGTCTAATTGCAGCATCGCCGGACACGGAAACTGCCCCCGGTCGGGAGCGGTAAGACGAGGAGACTGGGGAAAGTTGTTCGCGAGATGACAGTTGTAACATATCGTTTTTTCTCTGGAAAATATTACATTTCCTGATAACTTGATCTCACATTTGATATTTTTGAATTCATATTTTAGTATTTTTTTTGTTTGTAGTTTTGGTATATTTCAAATATACAAAGAATAGAGTGAACTGGTGATATTATATAAAGTAGAAAATTAAGTTGTATAAAGCTTCGGTTGAATTGCTAATCAGAAAACAAACAAAAATTTCCCTTTTCTTCGATCAATTCCTATTTTAATTCTTTTAAGGTATGCCTTTTCATGGAATATTCTTTCATCAAAGTATGCTTACGCTGTTGAATATAGGAATGAATAGATGCTTGGAATCTCTGTGTACTTGTAAAACAATGGAGCGTTTCAAAAGTAGTCTCAATTTTTACTTTCTGATTGAGCGTCTGAAGAGATTAAGTGAAATTTCTTTGACAATGAAGAACTACCTCCTGCAAATTTAATTTTTACCAAATTTTTGTGGGGAATAATAATAATAATAATAATAATAAAAGTTCTTTATTATATGAAGAATGCATACAGAAAGCTATTGATCTCAAGTCTTTCATCCTATTTAATATATAGTGTTACCTTAATTTTAATTAATTAGTTTATAACATGCTTAGTGGTTCAAGAAGCGTCTCAGTTGATAATTTCTTTCGTACATAGTTCCTGTTGTAGGTATTATGGAACAGCGGTAAAATATCTTCCTGTTTGTTCAGTCTTGTATGGAACTTTCGGTTACAAGTTTCTGAAGCTGATTTTCCATTAGTTTTATGTTTGTCCTTGATTACAGCTCATTAGAGGGTTATGGTGTCTGTTCAGTGGGCGTTTTATTCTTGTAATGGTACGCAGAAACACATTTATATTCCTAAGTGACGATATTTTGCAGTTTGCATAGATTGTGTGTGCATACTATTGCACACCATATTATTGCATATCATACTGCATTTTATTGTAGATCTAGTTATGATTTTGTATATTTTAACTGCACCCTCAACACTTAATCCTCTGTTTCCATACGTTACGCATCTAACAAATTTTGCTTCTGTTATTGTTTTCTTTTTCATTGATTGTGAGTGAAGGTTGAAATTTAATTTATTGTCGATCAGTACTCCCATATATTTCGTGGATGATAATGTGCTATATTCATTCCGTTTATTGTTACTGTTGGTGAATTTTGTGTAATCTGATGGTTGTTAATAATGTATTGACAATTATTAGGGTTTTCTTTTAATCGCCACTTTGAGAATCATTTATTTGTTTTGTCCATCAGTTTCTATATTTTGGTAGTGCATTATTCTATTGTTTTTCATGTACTACCAACAAAGTACCACCGAATTAAAATTTCGAAAATGAGAGAAGTTGAGAAATTAAGGGTTAATAGAAACGCATATAATGATGCTATTAATAATTGTGTGATAAATTTTATGATGATACTCGTAATAGAATTTGTTCACTTAAATACACACTTAAACACTTAAATACATGAAGGGTTTCCTGATGCGTATTTCCACCCCTATAGGGATAGTAATACACATGACATCAAAACAAAACCAATACGGAAAGGTATGGCAAAAAATAACAGAATGGAATAATCTTCGATGGCATGTATTATATTTCAACATATTATATATCGACTTATAAATTATATTATAAATCGACTATTTCAACATAATGATATAATAATAATTCATATATGTACTTATAAATTATTATATAAATCGACATAATCCTATCATCATGAATCTCAAGCACAGAATTCTAAATATTGGTAACAGTCTAGAGTTCCAATGAAAAAAATTAGGTGTAAATTAAACCAAGTTCAGAGTATGAAAACAGAAAATCTCACAAAAAATTAATTTCTGGAAAGAAATCAAGTATTGGTAAAATTTTGTGATAGTGAATGAGAGAATTGTGATATGAATCTTGGTAAGATAAATATAGACGATGGATGCGCAAACTAACACACCATCCACCATGATAGAGAAGTTGTAAAGTCGAAAAGTTCCAAAAAAATGCTTGGAAAGAGAAAAAAGCAAGACAAAAGAAGGTGGAGATATAGAATTCGCCTATATACGTGAGTATTAACACGATTTCATTTGAAATTTTACTCTACTCTTTTGGAATAATTTCTAAAACAATCATTCGGAAAACAACTATGAATAACTGAATTTCAAAGGATATACCCAATCAAAAAAAATTCTCAGCATATCCTATATTACCTAAAACTCTTATTTAAATCACTGATGTGAAGTTAACGCAGAATTTTGGGCATTCAAAATTTTTTCGGTACAAATATATTTGATTTTCCGTTAATTGACTCGTTTTTGTTACGGAATGATGAATCGATAGCACTAAAACGCACCAATGAGTTTCTTTGAAGTGTGGAGAAGTTTTCAGAATATATCGAGATCGTAGTAGGTACTTATCTTCAATAAATCTAGTAGGATATGCACCACCGAACATAATGTTATGAATGTGACACACGATTTCGACTAACGAGGCTACATTTCAATTTCTCTGTGATCTCAAAATCGTAAATTAGAAATGGTTCAAAGCGTTTCGTAATTGTGTCGGACATAATTGTCATTATTCATGCACGAATGAAGTTGTTCCAAAGAGAAATATTGTATATAATGTGAAACTGCTCTCTGAATGTGATTATGTGGCATAAACTTGACTTTCGAAGGAGAAATAAATAAGCGCTAGGTTATGTTGGTGTGATGTTTTTGCCTATTCACAAAAATAGTGCTGGAACGTCAAAATTTATGAACCACAGAGCATAAAGAAATATTCTACGAAATTTTCTTCGTAATTCGATTTTTTCGCAATTCTACAGAAATTTCGACGTCTCCTGAGATATAACCAAGCAAGCAAGCATAGTATCAAATTTCAATAATGGAAGAAACCACAAAGCAATGTCTTAAAATTGCTCAAAATTTATTGAAACCCTATTATTAAGTTGGAGCTCATGAAATGTGAAATTTCAATCTTCTGAATTTGTTATAAAGTTTGTAAGGCCTTAATAACAACGTATAATGCAGTGTACTACGTTTAACTATTGTTAACGTGATATACTGCTGCGTATTTTAAATTGATATGAGATACCACTCATTTGGGTTGAAGACAATCAAAGATAGTAAGCTGCAAGTATTGAAAGTTACCCTTTTTAGTTTTAGTAGTTGATGACGCTTCGTTGGTTGCCTCAAAGGACCACGTTAAATTCGTTTTGTTTATAAGGTCTTAATAACAACTTATAATGCAGTGTACTTCGTCTAACTATTGTTAACTTGATACACTGCTGGGTCTCGTAAGTTAATATGAGACGCACATATTTAGAACCTTTCTTAGTTTTAGTAGATGTTGGCGCTTCGGTGGTTGTAATTCGACTCTTCCTTCTAGAAATATTTTACACAATATTCGCATTGGTGTCTGATGCACATTTGTTTTTTATTACTTCGAACAATGATTTAGTTTCACTTTTTTGTCAATTGGAAGGTAGTTCTCGACCGCATGTCGTCTTTTTGCCCTTCAGTATTTTGAAAAACTCGAAATCTTAATAAAATATTTAAGATATTATGCCAATTTGTGCAATATAACAGATTATGTCAATTGGAAACATCCTTCAGAAGCAAAACTGCACAATAATACTCACCTGGATGAAATAAGTCAGAAAGACAGGTACAACACAACATGTCATTCTCACCAAAGGATATATATCGGATAAAGCCATTACCACCTAAAATATAACCATAAAGCCACTACTAAGGAATCACAGTGTTTTTGAGAATCAGCACTTAGTCTTGTTTTGTAGGTGTTAATGATACTGGAACATGGAAATGAAAATGTTCATTTGAATAAAGGACTCAATCTAATCTAAAAAACAGTAATATTGATTGAAAAATAAAATAAAATAGTAACTAATAACTGAATAATGGCATTCAATGAAATATTACTAAGAACTCATTCTGAATCAATTCATTTTAGTCAATTTGCTTTGTTCACATAACTCCTAATAATAACTTCTATGGAGTCAAAGTGAATGTCACAATTATTGGCAACTCTATTGAATGTAGACTCCATAAACCAAATGGGGGAAACGAGTATTAGCGAGTTGCTCCTTGGAGTCTCTAGGTAGAATAATTCTGTAGTACGAGAATTTTGCCTAGAAACATGAAATTTCAAAGCGAACAGGAGAGGAGGACAATAAATACTATTGTGAAGTAATTTGTTCAAAAATTTGAGTGATGAAGTTTTTCTCCTGTCCTGCAATGAGATAAAACTGAATGTACTCAATAATTCGTTATGATTCACTCCTCTATATGGATAAACTTTATCCGCCCTCCAAACTAAGAATTTTAAGAATCTTCTCTGAATGTCCTCAAGAAGGCGTTGTCGGCAAGTGTAAATAAGATGCCAGATCATGATGCCAAACTCCAACTTGCTACGGATTAGGGCATTAAATAATCCTATGAATGTTGAGGAGTTATTGAAATATTTGTCATTGCGTATAATGAATCGATATATTTTCGAGGCAGATGAAATAAGTTGGGTGATGTGTGAATGAAAGAAAGCTTCTGATCGAAGACTACACCAAGATCTCTCACCTTATCAGAACGAGAAAGAACCTGATCACCGACACTATAGCAACACTGAATTTGATCGATTTTTCTTGTGAAAGAGACAACATTACACTTTGATACATTCAAACTCAAATAATTATTCTCACACCAACTGGCAACATGGTCCAACGCTAGCTGAAGTTGAACACAGTTGTCCTGTGATCTAATTTCAGGATATAGTTTAAAATCGTTCGCGAACATCAAACGTGAAGATTCAATATCATCAGATCATTTACAAACAGAATGAATTACAGTGGCTCAAGATTAGACCCTTGAGGTGTTCCAATGGTACAATAAATTGATGTTTTGAAATTGAATCTCGCTTCATGAATCGATTGGGCCGATACTTGATGAAAATCTCAATACATAATTCAAATAAAACTAAGTAATTTTTCGATTTTCACTATAATTAATTCAAAAACATGACAATATTGTTTCGCCAACACAGTGGCTTTATCTTTGCATGTAACGGTATATTTGCAATAACGGTATATTTCACGACAAAAATACTTAAGACCAAAATTGTAGATCATTTAACTATCTACAAAAATTTAAAGTAATCGAAGCAATTGTCAAGGTTTCAATATAATTCTGTGAAATAAAGTAAAGTTTTATTTGATTCAATCAATATATGTATGCAACATTATAGGAAGGTCCTGATGTACTGTCTTGTGGCACGCCTGTTTTCAGCAATAGTTTTTCTAAAGTTTCCGAAGTTCTGCTAAACTACAAACTTTTTGAGATCTACCTTTTCACCGAAAATATATTATGTGAGCTCTACCACTTCCTTAAAAAAATGAACTTACACGTGTTTCACTCAAGTGGATCTAGTTAAATAATTACCGTATGCTCATCATGATACGTAACGAATTAACATACATTAAATAATTTTTTCAACATGTTCTCGATAATTGGCACTTCCATTATAATTTCAAGAAGAACTGTTACAAGGATCAAGATAAACTATATTTTGATGATTTGAATTTAGCACATCTTGATCTTGTGAAACTCATAACACGTGTATCATTTGTATGTAAGAAAATATAACAAATAATAATATTAATTTCATTTACATCATAGACGGAAAAGTTTTCATGTAGATTGAAATCTTATTTTGTTCAATCTAAATTGATGGCCTTGTTGATCGTAGATTTTCTACTCATTTACTTTATTAATTATTGCAAAAAATTTATGTGAAAATTAGTATATATAAATAATTTCATACATTATGAATAGTTTCTTAGATATATTTCAAGATATACCGTTGTTGTAGGTATTTAAAAACGCAATAGTTTATATATATTTCTGCCTTGTTGACTGAATACTTATTATAATTGTTTTTTTAAATGTATTTTTTCTACTTGAGTTAATCATTCTGCGTTTTTTCGAGACAAATTCAAACAATAATAATCAATATGAGAATAGAACAAACTATAATTATGGCATTTGAGATTTAATGAGGACGAAGATATAACGAAGTTTTCGAAATGTTATTTATTCAAAAAAATTAAATAAATTATTAGGATACATTAAAAGGAGATGATAAAAATTGAAAGAAATTGTCACAGACTTCATTTTATTAACGGAAAGAAAAAATCACACATTTTCCAATCCAAACTCTGACAAAAACATAAAATGATTATTCAGCCAATCAACTAATTATAATGAATTCAAGAAGTAGATAATAAAATTAATGAAGATTTAATCTTCTTCCATTTAGTTATCTTTGTGATTTATTTCTTGTTAAACGTATCGCTACGCGTTTTTGCTTCAAAAACACTTTGAAATCAATAATTGTGCCAAGAATATCGACTTTAAGAATATTATATTTATATTTGGCGAACTCGGTAATACTACTCGGGATGAATATGTTATTCTTATCTTATTGAACCAAAGAAATATCACTTTTTATGTGCTCGAATAAACATATGAACATATTTTTCTGGAGTATTAATTTCTTTAAGTTATTTGTTTTTTTATTGAGTTTTTTTTTAAGTTGGGCACTTTTTGGTAGATAAAATGAGCTTTTTGGATGGTTGCTATTACTCAAATGATATTAGCAGTATCTGTACCTAGCTATACAGCTGTAGTAATTTACTTAAATATATTTCAATCATACATTTTCATTTCTTACTCTAGTAACTATAAATATTGTTGGAATTAATGGTAACAATGATGGAAACAATTAAAATATGAGAATCAAGTACATTGAAATTTATGTAGACACAAGTACTTTCATTGAACAATACGTGTTCAGAATCTTGAAGATTCTGAACAGATATACAAAGTTAGAATAAGGATATATTTTATAATAATGTATTAGGCAAAAAGTAGGTAAACGCAACTATAGCGAAGATCAGGTTCACCACACTCGCATGAGTGTGAGGAATTTCATTTTGGTAGTTTTATTTTATGTAAAAATACGTTAACATTTTCTTAATGAAATCAGTTGTCCATCAGTCTTCAACTCATTCACCTGGAAAGGAGTAGGCAGATTGAGACCTTGTCAGCAAAAAACACTTTCATACCGATTTCCAGTAATCGGGAGAATTGGTCTTAAATTGATTGTCCATGAGTCGGCAACTATTCAACCTGACAAGGAGCAGGCAGATTGAGGCCTTGTCAAAGGGAAATTTCCTTGTGAGTAAATAGCATTCCATACTTCTATACATGGTCCTTCGAGCTACTTTGAAGATCGAAATACTATACACGTACCATGTTTCTATACATGGTCTTTTGAACCACTACAAGACTACCATCCAAGAGGATCATCAGCGTCTATCGAGGGGCAGTCACACCCGGAGGATCCATAGTTCAGGTCCTTCAATATAGAAACTACAAGACTAGCAACCAAGAGGACCATCAGCGTCAATCGAGGGGTAGTCACACACCAAAGTATCTACACTCCAGGTCTTTCAAGTGAACTACAAGACGCTCAACCAAGAGGTTCATCAGCGTATATTATTGTATTTTTATATTTATTGTATATTAATTGTCATTTCAATTAAATTGTATTTATATTTTGTCATGACTTTGTACAGCCAGTAATATATTTCAAAGATTAAAAACCACATAAACAAGCATATTATTGTTGCTTGCAGTGTCAATAGATGTGAAAACCAGATTGAAGTTGATAGTTTCAATTTAATCGTGATAGAATTCCAAATGTTTAAAATAGAAGTTTCAAGTTTTCACTCCTATCGGTAGTCCCTATAAATGACAATTTTTCGTCTTTTTCGAATGAATTTTTACGAATATTTGATGAATATTTCAATCGTTGACTAAGTTTCTCTATTTATTTCATTTGAGTCCGAAATCTATCTATTTAACCGACCGATGTACAAATGAAAATATGGAAGTAGTAACTCGTGTCTGCGGTTCACGTAACAGTCTTGTACAAACCGAACCCTGTTTATGGCATTAAACAGAAACAACACAGAGAGCCAGGAGAGAAGCAAGAAGTTCATCGAAACACGGGCCTCACATGATATATAACGACGAACCGAGACCCTGGAGCTAACAGGAACATGGCCGTGTATTACCCATTACTGACTGTATTGTAACAGTTAGACATGGAATGCAAACTTGCAATTTACATGTAGCGAGTTGTTGGATGTATAACCGGAACAATCGAAGAGTTGGGATGTTTGAAACCCTGAATATATAATAGCAATTTGGCAGAGATGTACAAAATACTTTAAAAAATGTTTGAATACAAAATGCAAATAATTTTCTAATTTACAATTTCAAATGCAAAATAGAAAATACTTTTGCTTTTTGTATTTAATTAATAAGTAAAATACTTCATTGAAATGGCACACTTTCTCAAAAATTACTAATGTTGATAATTCATTAAAGATTTCAACATTAGTAGCTCATCCAAAAAAGCATCTTTATACCACCAAATAAAAAAAAACCGTTCCACTGGTGAAGAACTAGGGAGTTGTTGTATTCCACAGTGCACTCTTTTATTATTTGGTATGTGTTGAGAATGGTCAGACTTGGGTCTTTTTCTCTTGAATATTGGAGGGTATCCAAATAAATGCAGGAGCTGCTGTTGAAACTAGTTGAGGTTGTTATGGAGTCCGAATCGTTGAACAAGAATAACTTTTTTGTTTCTTTTTTCCTGTTGATATTTGTGGTTGTGCACTTTTTAAATCTTTTTGTTTGATTATTTGCACTTCCGCAATGAATAACTCCTTCACATACTGCTTTTCAGACCTTGGCATCAACTTGAAGAAGGGATATCACACATTTGCAAAAATGCTGTCTTTGGCACAAGTGTCATGTAAGTTCAAGTTATATTTTTCAATTCGATTTTGTATGCTTTATTTTATTGTATCAACTCAGCCACTGCAATATACTCGATTGTCTTGCTTCCATAACTTCAATGTTGTTTGCATTCGATACAGTTCTGGCTGCAGGCTTTCAAAAAAACTCCTTGTCGCTTTATAAGCTTCGGATGGATTCATCTAGGAGCTAAGGGCTTAGACATGCTAATATTTTTTTCATCTTCAATCAGAAAATATTTTTCTTTCTCATATCTTTTCACGGAAAGTATTTTTCGGCCATTTACAACAATATTTTGCCCACAGCTATAAAACAGCTACACGCGTGTAAGAGTGTTACAGGACTTCATACAGGTAGTAACTGCCACTGTTGTGGAAATGAATCTTTCTCTAAGACTACCGGTCTAATATACACCGATTTAAAACAAGTCGATCATCCATATAATGATAT
This sequence comes from Henosepilachna vigintioctopunctata, assembly GCA_030704895.1. NCBI lineage: Eukaryota > Metazoa > Arthropoda > Insecta > Coleoptera > Coccinellidae > Henosepilachna > Henosepilachna vigintioctopunctata. Next base: position 1,765,782 of record JARQZJ010000074.1, on the reverse strand, counting down.
GAATTAGTATGAACTTTCGAGGTTGATCCTAACTTCTTCGCTGTGCCGAAGTAGGACGTGGGCGATAAAAGTTTTAAGTCTGACCTCTGACTGGAGCGTGAAATAACGTGAAAACTTCCTGATATTTGACGAATTTTCACCGATCAATTTTTCCTCTTTCTAGAAGGAGGATACCAACATGAAGAAGTGACTTCGCAATTTCGACTTCAGAAACAGTTTCTTTGAACCGCTCTTTCAAAGTCGGAAGATAGTCAAAACCAAGTTGAAGAAATATAACTAGAGATGTCTTATCACATTTATATGAAAACTTATGCACCATTATGCAGACCTATATAACACAAAAAATTAAAATACTTGCTTTTAAAGTACCTATATTTATTGAATATAAACTTAAATTCAAACACTTGAAATTATGATATACACTTTATTCACTACATAGCATGACGCGTTTCGTCGTTACAAACTACAAAATAATGTCGTTTGTAGCGACGAAACGCGTCATGCTATGTAGTGAATAAAGTGTAAATCATAAGTTCAAGTGTTTGAATTTAAGTTTATATTCAATTATAATGGATTTACATCAAGTAAACGCCAACACTATTAATACCTATATTTATATTAACAAATTTGAATTGGTTTCTAGTTACTTATCTTATTTATAACGGAACAATTAATTTTGACGATTACCACTACCACAAATACTTCAACTTTCTTATTGTGCCATCCGTAAAAACATTGAAGGTGTTCTTTCAGACGAAACTTCTTTTGTTGTTTTATTAGAAGTAATTTATTCAGTAGTGATTTTAAATTTCTAATTGATTCTCAAATTTCTAATTGACACTGCCTTCAGAAGTATTTCTATTGAGGCATAGGGTATTTATTCTTCACTCTAATCCTCTGAATATCAGTAATAGATAATAATAAAAATAATAACGGTCTGTTCTTTTTTTCAATCAAGATCAAGAGAGTAACTATCATATAAATTATGGAGCTCTTATAGATTCAATTGTATTTTCACTAATATGAGTTCCATTATATGCCTTTGAATTTACATCTCAAAAGTACATTTGACAATTTAACCGATTGAAAATGGATACTATGTAAAATTATAATGCTGGAGGATAACTACTGAATGGTAGGGGTAAGAAAAGTTACATTATATACACATTAAATACATATGTAGATTTAGTGAAATATATTTGTCAGCAGCGGTGACCAAAACGGGTACAAACTTTTTTTTGGCATTAAAGTGCAAAAATTGTTTATAATTAAAAGTATATTTTCCCAAGCGTGAATCAGGTGGAGCTTCCCTCTCAATGCTCATACTTTTTAGGTAAAACTGTTCTCACATTAGTATTTTTAGTCTAATGTATCTTTTGTCAACATTCTTTTGAAGATTTTTTTGAATTTTATCTAAAAATTCAGATAAGTGGGATGGCGTATTAAGTTTCTCTAATTGATTTTCATACCAATATATGCTTTCATTTATTGATTGTCATTAACGAAACGTCTGCATATATATGTAGGTATAACGAAAGTGCTTACAAACGCTGAAACACGCTAGTTTCATTGAAATTAAAATGAATAGTAAATGACGAAGAAGTAATTTTCGAATAGAATTCCTGATATGGGATCCTGTATTGATCAAAGAAGCGAAAATGTTTGAAGTGGTTTTCTGTTGCTTTCTCTGTTCTTTTCTGAACAAATCAATTGAAATTTTAATTGATGAATGTCTCATACACAACAGAAATAACTTTGAATATTCTTTCATTTCAGAAATTATAATGGGTTATTAAACATTCTTTCTTTACTTTGTATCATATCAGCTCAAAAAACCCGATCAGAAAACGGTTAGTTGTGGTAATAGGTTCAGATAGACTATCGATTACAAAATTACAATGTGGATAGACAGAAGAGAACCCACGCAATTTAAGCTTGATGGTAATAATTCAACTTGCTATCTTGAACGATCGGTGTTTGATATCATCTACATTGCTCACATGTCTACATTCAAGTGAATTAAGCGTATTTGAAATACCATACTAGACTTTTTTTATACTCACTAAGTCTACGATTTTTCATTCATCGAAATTGTATAAATGAATGAAATCAACATAGTGCTCATTTGAAGTTTATCTACAATCTAGAACGTAGCTACTACTAGACACTCCCAACTTTTCGCTTCAGAAACTGAAATATATCTAAAGTTGTTGTGATCTCAACATGAAACAGCTATTATGGTTTTTTACATTTGTGTACTTGAGGATTTCTATTTTGTTCTCTTCATCTATTACATCAAAATCACGTGTGCATTATTTCTCAAGTTTCTCAATCCACTGCTGGGCATTACCATTGTTACTGGTAAATTTCTCTTATTCAAAATTCTCTGCTCTTCTTTCTCAGAGTCCTGCTCAACGTATTGAGCTCTTGTGGATTGTATGCAGTGTAAATCTCCATAATTTATTATGGGAATTACATGAAAACATGGAATTACTGAAAATTACATGTTACCATACTGAACTATATAAGTGATTCTCATATCGTCAGTCACTTCTGTCCAAACTTGTCAGAATTGTTGATTTTTTTAGGCTGTTTTTAGCCATATTATACATCGTTGTCTTCATCATATTTTGGTGGAAGCTTATATTTTGTAACTCCTCAGCTATTGCAAATCTCTTATTATTTTTATATACAATATCAGGTATGTTTAGGTCATTTTATTTTCCATCACCTGTTGACTGAACTTTGAATACAATTAGTAGGTAACCTTCAGTTTACATTATATATATATATATATATATATATATATATATATATATATATATATATATATATATATATATATATATATATATATATATATATATATATATATATATAAAAAAAAAATTTAAAAAATGGTCATAGCTTTTTTAGGAATAACTCATTCAGAAGTATTATATTCAAAGTGCTCCTGTATGGATTTGAATATTGGCCATTTTCCTTGAAACTCAGAGGAAAATTGACACTTTCACATATACACATATCTTCCTTTTGTTAAAATATAACAAAGATCTAAGGAAGAATTAGGAAGTGAAAAGAATACAAGTAATGGACTTATGATAAGAAGAAAGTGACCATTTTCTTGTTGATGAAAACGTGATAATGTATTATTGAAAAAAATTTCACTATTTACTGAATCATCAATATTATTATGAATTGAAAATACTATGTAGAGTGTTTTTTCAAGTACATAGTTGTTTTTGTATTCATCAGGCGAACAAATTTGCCTGAATTTCCAGGTGAGGATTTTAGTAAAGAATAAAATTCTAGGCACTCTTCAGTATTCTCCAAAACTATCAATATCGTTTCAAAATTGAAATATTAAACAAAATTTTTTCAGGCGCTCATAATTTTATCATTATACCACCCGTGAGCTTTCGTGGAAACTTTTAGACCATTCCATTTGGTTGTTTTTTGAATCGTAATATAGTAAGAAATTGATGAACATCAGTCAATTGTTTTCTTGACTTTATACCAATAAATATATCTCATTTTCAATCGATATGTCTAATGCTTTCTGAACTTGTTTTATAGAATTCGGTAGCCGTACTTTTCATAAATCAAAAATCATCAATGTCAGTACCACCGGCTTTCAATTTTGCCAATAAACTATGAACTCTAAAACGAAGAAACTGATTGATCTGTTTCTGACCCAAATTGTCTTTTTTTGACTGAATTCTATTTCAGCTACAATTGTCGATAAGGGTGATTCTCAATAACAGAAGATGATCTTTCACACAGCTTGCTGAAAACTTGCCGACGATAATGTAAAAAAAAATTTACAATTTTGAAAAAACTTTTTCGATAGATGGGAACATTTGTGAGTGCCCAAAATGCAGTCCAGTCGACTAAATTTTTACAAGATTTCTAAAAAGGGGGCATTTTTGCGCCCCGGTTTATATTCGGGGACAACGAGATACACAACGGAAAAACGGGACGTATGGTCGTCTGATCACGGAAGGAAAACGTAACAAGGAATAATTTGTACGTAGGTACAATTGGAAATATAAAAAGGTTAATATAAAATAAATAAATAGAAAGACTCTCTAATTTTGGATATAAGATATTTCATATTTGAATGCGAAATCAAAATATAAGTGAACACGTTCCACAAATTCAAAATTTAAAACTATACTCGTATAAAAAAGTATGAAATGTTTTGGGAAGAAAATAAATCTGTATAGAATTTATCCTTCTTTTCAATATTGTGAAACTCAAGTTAATGCATCGAAAATTGTTTCTAAAATTACATTATTAGCTCCACACTATTATTAGATGTTTTATAATTTAAGAGGTACTCACTCGTTACAAATGTTTATTGAAATTACAATGATTATTTCTTAATATTATTAACTTTACGTAATGAATCGAGAAAAATGTTTCAACTGAACTAACCTGATCAACTTATATTGAGTAAAGTCTAAACTTTGATTTTTTTCAGCCCAAAATAAAACAATTTCGTTGATAAATCTCCTAGATAAAAAAGCCATCCGCGTTCTGTGCTATGTGCTATAATAAAACTCCAACAACTTAATGTACCGACGGGATATTAAGTGCATCGAAACTTTTCACCGCATTCATAATTAAATTTGGCAAGATTTTAGTGCAGTTCTGCATTCGTTCTAATTTTTCGCATTGTTGCCGCATTGCATTAGCTTGCTTCGAAGGTTTACGTCACACAAACTTCCAAATCTGCATTCGTTTGAGTAATGAAGAATTGTTTTTATTGTATCTAGTCCGTTATGGAATTAAAGTTGTCATTTTCATAATGAAAAGCATTATCTGGTTGCTACATTCAGGTTTCGTTAGATGGATTTCATTTTAACATATTTGATATTCTTTTGGCTGCCAACCATGTCTATTTTTTTGGGATTTCAGAAATGTGCATTATATGAATCTAGGCACCGATTTAAAAATTCTCTCACATTTATCCTCGATATTTCAAAAATATTGATCAATATTGATTCGATATCGAAGCAGTGCGTTGGAGTTTTGGTGAAATGTTTTTCAAAAATCATCGCAACACACTACATTCTTAGAGTCAGTCAAGGATTTATAATTCTTAAGCTTCTTCTATATGTTTACCCAACAATACGAATAAAAACAGCACAAGATATCGAAGTAATTGTGTGAAAACTGCAATTCAAGTGAATTTAACGCCGAATATTGAATTTATATATGTACCTATATATATATATATATATATATATATATATATATATATATATATATATATATATATGACAAAAAACACAATTATCGGTATAGCCCGCAGTCAATTGGAATTTTTTGTCATTTATACTTTTACTTTTCTCCGCAAGAATTCTTCATTCCTTATATATATATATATATATATATATATATATATATATATATATATATATATATATATATATATATATATATATATATATATATATATATGAAGAGCTAACTTTGTTGCGTCCGTATGAAGGCTTGATACCATACACTACTGCGTCCTGAATAATGCTGCGTCCGTATATTGGACGCAATAAAGTCAAACGTTGTTTTCATCATTCCTGGGTGTAAATTTCGGATTATTTGATGTAGAAAGACGATATGTTTTATGAATAACATGAAATTCGAGCTCTGATGTTATTTTACTTGAGCATTTTCGTGTTATCTGCACTTATGAAATGCAGGGTCGGGCGCAGTAATATCTTATTTTCGAAAGAAGAGAGTATATAGAAGTTCGATGTCTTTCCTGTAGGGGTCTCCAAAAATATTCACCTAATGATATATTATCTGCTGATAATTATAATAAACATATATTATTGCGTCCTGAAATATGGCAACAACGATCTGGCGCCTTTTCTCGAATAATTTCCTACATACTTTGATGTATTTTGTCTCACCGCAAATTATCTCTTGATATATCGACCACATATATATCACATCCAATATTGTGAATAAAAGTCGTGAATTATCGGAGAAATTCTTCTGTAATAATGAACTCAGGTGAGTTTTATTATTTGTATTGGAATTATGAGGAATATGACTTACATATTTTCGTATTTATGTTAGGAAGTTCTAGTGGTGAATTCTAGCGCCAAAAGAAAATATGAGGCTGTTTTAAAATTTGAAATGACACAGGACAAACGAAACTATTTGAAATTTTATTCAATAATTTCGGATGATTTGAATGTGTTGAGAAATTCGTTCTACAGAATTTTAACAAAAATATGACAGTATCCAAGTAAGACTTGATAATAAAAAGAGAAACGCATTTGAAGAGAAAATGTTTTATATTGCCATTAATTTCCAAAACACATTGCTCAATATATTTTCTTCTTTTCGCTCCCAGTGCGAGTGCACAAACACCCCTGATATTGATTTCTTTCTGATCGAGAGCAAAACTAAAATTGACAAATTTGGGCTGCACTTTTGTCGAAGACGAAAATCATCCAAGAATTGCCGGAATTTCAAAAAACTGAAAGGATATATCTACAATAAACAGAAAAATTCTAATTTTTTTTGACAATGTTTACTAAACAGCAAAATATTGAAGTTCTTATTGATAATGGAAAAAGGTCCTGCTGACAAATTCAAAGGTAAGTCATTGTATGAAATTGACATTAACATGGAAGAAAACTTGTTGCGATGTGACGAGAAAAGTGACGAAAGTGATTTTGAAGACTCACAATATATAGAAGACAGGTGCGCAGGTTTTGATAATGGCAATTGCATCAACTAGCACAGATGTCAAGAATTTTAGTAATATCGTCAATAAAAAGATAATTCTAGTACAGTGGACCAATGAGAAAAAAACATCGCTATAGTATATTTTCAAGAGCAAAGTTAGAGTGTGATGAACTCAGAAGGAATTATCCAGAAAACAAGGATTGGGCTAAAATGAAAGTTTTCATTCAGAATGAATACAAGAAAAAACAATAAGATTGTCTTGGCATTTGAAAATATAACGAAGATTTTGTTCATATTTTCACTACCTATTATTGATTTTAATTCGATATTTATTATAAACATATAGGATACTAGTTCTTTTATTTATAATAAAATTTATAGAGATAATAAATAAATGAATTTAACAATCATTATCCTATATGCCTATTGAAAAATTTCAAACATCTGTTCACTAAAACTTCGTTTTTGCAGATCTCATATAACTTTATTTAGACAGTTAGTGCTCCCTGATTTTTTATGAAAGATTTCATTTTATTTTTTTAGAAGAAGTAGTTCTAATAAAGCAATTGAATTTATTTTGAGAACATTATCTTTTATTCCATTTCCTGTGGCACAATTCAAATGAGAAATGAGTTTTATAGGGTCATCTGAACTACTTTCAATAAGAAAGTGGAACAAAAAAATATTTTTAACATTTTGGAATTATCTATTAGTTATTACTCTCAAATTTATATTGGCAAATATTCAGTTGATATCACATATTCAAAATGATAATAATGATTTCTCCCTATTGAGGGTGCCTACTGGAAACCAAATCGATCTTTATATAAAAAACAATGAGTATGAGAATTTCGAAAGTTTGGCAGTAAACCAACGTCGACTGGGACGGATTAGCTAAAATAGTTAAAACTTAATGACTCTTGCTTAGTTTGAACATCAAATCGCGTATATTATGCCATAGTTACATTTAGAACTATATTTCAAATGGACTTCGTGTTATATACAATAACTTAGTCCAAACGTTCTTGAAATATTCAAGTTTCAATGTCTGAAATGACGTTTGATATGAATAGGCTATCCTTATGAGAGAGCCTTCGTTTATTGATAAAAATACTATTTTTATGATCAAAGAATCGAAGTGGAAATTATATTGAATTAAAGGTCGAAGTTCTGTTTTTTCCGAAGAAAAACTTATAAATTTCAAAACATCTTATTAATCTATTAAAATGAAGTTGTTAATTTCTGAAATATTTACCTTTTGAACTATTGTCGAGTAGTTTGCAAACGAAAATTTTATTGAAAAATTTAAGTTTGAACATATCTAGGTAGGTACATGGCTATAGACTGTGATTATCATGATGTCACTTAACTCTAACACAGACTTAGTAATTATCATTAATACTGGGGTGCTTAAATTGATCAAATTAAGAAAATTCTTGTTGATTATTTATGTCAGGGGTGTTCAACTTGTTAGGCCTAAAGAACCATAAATCAAACGTTTTTTGGTTGCGGGCCATATTTATAGATTTATATTTTAAGCGTTTTTTACAAGCAAGGCGTTTGAAAATCATTCCGCTGCCAGTTGGACAGTCTTGATTTACGGACAATTTGACAATATATCGTAATATATAATACATACCATAATGTATTATGTACATATATTCTTGAAAATTTTGAAAATTTCAGTGTGTTGTAGCATACGTGGAAAAAACTTACCTGCTGTTAACAACAACGAGAACACTGAAATTGCCATTTCGGGACATATTACACATGCGCTATATGTTATGGTTAATTGCATCAATAATATAAAAGTAACAATTATAACCATAAAACATCATTATCCATATTAATTACATTATAATTAATGTGGTTAATTAATTATAGGCTATCCTGGCAACTGGTTCATATGATTCAAAATTCTCATACGCCTATATTTTTTTCATTCGCCTATATTTTGAAATGTAAACATTTTGAAGGTACTTATGGAACCCTATAACAAATTATGATTTAATTTTATTGCGAATAAAATGAACTTCTGAAATTAATAAGGTTCCGTTTCAAAAAACAAAAATTCGAACGTTATCTCAATTGAATTTTTGCTTCGAGTTTGGAATAAGTATCATTATTTACAAAAACGATTTCATAGCCTTTCATCCACCCTTTCGCAAATAGAAATACTACATTCGCCAATAAATAAAATGCTCTCATTATAGGAAACATTATTTCTACTATTCCGCAAACGTCATTCTGCAATTAAAACTCGGATATTAAGTCTAGGTGAAATACAGCTTATTTCTTGTCCCAGATTAAATATCAAATGAACAATTTGCACCCAATTCTGGTATAATCGGAAGTATAATTACTTTTCAACTATATTAGTGGATCTGCCTCGTCGGCTATGGTATACTGACAAATTTTCAAAATTCATTGCTATTATCATATTTTTTCATACGATTTGGTTCCTGGGTCACCCTATATAGGTGCAATCATTTATTTCCATTAGGGTTATAACAAAATCCTTAATCCATTCTCAAAATATGATATCACAATTATTTAGGCAACATTATTAAATTTTCATATTTATCCTTTGCTTCTCTTTGATAATCTGTATATTTAACATCTCTTGTTCATCGATGATTCAATAATTCACTGATCAATTCGAAATAAGTTATAACCCTGATTTTATTGGTTTCTATACTTGAATATTTGTTCGATTCAATTTGAATAATAACGAAACAATCCGGCAACTGCGCCGGAAGCAGTATTGTATAATATACATGCAGGCGGACGTAATAACATTCCCTTTGAAAGGACGCAGCAAGATTAGTTTTTTGTAAATTAGATACTTCACTGAAAAAAAACAAATTTATAAAATAAAGACACTTACGTAACTAAAACACACGAGTTCTTTCAATATACGCAGAGTATATTGAACTATATCTTTGCTTTCTCTGGGACGCAGTAAGTTTGGATTATGTAAGGATGCAACAATGATAGGAAAACCTATATATATATATATATATATATATATATATATATATATATATATATATATATATATATGAAAATGAACACTAAAACATTCATTCGAAAAATTGAAATTAATCAAGAGAATGTTGATTCATTATCCTTCAAGGGATAAATGTTAGAGAAATATTGAAATCGATGCCACACCTGATTTTCAGTGCCATAAGCACAAAAAAATTTCATTTCCTTATATATATACATATATATATATATATATATATATATATATATATATATATATATATATATATATATATATATATATATATATATATATATAGACAGTCGGATCTCCTTAATTCGAAATTTAATTAGGATTAGGATTTTGAAAATATTTCGAATTGTCGACAATTTCAAATATCTAATAGTTCGAAACTTTCGAGAATAAATTAAACTTAAAACACTTAGCTTGAGCTTCACTGAGTATAAATAAACAAGTGGTCTAATTTCAATTTATTTTTTAACATATAACATGTCATTAACATTAACATAACATGTTTTTTTTTATTTTAAAAAGTAAAATGGCTTTGACTATAGGTCATTGGCCAACAGGATATTTTAATATAAACTACTTTCAATATAAACTAAGAACAAAACACTGCGTGGGGACATAAAACATAACATGTGTGACAAGCTAAACCTCCCTGTCGTTCGCTTGAAAAAGGAATATTCCAGTTATTGAGTTTTTGAGATGAAAAAATAAGAAACGACGAATTATTGAGTAATAATATATTATGTAATGAGTAATAAGGATATAATATAATAATGGCTTTTTTAATATAAAATAAAAATGTAAGAGACACGTGTATATGTAAAATGATGGGAATTAACTATTATGTATTAATAGGTATGTATTATGTCTTTCGGAAAAGTTTTGTAATGTTAGTTTGCTGCAAAGTGTATTGTGATTGCTGCAAAGCACACCGAGATTGATAAATACTCCTAATATTTTCACTAAATTACAATCAGATATAGGGTCTGAAATGACGTTTCAACAGTGTTGTATTGTAGACACAAACTTTATAATATTCGACAGTTTTTTTCCAAATAAGGAAATTCGCCTTAAGTAGTTCTTCCTTACTCTAGTATTTTGTGTAGCATAAATCTTCTACTTGTTCCTCATTATGAAGAGGACTTGTCACAGGAAATTTTAAATTCTCTGGCAACGTCAATTTTTAACTTTCCTCTCTCCACTTTTTCGATTAACTTCTTCTGTTCAGCCACTGTCAAGCATTCATACTTCTAAGAAGTCATTTTTAAAACGAACTTTCGAACTGTAAAAAACCAAGGAGGGAGTAACTGAAACTAAACAAATGGAAGTGTGTGTTGAACTAATCATTACAACAACAAATGCTCGTTCATGGATGACAGGACTTAAACTTGTCTCAAAATGTACGTCTTTTATCTATGAAGTCTTATATCTTTGAATTGAGGAGTATATGACGCCCACGAATTCGAATAACGAGTGATTTTGTTACGTGGAGATTTTTTCTTGTTCGAATTATGAAAAGAGTCGACTCAATATATATTGTTATGATTTTCTTTTTCTAATTTTTATTATCTTTATTGATTAAATTATTATTTTCAGAATGTTATTTTTTATGACTTATAAATTTTGAGTTTAATTTAGTTGACTCTCTCTCAGGGTGGAATCTTTTTAAAATCCTAATTTTTATTGAAAAATAATATCTCTAGTAATTTTAATCATACATACTCGCCTGAAGTTATGATTTGGGATGCCATATCAAGTCAAGGAATTATCGGTCCCTATTTTTTTGAGGAGGAACGAGGTGGGACTCAGACCGTGAATTCTGATCGATATTGCCATATGATCTGGACTTTTTTAGCTACAGAAATGCAAAACCAGTATGGCTACAACCTCAACACCTTTTCCAGCAAAATGGAGCCACTTCTCATGTTACAAATGACTCATTAGCTGCTTTTCACGATTTATTCTCTGGAAGAGTGATAAGCCGCCGAAGAGATATCAACAAGCCAACGAGGAGCCCTGATTTAACGCCTACTGATTTTTTCTTATGGGGCTACCTGAAGAGTGAAGGTTACAATCCATTGTCATCTAACCTAACACATTGTTGATTTTTATTTAACATAAGTATATATAAATATATATATATATATATATATATATATATATATATATATATATATATATATATATTTTGAATGTTTTTAGCAATAAGAGGCTTCTTTTAATATGAAAAACTCTATTTATGTTGACGTTTCGTTGTATATCACAACTTTGTTAAAACTCATAAGTTACTCAAAAGTTTAATTTTTAAAATTTAAAATGAAATATCTTAAAAATGCAATTAATCAATTTTGAAATATATATATATATATATATATATATATATATATATATATATATATATATATATATATATATCGAAATAGACAAGAGAACTGTCAAAGTTATCCGGGAAACTAACCCAATTCAAGCGAATCCAGCAGGATGAGAAGAGCTTAATATCTTGGCTGACCACCTTGACCATCTTCAGCACGCAAAATAATTATCGTGGCGTATCAAAATTCACGACCAGCAAGGACGATGAACGTCCCGCGGTCAGCCGCTGGCCCGATTCGGAAGGGTTTCCTGTGGGAATTCGCCCGTGTTCCTTGTCTCTATCCCTAATTATAATTCATAAGCTTCAGACCCTACTGACCGTTTCGTCGGGCCTTACATTAATTCACTCAATTTACACGACTGTAGCGGGATCAAAGGGGTTTGGACGAAGGATATTACCGAATTAGGACAAACCTGGTTCTGGAATACCTGAATTAGAAGAAAGAAATCCATTGTCGTCTAGATTAACATCAATAGCTGAAAGATATCAACTTTAATGTCTTGTGAAATATTTTCGAATCTATAACTAAATACTCGAACGAAATATGTCAAATTTCTCCAAAGTGTATTCTAATAATAGGTGAGATAATGGAGCGCTTGAAGAATGAAAAGTTTTAGGAAATTGACTCTGATATTATGTCTTCAATGGTGACCAATCGATGTGTATTCGAGAAGAGCAGATTGTCAGGATTTAGTCTAGTCAGGATTAGTAATTGAAAAACTGATAATCAAACTTGACTGTATAAAAATGGGTACTAACAGAGTTAGAACTGTATGAACAAGATTTGAAATGTCTGAATTTATTTACTAAAATTTATGGTCAGCATGATGAGATGGGATGGGATCTTCGTTTTATGGACAGACGCCACTATAGCAACTAAACGATGAACTTCATCATTAATACAATAATTTATCTCATAAATATAATTGAACACTTTCGAAAAGAAGCACGAAAAAAAGCACAGTTCCAGAGTTTTTCTAAACATTAATAAAACTAGTGGTATGGTCAACTTCTGTTGAGGTCTTTCTGTACGTTGATCGAGTATAAGGTTATGGAGAGTGGTAATATAATTTCCACTCCCCCTACAATATTTTCCTTTGTTCTTCTAATAAAATATCTTAGGACTGTTTATATTAGATTTATACAGTGATAAAATATTACTCTACCTTCTGTTTTGTCGATTATATTTTTTATGTTCTTCTATTCTTACACTTAACGATATTTCTCTAATATAAAATATAACTTGGATAGCAATTACGGGCATTTTATACAGTATTATTCGAGAAAAAATTTCTGGACAAGTTCATAAGAATGTGAAAATTCATAGAAGTCGATAATTGAAGGAAATAATATGCATACATTGATGTAATTGGGGCAAAACGAGGGTATCTAGGGAATCTAGATATCTAGAATCTTTGGAATCTAGGAAATCATTTTGGCAAATACTGAAATTAGTACATAATATATACCTTATGTTATGATGAATATAAAAAGTTTAATAAATGTGCTATTTCTTACAATATTATTATAAATGTATATACGAATATCCTATTTAATATAAAATTCTACGTTTTCGAATAAGTCATCGATCTTTTGATAGTATTTCAATATCCTAAGAAATATTCAGAGTAAATGAAGTGTTTCTGCGGAATTACTATCGGTTTGTGCTGGAAAATTTCCTGATTAAATTAAAAATGATTTATTTTTAGACAATACTAAATGTTTAATATTGAATATTGAACGTTATTATTATTATAATGAAACAATATTTGAAATTTTCTCATATATAATTATTATATTATTATCAGCTATTTGTTCAATTGCTCGTCGCTATCTTGTTATTGCAATCATATAAATAATAATGAATACTTCAAATCGAGTTATCGTGTTGATAAAATCAATACAGGATCCTGTAGTTGGAATGGTTAACTTTTTAACCGTCATTCTTATGTGTATTAATTCTATGACCAAACCAGAGAAAAACCGGTATCCCTGTATTTCCCTCCATGCATCGTGTATTGCCTTCGACATTCGTCGTTTTGTAATAAAAGCTCACCGTGCCGTTGCCGGCCCAATAAATTAACATTAGCGTGGGTTAAAAATATCTCGAAAACAACTCGATAGGAATTTAACACTCCGAAAACAATGCCACGCATTTTAGCATTCAAATCAGGACTGGCAAGGCAGACAAATAATTTAAAAGTTGTTCGGAGTTTGTCTGTGGTCGAGATGACCGAATACATCATGAATGGCCGATCGAAAAAGAAGAAGAGCAGATGGTTCTTCTTTTTCCTTAGACCAACTATTCGACTTTCGTGGCATCGCGTTCTTTTCGACAAAAACCACGGTGTTTCTTTTATTTATTGACGGCTTTGAGTGTACCGACCGCAAGGTGCTGAAGTAATTAAGAAAAGCTCGCCACCCATTCGAAATGCTGGGCCCTCGTAAATCTCGGGTATTTTGGACAGTGGCAGCGAAAATGTGTCACCGAAGGGTTACAGCAGATTGATGATGTTTGGTTACATGAATTGCTCAATGTATCAACGGGTTATCTAGAATCTTTGTCGATTTACGACTACACTTCTATGAAATGGATATTTTGTGGTTCGAAAATAATACAGTATAAATTACATAGTTAACATATAATTTTCTAAAAAAGGTGGTACTACCCAAGGTTTTCAATTAGTAATTTAAGTAACTGAACTCGTAAAATATACACATTCAGGACAACATCGGTCTTAATAGTCAATTTTCCTATTCTGCCTGAAATAATAAATAATCTTGTAAATGTTATATAAGCATCTATAAGGCTTATCTATAAGTCTTGCACATAGATGAATATGACCCCTTGATGATTAGGGGTCATATTTATGACCCCTATTTATTGTGTTATATTAGATGAGAACAACATTAAGTTTCAGGGAATAATAGATTAATAGCATGGTCATGCTGAAGACATCTCTCTGAGGGAGCAGTCTTTCAAATGAGTGAAATGATGAAATTCTTTATTATCCTTCAGTAGATTACCTTTTTAACCTGCAAATGAATATGGACCAAAAATTTTACATAAATAACATTTTTCATTAAATTATAAGCTTTTCAAAGCCTTTGATCGAACAGTTATTTGTTGGTATCTTTATCCATTTGAAGAGAGGTCAAGAGAAAGACAGGAAAGCTCGGAAATCGAAGTTTATCGCTAAAAAAGATTTTTCCTCCATATCGATATTAATTCCTTCTTAGAGAAGAACCTCTGAATTTGTTTTCGATATTTGTGAAACTACAAGAACATTTGTTTAAGCACTATATTAATCTACATATTTCTCAATACTAATTCGCGAAGACTAATGCGGCGCCAAAATCAAGAAAATTGGACACTTATTTGACAGTAGGTTAGTAAAATCGTATTGAAAAAGATTATCTTCAAAAATCAATGATATTTTTATGTGATGGTCATCTAGGCACATCTGTGGACGGGAGTTAGTAACCTCGGCGAAGACATCATCGTCATTTTATGCTTATACCGGACCCAAAAGATATCTTTATAGTCACAAAGTTTCACAAATTTTACACTTTACAAGGCTTCACCGAAAAAATGGTTAAATGTGGTACCTGCAAATATGCCAGATTGACCTTTAGCCATCGAAGTGTTAATCTTCAGCGGCACTTTGCTGAATGCGGTTCACGATAGGTTAAATATTTTGGTTAAAAGGCATTTCTTGAATATACCTGTTTCATTTTTCTTAAATATGAAAATTTTATAATGCATTTAATATATTAACCTAGTAGTATTCCACTAAATGTCAAACAAAGGAAAAGTGGAATGCTCTCTAAATTCATATTCTAATAGTTTCTACCAACTGTATGTGTATATCTGGACAGAATGCAGTTCGAAAAGCTACCAACAAAAATAGTACTTACTGGTTATATTTACTTCGAACATTTTAAGTATAATCTGATTCTCACCACCAATTCCTTTATTCTGATTAAATTATTAGTTATTACTTATAATCTTCAATCTCAAAAACAATGATAGCTCTTGATGTTATGGTTTTGTATTTGAGTTGAAGAAATAATAAAGAATCAATGAAGTAATTAATATACAAAATGATTATAAACGAAATATTGAAATATCAAAACAAAGCAAAACAGATTAAACCAATAAAACCGATTAAACCGATAAAATTATTTTGTGACGGAAAAATTGCTTTTCATACGGTAATGTTACCAGGAAATATGTAAATATCATCAGATAAATTAAACGCAACGGGAGAATTAAGATTCACTGTAATGCATATAAGAAATTTAGCATTGACCGAAATTGTAAGCAATTCTTAACTCAATTAAAACATCATCAGAACACAAACGTTGTTATCATAAGAAAAAACATTATTAATACTGAAATAATAGGGAAAATCATAAATATTATGAATTGCGAAATTTCGAAAATATCTTAAATTACTATATGGGCATAAATTTTCATTCAATTCTGATATCTTCTTCGTTATATCAATCCCAGTATATTTTCTAATTTTTGGATAAGCATAAATAATGAAGATAATTTGATAATAAATTGATTGTTCTGATGAATAGTGTGGAACATGGAAGAAAACTTTAGTTCTTTTAAAACAAAATTGATTTCCAGAAACTTGAGAATATTTCAAACATTTACTTAGCATCTGGATATAATTGGTACTGGTAATTGTTCCAATATAAGTAATACTAAAAATTGCAGTAATTTCAAAATGTCTAGAATTCATTTTGAAATTCATCTATTTAGTTAATTTTAAATGGCTTTTTTTCACATTTTTTTTCATTTTAAACTTCATAAATTATGTTTGTATACCTCATAAATATCACTATCAGTAGATTATAACATAATCTATTCTTGAAAATGTGTAGGTACTATTTGAAGCGACCCCTACTGAAAAAATTCATCTTAATTATTATTATCTCAGAATAGGATTCACTTTATTGATATTCCACGACTAACAACTTGTAAGTACCTCTACATCATTAGAAAAAGTGCCCCATTATAAGTCATTCCTTATCATCTTTTCCACGAACAGAAACCTACAAAATGATCTCTACGAAGAGAACGTTCTTGTATCTTGAAACTTGACAAGATAAAATTCGGACCAACCTAAAACTCTTATCATTCCAAAAGACACGTTCTCATGTACTACGCCTCTGCGCCTCTCAATTCTTTCTTTTTTGTTCAGCAAGGGACACCTTATACCTCCACTTGTCCAATGTGCTTTTCGTGTAGCCCGCTTATCTGGCGAGAGATCTGAATCTTGGAGTATCGCAACCCATCTCTTTGTTTCGGTTTTTTGCCGACGGTGGCGCCAGCATCGGCTCCTCATTAAATACCCCGCGTATATTTGTGTCATCTTGTATTCCGGCTGACGACCAATAAACCCTTGCTGACAAGTTTCTTTTAAATTAAGGTACTTTTTTAGGGTTATTATGGCCGTTTAGACCGACCGATTTTGGGACCGATTCGAAGTTAGATGCCGTATCTGGTTTCACTACAAGAAAAGTAGATTTGGACGCGGCGATCAATATTCTGAGGGGGCGTGTGAATCGTTGAATTCGGTTCGATCCTGATCAATCCTGAAAATTAAATTACGTAAATTACCTAATAATTTCATCCACTTAATATTATTGATAATTGAAAAAGTTAATACTCCTATGCTTTCAAAGGTTTCGTTATTTGTTCAAGTCGCAATACTCATTAATAAGCAGCATATTAACAAACGTCATATTTATATATATATATATATATATATATATATATATATATATATATATATATATATATATATATATATATATATATATATATAAATATTTCAGTGTTTAATTGGCATTGGAGACCAGGAGAGGAAAATAAGTTACCTCTAATTTTATAATAAGTATTTTAAAAGCTTTCGCAAATGTTTATTTCCTTCTTCAGGGTTAAAATAGTACAATTACAATATTAACAGTTTATATAACTAGGCAATATTGAAAATTTTTCTCACAATTACTGTGAAGTTAGTCCGAAAGTATATCTGTTTCTCGAATTTTGAAAATAAGTACGTGTATTCCCAAATGCATAGGTCGAATATTATTGCATTCTACGAGTTTGGTAGTTGAAGGAAGCAACGACACTAACTGTATTTCCCAATTCTCTTTTTCAAGCGGATTGTTTCCAGATGTTTCCAAGGGCGTTTATTAAACTGCATAAAGTTGGCCGAAGTTTTATCACTAACGAAAAGTGAATTGATTTATTTTGTGTATTTGGAGTGGATTTTTCGGTAAATATGATATCAGAATATGAGCCATTAATCAGAAGAACCAATCAGATTATATATGTTGTTATATATATGTTGCTTAGATTTGTATCAGTATCAGATATTTTATTAATACAATTTCCTGTCACTTTTATATGAACATTTCTAGGAAAAGGCGTTTGTTGTAATTATTTGCGTAATCTAAAATTTTTGTTGTATTGTAATTCATATTGTGACCAGTGGCTTGTACGTGTTGAGTTAATGCAGAAGAATTGCTTGTTAGTGGTAGAACACAACAAACTGATCACTGCATTGACTATTCTAGGGTAAAAGTATTGGAACGTGAAACCAATTTTAGGTGCAGATTGTTCCTAGAAATGTATCATATAAACAAAAAAGATAACATTGAGAATTACAAATCGGATACGGGACAGTTGAGTAACATATATTGCAATATTCTTCAAAAGATTTAGAATATAGCTTTCTGTAGGTATGGGTTCAATTTTTTCTATAAGTTTATATAAAATTGATTCTATCATTGATATTGTAAACTTTTTATTGATTCTTGTTCTTTGTGGAACTGCAAAAAACCATCTGTTCGTTCATTTGTATCATATGATATATTTTACGTCCGATCGTGTTGACCAAAGAAGCACCACAACATGTTTTATTTATTTTATATGGGTGACTGACTATCTGTTTTGTGAGTACAGTTTATTATTAATTTGTAATGTCGTTTAACTTGTCCGTCTTTTGATATCAATTCAGGTATTGCTGATGAAGTCAATAAAGATGGACGAAATATAGAGAATATAGAACGAATTATAGAAAAGAAGTTATTTGTCACAGACCGCATCCTGAAACAATATTGCATTTCTGAATATATATAAATATATGTATATATTCATGTATATATATATATATATATATATATATATATATATATATATATATATATATATATATATATATATATATATATATATATATATATTTTGATGTTTTCAGCAATAACAGGCTATTTTCAATGTTAAAAACATTATTTGTGTTGAGGTTTCGTTATATATCACAACTTTGTCAAAACTAATGAATAGTTGAATTTTATGAACTACCACAGATATCAAAACGTCAAATTTATCGTTTTGATATAAATCAAATTGGCTTTTTTGTTTCTTTAGTATTCAGAGAAATATTTCTGGCTCAGCATTCGCTTCGGAAGATTTATTCTTTTTCATCATGAGGAAAAATGAAGGTTAAGCCAGGTGATTCAAATGAGTGTGATTTATATATACAAATATCTCACATATTTGAAATTTATGTACTCATCCAAAATCTGTATATTGTAATATTTTTATTGTTTTATGTTTGTGAAATTGATGGTAGATCAGGAAAGAATAGGTTTTGGGATATGATGTTTGCGATTGTTGTGTATTGATTTTATGGATGTTATTTGTAAAGTTTATCAAATCATTGTGAATGGAGTTAAGATGTTTTATGCCTGAAGGAATTTTAGAAATAATGTAACAGTTCTAAAATTTCTCTACATTTTTTCTCTTTTTCCGTTGCTAAAATCTTTGTATTGTTGTAATCAAAATCATGTTTTTCAGTTATTTTATGTTTATGTAAGGCTGTTATCTGATCAGAAAATGTTATCAGATGTTATCAGAAATAAACAGAAATAAAAATTTTAACACTGAAAATAAGGCAATAAATTGATTTCGAAAAAAGAATATATATAATATACACCTACATAATGTAGATAAAGAGAGAGAAACACTTTTTTTTTCATCGAAATCATATTTATCAGTGTATTTGCGTTCGTATAATTTCTGCAATTTATAGCACATTAATGACGAAATTGGAATTATTTGCAAAGAAGTACGTACAGAGTTGACCAGTGATATACGAGTAGATTGCAATCCTACTATTGTATTCTTGTTCTACAAAGATCGTCATGATTTGGTGAATCATTTCATCTATTTCACAAACCATTTGACAAATTAACGATGGTATTTTTTCTGAGTGAGTATATGAATTTCAAGTGATTCTAAAATATCTGATTTTTTGCCTTCTGAAGCTCTGTGTTATAAAGCATGTTTAAGAAATTGTAGTTACTTTTATATTTATGGTAGTGTTCGATACATATTTGGTAATATTGTAACATATTTTAGTGAAACATAAAAGTTGACTATGTGATTTCAAAAGGAGAATGTTGATATTCTTCAGAACTTGATACATAGCAATTTATCAGTCTGACCCAAATCACCGAATTAACACATAATTTTTCAATAATGTATTTACCGCTAATTGAATATTTCACAAGGTGTGATAAGTCATTCTTCGCAGTAACTAATTAAAAATGCAGGACAATTAAAAATTTACGTTTTTGCTTCTCTAATTACATTACCTTTCTATTCCTGGAAATTTTCAGTGACAAGTCAAGATTTCTCTGACATTAATGATGTCATTAATTAACAAAACTGGATTTAAATTTTCTGATAATTAAAAATTTGTTGGTTCTAAAAACAAAAAAATAATTATTTTCTGGGTCGAAGCAAGTTCAACTTACTTAACTTTATTAGCGAAAATTCATGCAAATTCGTCTGACGCCTGTTTGGCAACTAACTCTCAACCTTTTCGAGTTCAGTTTGAGGTATTGACTATCATTCATTCTAATAACAAAAAATATGATCAACAGTGTTTATTTAAAATAATTTCGTCTTTAGTATTTTGAGTTTTTATAAAAACTGTGGATATTGCGATGGCAGAGATTATTTAATCAACCTGTTCAAAAACAGAAAAACAGTTTTGGTTGTTACCAAAATCGGATTTTGAATGAAATACTTCGAAATAATTTGGAGAATAAATACATACATAAAAATTTATAACCTCAATAAACCTCAATATTTTCAAGAATCTTTGAGTTATTTATTGTCTGGTTTGGAATAAGGGTACTAAAATGATTCTCTTCAGGAAAAATTCAGTGAAATTTTCTTTTGAGCCAAAGCTTAGAATTCTCCATTTCTTTTCTTCAGGGTTTCTGAAAATACAATCTGTTTTTTATATAAAATCAAACGACTTTCTCATTCGATAAACTTTCTGTAAATATTTGGAAATGATAGAAATATTCATAGATAATGAGTCAAAAGCATGCTGAGCTTATTTCGTTTGCTTGGAGGAATCAATTTTAGTTTTAATATGAGTTCATTTCAATAGTGGAATGCATTTGACACTAGCAATGATTCCTGTGAATAGAGGAAATGTTGGTGGTGATTATTCGTATGAATGGCTAAATCTATTTTTGTCTAAAGCACCAAACATGAAGGCAGTATTTTGGGAATTCGTGAGCTATTGACTTCGCACTTATCCTCAGATAGGTACTATACAATACAAATCAATAGTATTTGAAGTACTATATTTGAAGTAGTCAACAGCTACGTATATCTGGGCTCGGAGATCTCAAACGCTGGCAGCTGCGAGGACGAAATCCGGAGGAGTTGCGCCATAGCAAGATCTTCAGTGGAAAAGCTCACAAATATTTGGAGGGACCGCAGAATAACCAAAAACACAAAGGTTCGACTAGTGAAATGCCTAGTCTTCCCAATCTTCTTGTACGGAGCTGAGACATGGACATTGAAGATGCAAGATCGTCGCAAAATTGATGCGTTAGAAATGTGGTGCTGGAGACACTTGCTCAGAATCCCGTGGACTGCACATAGAACCAACGTCTCGATTCTGAAGGAGCTAAGCATCAAAGAGAGGTTATCGTCGACTATGCAGCTGCGAATCTCTAAATTCTTTGGACATATAACCCGAAACGAAGACTCTATCGAACGTTTGGTGGTTCAAGGGAAAGTCGAGGGCAAAGGATAGCGTGGGCGCTTTCCACCAAGGTGGTCAGATCTAATAAAATCTGTGACGCATTCCAGCATCAATGAAAACTCTAGAAGCACTAAACAGAGAACAATGTGGCGCCGTATCGCTTGGGATGCAGTGGCACAAGACCAAGACACCACCACGACCACTCTGTCAAGAGTGAACGACTGGGAAGAAGAAATCCTCAGATACTGTGATTGAATTTTTGCCTCAGTATTTTACCTTTTTATCTGTCAGCTCAATAATGCTTGATTGAATTTTGTTTGGTAATTAAAATCAGGCACTATCCGATTTTTGACTAAGTTAATGAGTTAACTAAGCTTCTCAAAATGTTAACTCATCTCGAACCTTTTTTAATTTCATATGTCTTTTAGAATCTAACCTATTGATGGTGGAAGGTAATAAAAAGCTGTTGAAATAAGAAAGAAACATTTCCACTGTTACAGTTATTAAAAAGTACCAAAATATCTGAAAAGTGCCTGACTTGCTTTAAGGAAAGAACGTATTAGGAAATCATGGATTATAATAACTGCTGAATCCATTCGAACATCAATTCCGCACTATAATATAACTCACCACTGGGGAATGTACAAGGGAATAAATCTGAATAAGATAGGGTTGGATTACTAACACCATTCTTGTAGATAATATGAAATTAAAATGACAACTGCCTAACGCTTACTCCTCGAAGAAGAAGCATTAGACCAAATGAGGTTGGCACAATACAACCACATTTTAATGTTTCCTACAAACTAGAGTCTTTTCTTATCACATATTGCTGAAAGATTTCAAAATTCCTTTGTTACATTTCATAGTTGAATTTAATTTATTCCAAGCAGTGCTCAAATAAAATTTGGAATAACCCCACTCAGAAGAGTTGAGTAATTTTTCAATTTTTTTTCATATGCTCGCTGACTTTGATGGTACTTTTGTTAAAATAATGATTTCAAGTAAAAACTAGTTTCAATTCAAACCTAATAGATCAATTTTTTTGATGATTCTAGAATACTTACAAGGTTTCAGTGAAAGGAGTTCCAGATTGTACGAGGGTAGGGTGAAAACTTTCCGCCCTGACCAAGAGATTGCACCACTGGGTCTACTTTAGGAGTGGTTTACCCAGATTACCATTCCTATTGAGCTTGTATCTAAAGTTCCATCTCAATCGCTACGTTAGTTTGCGTTTGAGAGCACTCAAAAACTTCTATTTCAAAGGTTTTTTACCAACACAAATAGGAGAAGAGATGGATTCAAGACTAGGACTCCTCCCTATCATATGCAACTATTAAGCAATGGGTTTGTGAATTCAAAATGGGTCGTGTCAGCACCTCAGACGCGCCTCGCTCAGGATGGCCAGTTGAGGTCACAATTTCAGACATTCTTCAGAAAATCCATCAAATAGTATTGGAAGGCCGCAGATTGAAAGTGCATGAGATAGCTGAAACCTGTAATATGTGAGCGGAACGTGCACGAAATATTTTGAACAAACATTTGAGCATGGAAAAGCTGTCTGCAAGATGGGTGCCGAATTTGCTAACACTCGACCTAAAAAAACTTATTCGGAACTTTTTTACCGGAAATTTGGCGCTGTATGGGCGTAATCCAAACGAATTTTCGTTTGATTCGACACTAAACTCCTGATAATAAAGAGCAGTCAAAACAGTGGGTTGGATAAGGGCAAACAAGTCCAATGAAGGCAAAAACAATTATATCGGCACACAAGGTTATGGCTATTCTTTTTTGGGATGCGAGAGGAATTATATATATTGATTATCTTGAAAAGGGTAAGACCATCACTGGTCAATCCTACCAAGCTTATTGCAAGCTTTGAAGAACGAGCTGCAAATTAAACTACCTCATTTGGCGAAGAAAAGAATTTTGTTTCATCACGAAAAAGAATCAGCTCATTCGCTAATTGCTACCGTGTCGAGAATCCACTAATTGAAGTTTGAATTGATGCCGCATCCTCCCTACTCTCAAGGCTTAGCTTCCAGCGACTATTACCTGTTTCCTAACGTCAAAAAATGGCTTGACTATGAAAGATTTGAGAGCAACGAGAAAGTTACTATAAACGAAAAAGTTACTATTACTATAACGAAACTATAAATCAGTATTTTGAAAGCTTAACGAATCTCCGATTGAAACTGATATATCTGAATTAGAACAACGTCATGACATATGTATCAATGTTGATGGAGATAATATTGAAAAATAAATCGAAAAAAAAATTTTAAATATCGTTTTACTTGGTCTGACCTGAAACTTTTCACCCTACTCTCGTATGTACTATTGCTTTCGTTTGATTCAGACTGAACTCTGAAAATCTGTCCACTTGACTGGAAACTTAGTCGTTCTGGAATTGACGAATATACACCGTAGTTTTCAGTATGAATGTCGCGAGGAATGTTGGGTAAAATAATGATTTTTTTATTTTTTGATCCTGAGCAAGCAGAATCTGAAACTAGCAATGAAGATGAGGATGTTTGTTCAATCACTTCTTAATATTTTTACACCTCCATGGCATATCTTTTGATGCCTCTAATTCTTCTCCGAGTTTGGTTCCAATGTGTTATAAAGGGAATATTTCTGAAGTGTTCGCAATCTTTTCTTTTATCAGTTCTCTTCTCAGAAACTGGAAGTTGGTCAACTCTCAGAAAAACAGCCATGAAGAATGGATCAAGGTTGTCCATTTCCGTTTTAATTAATAAACTGATTAGCTGATTAACCAATATTTGAAGTGATTCTAACAAATTAAGCTTCATTCTCTTGTTAAACTAATTACCTAATCACTATAATTACCTAATTACCTAATTACGTAATACCTATATACCTAATTAAATAATTACCTAATTACTAATTAGTCACCTTGTAAAACTAATATTTTGTGGAATAACACTGAATTCAGAAACTTCAATGGAAAGTTACGGAGAAATTGTAGATTTTTCTTTATCGTAATTTATGTAAGTTATGTAAGCAATATAAAGTAACGCTTTTCTAATAAAATAATTTGTTTTCTTGCTGACCTGTGTTATTAGGGATTGATGAGACCCTCCAAAACTGTTCAGTCCGGTCCTGCGTGAAATCTAAAAGGAAAAGTAGAAGACGGTCTAGGTGGTAAGGGCTGTTTTTTTACGGTTATGCGCCACCGTAATGAACGCCGCGATGCTGTGTGAAGCTTAATTTTTATGGCGGTTCGCTCTCCTCGCAGCGGCACTCTATTGAATCGGGGACTTTATAAAGTTGGGATCACTTTTTAAGGGATTTCCAGATTCGTTAACAGTTTTAACAAACTCGCTGCGTTTTCCGACCCTCGTTCGCCGCTTCCTCGGCCCCACCCGCCACCATTTTGCCAACATAGCATTATGATTACTTTTGCAAGTTTTTTAATATCTGCTACACCCTCTTCGCGGCAAGACACGCCATTTTCGGAATTTTATTTAACGGTTCTCTGGATTACAGACTTTTTGTTGACGTTTCTTTTTTTAAGTAGTCGATGATTGTTACTGTCGTTCTCGAAGGCTGTTCGTTACCGATTTACGTAAGAATTTTTTCGAGTTTTGTTTTAGAATGAGTCGCCTTTTGAATTTATAACATGATTTAAAATATAACGTAAATAATCAACTGATGCATTGCAGTTCGTTGTATGGAAAAACATCTTTCGTTTAGTTTGGAATACTTTGGTTTAGAAAAGAGTCATCAGATTAGCTACTGATGTCTCTTTTCTAGGAGTATTCGAATGGAACTCTTTATTCTCTGCCAAGAATTTAAATTATTTCAATTTGTCTTCAGGCTTTCTGGAAATACAACTTACTAGTTGTTGTACAACAGTTCACTTTTTGACGTAAATTAAAGAAATTGGCGGCGCTATAAACGTTTCTTGTCTTCCTGGTACCGAAAATTTCTTTAACTATCCTCAAAATTCACTAGGTACGAGAATTTCATAATTAAAATGAAGTCAGATTACAACTCATATTGATTTCTCCAAGTGAATGAATCGATATGAGAAATTGAGAAATCTTCAAAACAATATTGTGTTCAAACATTTGTTTTCTAAAATTTTCTTTTTTTCCATGCAGTCGGAATTATTCAGCCACTGATCTTCCTTTGAATATGTTATTTTCTCTTCTTACTGAACGAATAATATGTGAATAAAAGCACCCCATGTTTCGTTATCTTTCAATTTAAGTGACTGTATTCTCACTTCTTTGTCATCTTTTTGTATATAAAGACGCCTGTCAAGTCCACGTTTTCCCCCATTCTGAACAATATTAAAGATACCGTGTCGATCATAATTTTCATTGAAAAGGAAAGCGAACGCTTCCCTGCGGGTGTCGAATATGTCCTCTTTTATAAAGAGAAATCAGGAACATGAAATATGTACATAGCGAGTGAAAAGAAGATCGAAGAGTTTTATTATTCTTTCAGTTGTGATCAATAGACCGTGACGTTTTGGTAATGTGTTTTAAGTCGAAGATTTCTGTTTACTACCTGAATATAATTCAGCATGAAATCATTCTGATAATTAAGCCAATAAAATTAAAATTAAGTCAAGTAAATTACTATAATAATAATTTGGAGGACTTTGAAAATAATTTCACACCGATACAGTATGTTTAGTGCTTCCATCTATTGTGGCATCGATTTCAATACCCTTTGACCTTTCTTGAAGGGTTTTCCAGCCGTCACATAGTAGGTAGTTAGGTACACATGTTGACAAATATGATGATATTCAATCCATTTCCTTGTGTTTCGATCCAATATCTTAATAGGTAGATGAGAATATTGAATATATATATATATATATATATATATATATATATATATATATATATATATATATATATATATATATATATATATATATATATATATATATATATATATATATATATATATATATATATATATATATATATATATATATATATATATATATATATATATATATATATATATATATAAACGTATAGTTGCATGTGATACAAAAAACGGTATAATCCCTTTGAGGTCGATAAAACTGAGATAACTAGATAACTAGAAGACATTCAGATTGTAAAGAAGGTTCACATATACACTACGAGCACCTTTAAATGCCAGCTATGTAAAACCAATTCTGAAACATTGAAAACTTCGTAAAATTTAAATGTTTCTGGTCGTCAAAACAACTGATGAACCTGAATTACTGAAGAGAAAACATTACGTCCAATTCTATGGGTCCTGGACGCGATAAAAAACCAGTTTTATTGTTTAAAGACTTGCTAATATATGCCTAATTAGAGTGTTTCCCTTTCTTCTATTCCTTTTATACGAATGCATTAAAGTCCATCGTCTTTATGTAGGTGTTCTCTGCCTCTCTCGAGATCGTGTTTCAGATATCTCAACACCATCTAGTGGCAATGATATATCGCAACCACTTAGATACAACAAAAATATCTAAACTCTATGGATGCAAGGAAAAAACGACATTCTATAAGCAGCATTCTCCCTGTTTATGCGCAAGGATTGTGTTCCATATTCAGTATTTTTTTGACATAAAAATAATAACATATTTCTAAAATTATTTCTCGCCATCTTGAAGAACTTTTTTTGGTCATCTAATATTTTTATATACAGGTTATAATGATTCTCGAATGAGTTACCTATGTATACAATTTAGGTACATTTCGAAGTGAAAATTAAAAAGTATACCCAATTATAATGTCAGAACTTCTATTCTTTGAACAAAGATAAGGGATATAATTACAATTAAAGTGGAATGCTCTTAATTCACTTGTAAAAGTAATAAAAAACAGTAAAATTACATTTGGATAATATTGTTTACTCTCGATAATGGGTTAAACACCCGAAACATATGTTTTTTAATATATTTAGTGAAACTTGAGCTATGTGTGTTAATTTTAATTCATTGTTTTTGAAATATTGATTCACCAAGATACAAGCGAAACCTCCTTGTCATTTATTAATGAATAGTAAAGAGTTTCTACCGTACAAATATCCACAGATTTTTTTTGTGTCTTGTCCCACCGTATTCTTTCTAAAATTCGTATATACCCGAAAAGCGTGAAAAAATTTATACCTAATTAAGAAGTGCGAAAGGGTTGCCCCCTCAACAATCAAATTGGCCCCCTGTGAGGCCTGGCCCTATGTTTGCAAACACCACTCTAGAACCTTGAAGACAACACTTTTTTTTCGAATCTGACCTCTCAATGTATAGCCGTGGTGGGTTGGAATTATTTTCCGGGATGATCATTGAACTTTTCATTCTCTGATATTTAGTTTTAGTCCGTTTTTAGTACACCACAAATTAACACTATCCTAAGTAAGGAAACCTGTAGTCTGATACAATCAAGAAGATCATTAATAACATAACATCAAATATTCCGAAACCGATCCGAAAAATAGGCTGCATAAAAAGCAACAAATGTGACGAAAATTCTACAGACTTGAGTTTTGGGAACAATATTTTATGATCAACCTGGTCAAAGGCCGTTTGAATATTTGTGTTAATAACACTCATCTGATCTTTCTGAATTTTAGCGAAATTGCACAAAACAACTGCATTGCACAAAACAGCGAGGTACTAAATAGCTAAAAAGCATGTTTTAAAAACATTTATTGAAATACAAAACAAATCATTATATTAATTACATAAATAGTACTTAAAAGCACTGGTACCAGAGACAGTATTTGAATTTACAAATTTTTTTTTCATTTCTCATATTATTTGGTAAACTTTCATATTTCTGAACCGCCAGATAGAGCAGATTTGACAAGCCTTAATTCGTTCTGACGTTTGAAATATTTTTAAAGTTTTAAATTTACTAATTTTTTTTTTAATTTTTTATATTATTTGGTAATCTTTCATATTTCTGAACCGCCAGATAGAGCGGATTTGACAAGCCTTTATTCGTTCTGACATTCGCAAAATAAACATTATTCCGTTGTCTTGTAGAATATAAATGTAAGTCTCTAGAAAATCTGAATCCTAATTTAGTTTTTGAGTTTTATGCAATATTTTATGAGCTATTATGCATTGAATCAGCTTAAACATAATCCTCCAGTTTGGAATTTTGGGATTTTTGTACAGAGCTGTTGTAGGCATGAGCCAATCAAATTTTAAGAAAATTTTAATTATTCCATTTTGCAGAATTTTAATTCAATTAATTCAATCAAATATTCTCCATTAAAAATTTTTCCAATTGAATACACAACGAATTAATTTTATCCCGGGAAGACGACCTGCCTATTTTCCTATATTTCAGTGACCAATAAATACTAAAGTTTTGTAGGTACTAGAATCATTGTTAATGAAATGAACGGATTTTCACTCAGTTATATAATATCAATTATATTATAGTGATTATGGTATGTAGTGCAGTTATGGCCTATTAACTTGACCATAGTGAACATAAATTAAGTGAATGACAATGCGTCTTGGCTGTAAAGGCGCAGTGAAAAAGAGTTTATATTGTCTTGTCCGTAGATAGAGTGTAAATTAAAACGACTATGCTTTATAGAATTGATAAGGTTTAACAAGGGTACCATAATGTTTTAATGAGCTGTAAACGTCTCCTTCGCTTCACTTTCAAAATAACTCTGATATGGCAGTTTTTTCGATACTGGGATTGGTTTTTACTTCTTTGGTATCATGTTCTCAACTCGGTGTTTTACAGGAGTAATAAGGTTTTACTGCTGCCGTATCTCATATAGAATACTGTATATAGAACCTCAATGGTTATATATACAATTTTATCTTACAGTATTAGATTATTTGTTAAACAATATCATTTTACCATGTTTTATCTACCTGTGATTTAGTTTTTCTTATATAAATTACCAAGAAATAAATAAGAGGTAGGTATGTTAACAAATTATGTGTTTATAGAAAATTGGATTTGAATAATTCTAAAGATATAATAAGCTCAATCAATATCACCACATTTATTTTCCTTATAAATCAAGCACTCTGCAAGTTTATGTAAGATAATTCAAATGCAACTAGCTAACTTTTATTTTGTTAAACAACAAACTAATGTCTAAACAAAGGAGTATCCGAACATTCATTTTCAATGTTCAATTGATAAACATTCATGCCACTATTTTTTCTAAATATATTATTCTGTGTAATCTAATAGATAACTAACTACATTCTCTTCAATGTATATAAGTACTTCATTATTTCATAAGTTTGTTGCATTATATGCTTCAAACTTTCGAACATAATTTGAAACTTTCTTCTTTTCATTTAATTTAATTTTTTTCAAAAATAAGACTCATTAGACAGTTGAAAACTGTTTTATAAAACAGGAGCACATATTACAAGTGTTATTCGAAAACTAACGATTTTGTATACTTTGTCTAAATGATTTAGAATATAAAATACTCCAAAAAATATCAAAGAAACACATCGAAACTACAGAAAAAAAAGAAAATACTCAGGTGATTCAACGAAAAAAAAAAACTTGTGTGTACTTTCCGGGGGGAGAGCAGTTTTCGTAAATTCCTGTGATCCTCATGTTAGTATTATTGATTTTTCAAGCATTAGATCTCGAAGTTTCACTACGGACAGTTAGAAGAAGCCATGGTAAAAATTAAACGTGCTTCACACCCATCAATTGAAAGTATATAAATCTTCTAATCGTTTCTGTTAGAAAAGTCTAACAGCCAATTCGTTATTAAAACGGATTTACCAGCCTAAAGCACCTTCAAATCCCCAACATTTAATCTTAGAAATGAAAAAAAACTTTTATCGTATAATTCAAAACACTTAACTTATTGCACAAAAACGCTCAATATACTCGACATATTTTCAGGCTGCTAACCAATTATCAAGAGATTGATTGGAATTAGAGATTGAAAATATATTTATGCATTTGATAATGCGTTGGCCGATGGTAATTTTGGAGAAATCAACTTGTTACTACTTGAGATGAGAGAGTTTTTCGAAGGATCGTTTGACTGAAAATCATGTAATTGAATGCTGGAAAATGAGTTTTTCGCCTAACCTTCCTAGGCCTGAAATTGCTCTTGGGCACGAGACTTGGATTACCAGCACTTGCTGAGATATTTTGAGTGTTGATTACGCAAATGCACCAACAATAATATGAAAATGAACTGAGCCGTATGACGATTAACGGGCGAATTTTTCATCTACTGGTTACATTCTTCCCGGTGTGATAAAAACTCCTTTCCAGCACATTTATCACGAATTTTAGGCAACACATATTACTTTAACAATAAATAAAAAAGACTGAGAATGAAAGACTAGATGCTTAAGCAAATATCTATATAAGAAAAATCTATACAATATTGTTACCGAATAAAATGAAAATAATAAAGAAAAATGAATTAATTCCTACACCCTATACACCAATGTATAGGGTGTAGCATCAACACAACGGAATATTTGTTAAAATACATTTTTAAATAATCCAAAGAGAATTGTTCGTAAAATCAATAGGCATTATGTCAAAAAAACAAATTTAAGTTATGAAAATGCCTAAAATTTTGAATACCCATATAGTTTACCACTATCAAGTTGTGAGCACAATTTTCTATGTTGTGAAAGCATTTTGTCTTGAATTTTCAGTTGTTCTTCTGAAATGATGATAATTTATATATTTATTATTGCGAAGTTTTCGAAAAAAAATCGAAGACGAAAAGCGTTGATTCACTCTGTTTATTACGACAAATTGAGAAATATAACTGATATTCCTAATTTTTTGATAATAAACATTCATTGATTACATCGATTCTTTCTCACCTAATATTTTCACGAAGATTTACAGTTATATTTCTTATTTTCTGATAGTACGTAAATATAATAATCTCCAATTTTTTCGTCTTTAGAGTTTCTTGTACATGATTCATACAAGCTTATTATTATTCATTGTCATTCCTGTTAAACTACTATGTCTATTGCAGATCATAGACCGTAGACCACAGATTCGTGTGGGTGAGACAAGCATAGACATTCAGCACCGAATTTCATTGAGAAAAATACTGACCGTAGTCGTCGTCTCTGGTCCATTGTAGATCTAATCGTGGTGCATCCGTCTGGCCTTCTAGACGCCAGTATTCTTGTACAGCCCAATTATAACACCTCAACAAGACGATGGGCGCGATGGGCAGGTCGACAACACGGTCCCAATAAAAGTTTATGTACCCAGATAGGGTGTCGTGATCGTAAATTGAATGAAGGACGTCAGCAGGAAGAGATTCGTCAATGTTGGAGATAAGCTTTTGGGAAACTGTAGGCAGCGAAGATGTTCATGTGCTAAATAAAAGAATGCGCAAAATTCACACACACATTATATATATATATATATATATATATATATATATATATATATATATATATATATATATATATATATATATATATATATATATTATTGTTGACAGTTATCGTATCTGTCAATCGTTATCACTAATGGTTTTAGCTCAAATAGCAGTTGAAATTTCTTTGTTCACGTTTTGCTACAAATGGAAGCTTTGTTAACACTTTAAAATATATAAATTTACTGATTGCCTGAACTGAACCAATGAAAAAAATGATAATTAAAATTTGTCCCCTCTAGCTATTTTCATTTATTAGAGGAAAATACCGGCTCTGTATTCGTTTCGGAAGTATTTGTATTCTCAAAGAAACCTCTGAGAAATTCATGGTAAGCCATATAGGCTATAAATTTTTTGTACAATAGATTTGCTGAAACTTTTAAATTCTTATGATTTTATCC
This sequence comes from Henosepilachna vigintioctopunctata, assembly GCA_030704895.1. Lineage (NCBI taxonomy): Eukaryota > Metazoa > Arthropoda > Insecta > Coleoptera > Coccinellidae > Henosepilachna > Henosepilachna vigintioctopunctata. The sequence continues at coordinate 1,732,797 of JARQZJ010000074.1, read as the reverse complement.
TTTACGATTATTGAAAATGATCCGTTATTGCTACTCAATATCATTAATCATCTTTACTACCTTTCATGAACGCAGAGTAATTTCAAAAGCATGAATGCAATCACAGAAAAACAAAAGTCTTAGCAACTCAAAAGGATTACACTGTAGAATAATCTTATAAATGCTTTTTATATTCGAAAATTTGAATATAACTACTAGTATTGGCGCAAAAAATATAAAAGATTTCAGTTCGAATTATAATGATTTAGTACATTTATCTAACACAAATAATCAAAACATCACATTACAATCAACAAATAAAAATACTGCCAAAACTAAATTATCATATAACTAATTTTTGATGAAATGAGAGTACCTATATCTAAATATGAATATAAAAATATTAACCACAAACATACGTAGGCACAGAACAACCTCTTTAACGGCTTATGACCATGACTTTTCATATGTGACCCTGATAATATTTCTGATTTTTGCATAGTATTGTCTCCTTAAATATAAAAAATTTGAGAATTTAATTTAAAAAATTTTCGATTTATAAAATATTTCTCCTATTTAAATTTATTCTGTATCATTCAAAATATCAATTTTCCCATCCCTGTAGTAAAACTACACTGCTCCCATTCAATACCTTCAGTGATCTTGATGCTGATAGTTCCTGAAGAGTTAATTAACTAACCGAATCGAATGAATGGAAACGATGAGGCGCCAGAAATCCCAAACAGATGCCAGAAGGTTGATGAAGAAAGACTGATCCTAATCTTATGAAAAAAACAGAATCTGAGATCTGAAATAATTACGTTGTTGTCTCCTTTTCAAGTCCCAGATTAGGGGAGACTATTGGAAATGATCCTTTTCTGGGTCTTTTGATATTTTTTTTGACATTCATTCTTCAATTTATCAATTACCTTGTCATTTATTCATTTATCTAGAGTTCGAAAAACCCATTTGGATACTAAAAGAAATGACTTGAAGTATAGAATTATTGAAAATTCAATCGAATGACAATGTTCATATAAGGAATTCTCTGATTCGGTATTTGGAATATCGAATGACAGCCTAACTTTACTTACGTAAGTAGAGTTGTAATTGAAAATTGAACTTTGATATTGCAATTGTAAAATAAGTTGCATACAAATAACCGGGGTTCTTAACGTGACAATTAATTTCAGACTTCTAACTTCGGTATACCCTAACTTCAAAACTAACCTCATACAGAATTTCAATAGTGTTTTCCGAAATGAAAATGATTGTAGGCAAAAACAAAGACGATTTATTTCAAAAAACTATTCATCTCAATGAAAATGTTGCTAAGGAATCTATAGCTAAAGATAACATTTTTAAAATTGGATTATCAGGTGGTTCCGTTGCTACCTTTCTAACTATAGTAATTCCTAAGATTAAAACAGATTTTACTAAATGGAAATTATTTTTTTGCGATGAAAGTAGTGTTCCGGAAGATAGCAATGATTCAACTTATGAATTTCACAAATCTGCTCTAATTGGAACTTCCAAACTCAGAGAGGATCATTTTATAAGGATCAAACAAGGTGTTTCCGCTAAAGAAGCTGCTGCGGATTACACAAAACAATTGAAGATATATTTTCCAGGTGAAACAGTTCCTAAATTTCATTAGCTTTTACTTCGCATAGGACCTGATGGGCATACATGTTCACTTTTTCCTAATCATCCACTTCTAGAAGAAACTGATGAATGGATAGCAGTTATTCCAAAAATTGTGTCTTCGTTGTTTGTGGTAAGGAAAAGGCAGGGATAGTGAAGAGAATATTACATAACCAGGAGAATCTACGCGCTAGTAGAGTAAACCCAACATCTAGTGAGGTACCTATACTGGATGCTGGATGAGCAAGCTGAAGGAGATTTGCAAGAAATAAATGAAGATATATTTCATTAAACATATAGTTCGAAAAGCGTGTGAAGCAATTGGACAAATAATTATGGAATGTGCTAATTAACAAAGTTAGTTTTCGTTGCAGAAAAAATTTAATTTTTTTCTGAAAGACGGTTACATTAATTTAGTAGTTCTCGATTGTTCTAAGATGAATTCGGCAATAAAATTTATTTTCAATATATTCAACTCCGGGTAATGTTTGCAATTTTTTATTTCTATGTTGAACAATATCATTAAATAATTATTGATACAACATACACACAGATATATCAAAAACACCACTTATGTTTAGTGAAACTTCACATTCATCGGGAAATTATAATCGTTTCTGTATTTTATGCTCAAAAGGACCACTTACATGTGGTACTTATACCTAATCTGTGAATGTGTGATATTGATTCTTCATCAACCATTGTTTTCGTTTTCTCCTTTAAAGTTTTCAGCTTGCATTTTAGGTTTTCGAAAAAACTTGCCAACTTATCCTCTTCTGTTGAACACTAAACAGTAGTTTCTACATGTATCTATCGAAATTTTTCTGTAGAGAAAATCACTATTATGTAGCTTCATCTTTTCCAGGTTTTATCTGAGAGAATTTTCAAAATCATTTCGATTTCTCCTAATATCGAGCAATATTTTCGTCCTTCACTTCACAATTATTTCTCTCGTTACATGCCTGCGACTTTTCCAGGTATATTTTTGGTGATGTCATGTGGTGCAATTGTGAACTTTTGTCCTAGTTTTTGTGGTAGTTATTCCAGAGGCAAATGCCGAACTAATAAATGGTGTGTGCTGCAATTCTATTAGCTATCCCATCAGCTTTTCCGTCCCTTGATATACACCATATCCTGGACCAACAGGTTCAAGCTTATTGTGTTTTGGTTCTATTTCGAGTTCTTAGGTACGCTAAGATATCAGTAGAGATTATTATACGACGGTTCCATGTTTATTCATGATTTTTGGTTGTAACCTGTGGACAGCACTTTGACGAAGTAGAGGATTTGGGGGAAGATTGATCGAATGAGTCCAAACGCTATTCGCGTCATGAAAAAAAGAATGAAGATTTTGGGTAGCATCAGTCCACCAATGTTTTGAACATTTGTGACCATGCGGGGAATAAGTCGAAGGCATACTGCAAATAGCAAAGTAACATATTACAGTGGTAATGAATATTGTTTTGATTATTTTGTTTTTTTATTTGACTATTTATTCAAACTCCTTCAAAAATGATGATTGTCAGAAGATTAAGAAAAAGAGGAAGTTAACTTCTTCTTCGAGCCTCAAAAAGGCTCTTGGTTTCAAAAAGAAGATTTCAAAGAGAGCTCACACAGCTTTCAATATAATCATATTACTAAAGAAGCGTTTATCTGAAAATGTGTTTCACAAAATAAACGTACATCTACTATTGCGTTCGCATCTTTCCGTAATCTTTACATATATTCGATATATCATATTGATTATGTTAATAGTCCATAGTAATTACCTGAGTTTCTAGGTTATTGTAGTAGCGTGTCTTTACTCATAGAACAGTACATTGCTCATACAAAACAGAAAAAAATTACGTTTTATTGATTGAATACAACATACAACATACAAATGAGTAGAAATTGAGAGAATTAAGCCTTTTGAGACTAATGTCGAAAAAAATTGAAAGTGAAGTCCATTTCATGAATATTGAAACAATTTTTCCGAATTCTTTTTCAATTTAAAATTGGAAACTACTAAAGTTCCCACTTCGTTATTCAACAAGTATAAAACACAGATTATTCTATAGTAAAACCTTTTTATTCTCAATTTGGATGACTAATTCTAGATATTCATAGAATTTTGTTCTGTCATTTCATAACACTAAATTTCATGAAATTTTACGTCCTTCACAATATCCTTTCAGTAGACAGTTCCGGAAATAGCAAGCAGAAAGAACTCTGAACTTTAAACTCGTTGTTAAATTCAATATCTTCTGGAATATGGTATTCTCTTTTATGTAATAATACCCTTGCAAGCACCAGAGCAAGTGCCACGTCTTAGGAAAAGCTGTTAGCAGGCTCAATTTATAGGAGCAGCATATGTGTCTCTCAATAAACGCTACATGCTTTCGGGCTTCCGGAAGGCAGTAAAGTTCTGATGAAGTGCGTGATAACATGCATGCTTGTAAGCATAACCAAATTGGAGAAATGAAATTATATCTGAATATGTAACTATGTAGAAGCTGTAAACTTCTCTATGAATTTGCAGTTTAGTATTTTAGTATTTAATGCTATTTTAGATTGTATTTGGTAGATGCCTTCTTAGAACATGTTTTCGTATCTATTTGAAAGGAAAGTTATTCTCAAATTGAAGATAGATTCATTTGATATTATGACTAACTAGATCAGTGTATTATGCTTTATCTTTTAAACATACTTTGCAAAATACACTAATTGTAGAATTTATCTAGCATAATTTTTGGTCGAGTTGCACATCAACTAAAGGCATCACCTGGTAACAATGAAGCAAGATTTGAAATTAAATCAACTTAGAAAATGAGAAATTATGATAAGCAGATGAAATCAGATCATTAGATAGAAGTATAACATAACTCAGAGATACATCAAAAGTCAAAAAACAAAAAAAACCAAAAAGAAAATAATAAAATTCAAAAAAAATTAATTAAATAATTATTAAATTAATTAAATATTCAGTACAATGTCTACTAAAAATTCATCATATGAGTTGTAGCTCTTTTAAAAATGACTCTAATATGACTCAATAATTTGGCTTGATTAGCAACTATTGTTCCCCACATGAATATATAACTTTGAAATTTGAAGTTATATTTCATTAATTGTTTGACATTTAGTGACGAGATCGTTTAATTTCAGAACTCATTTATTAACGTTTCTATTATAAAATATCTACAAAATTTTCAGATTTTGTTCGCAGATTTACTATTTACATAACATGATTAATTCTCGTTTTAATAAAATTTCAACTTAAATGTTCAAATTTATATACAATTTATAATCGTAGTTACCTCTTTATAAGAAAATAACGAAATGTTTTCTATTCGTCATATTATCGTTTCGAAAGAGCATCGTAGCGAAAACATCTTTGTCATGTATTTATATTTCCTTTTCGAATAAACTGTAGGTAGAACTGTTAGAAGGTAGAAAAAAACAATGTTTCAAATAAAAAATTCATTTCAAACATTGTATGAAATATGTAGGTATTATGACTCCTAGTCTAGGCTTTATCTATATCCTAGGCTATTATAATTTCTAGTTTGCCATGTGTATCTGAGATAGTTTTGTAAATGTACCACTAAATCAAGGTTAAAGAAAATCTTGTACCTATTCGTTAAAGCATATAACAGCTTTCATGATATGTTGAACTATCTAAATATACTCAATCGCTTCGTTTCAATTTTACTTTCATTATTTTCATTTGATTTTTATAAGCTGATTAGTCTTGATCGATTTCAAACTTATGCGACGGATATAAGATTGTGAAAAGTAACACTGAATGAAGTCATTCCTATTCAATCCGTTATTGATATTCCAACTCTAGAGACTAATGAACGTTTTAATTAGTGAATTAATTTGTTGAACAGGGCTTTGACTTTGGGGCATCATTGTTTTCAAATTACTAGAAAAATGTCCCATGTCATGTCAATCAATGAATGATTTCTGTCGAATTAAGGTAACAACACATTAATTTATTTTCAATATAATGTTAATTAATTGGAAAGGTATTTTTTCTTCTCACTTTTTGCCCAATCTGTGTTTTATGGAAGTGTTAATTTTAACTGTAATATAGTTAGTAGACTGTAAAGAATCTGCTTTCAAAATTGAATATTTTCCTGTTTATTTTTCATTAGGCTTGTATTAAAATACTCTTTTAAAATTGAACTGATAACGAAGAACACTGTTTTCTAAGCTTACACATTTTATCAAATAGTTGTGACGTACGTTGCACTATTTTGAAGTATTTTTCGGACTGACAAAATGTTTGAATAACATAATTATTTATATTTTGAAATTCCACATAAAGTAAATTTTTCTGTATTACCCAAGTAGGTGAATGTTTCTTGGAACTTTCAGTTGGTTCATTAGGGACCTTAGAAATATTATGTAAACAGATTTATTACAATTATTTACCCCACCTCCTCATTTGTCAACAAAAGTAAGCAAAAGTCGTACCCCCTCCTATGCTTACGTGAACATTAGTACTTAATGCATTTTTTTCATTGATTCATGAGCATCAGTTTCAATTCTAGAAATAAGAAAATAGATTTAGGATAGTTTTAACGCACATAATTTTAATTCATACAAACTTTATTGATATGGTATTCACCACAAATGTGTTTTATTTACCAACATAAAAAATATGTGGGTTGCCATATGTGTGAAGAAACAATAGATATAGCTCATTACTATTTACGCTCTTCGCCCCCCATATCATTAAAAATAAGTAAAGCATATACCTCCCCCCTAAAGCAGGTACTTACGTAATACTTGATAAGGCCCCTAATTGAGAATAAATTTATTCTTTATAGATTGTTTGAATTGTTTAATGACATTATTTAATGAAAGTGTGTGAATCCCGAAAACAGTGTTTTTAATTTTGAAATAGAGTTACATAATGAATGCGCTGGAATAGCATTCGATTGTATTTTGCAAAATTCAACACTAGGTTTATTTAAGTGACAGATTAAACGTCATATAGGGAGGTGTCCAGTAAAGATAGGAGGTCAAGCTTTCAAAATCATTTTAAACTTCGAAGGACTATTCAAGTTGATTTTGAATGTGTCAATTTTATCTCTTTCACAAGGACAACAGATCGAATAGAGTGTGATTATAGCGTCTGTGGTCAGATTTTTCTCGTTCTGATAAGGTGGGAGATCTTGGCGTAGTCTTCAATCAGAAGGTTTCCTTCATTCCGCACATCATCCAACTTATTTCATCTGCCTCGAAAATATATCGATTCCTTATACGCAATGGCAAATATTTCAATAATTCCTCAACATTCATAGGACTATTTAATACCCTAACCCTTAGCAAGTTGGAATATGGTAGCATGATCTGGCATCCTATTTACATTTGAGGATAAAGTTTATCCACAGAGAGGAGTCATTCATAACGAATTATTGAGTCCATTCAGTTCAATCTCATTGCAGCGCAGGAGAGAAACTTTATCACTCAAATTTTTGTACAAATTACTGCACAAAATATTGATTGTCCTCCTCTCTTGTCCGCTTTGAAATTTCGTGTTCCTAGGCAAAATTCTCGTACTACAGAATAATTCCAACTAGACACTTCAAGGACGAACTCGCTAATACAATCCCCCATTTGGTTAATGGAGTCTACTTTCAATAGAGTTGCCAATAATTGTGGCATTCATTTGGACTCCATAGAAGTTATTATTTGGAGTTATTATTAAATGCTATTATTTAGTTATTAGTTACTATTTTAATAAATGACACGGAGGTTTCGCTTATCTCTTGGTGAAACATTATGTTAAAAATTATAAAGTTAAAAATTAACACACTTGACTTAAGTTTCACTGAATATAATTTATTCTGAAGAAATTTTATTCAGTGAAACTTAAGTCAAGTGTGTTAAGTTTTAACTTTATAGTTACTATTTTAGTTTTATTACATTAGATTGAGCTCTTTGTTTCTCTTTCATTTTACTTATTTAGTTATTATTCAACACTACGTTGTAAATTTCTGTAATTGGGTATTATACATTGTTGGGAATAAAGAACTTATTATTTTTTTTTATTATAAGCCATCAAATAACTTCGTCAATTTAATGGTATTCTTATATTAAAATTTAAGTTTGTCTTCCTGAAAATCTTTTATTCCTTATATCTGTGCTTTATCTTTCAACTCTACAAATCATTTTACTGTTCGTATTTTTGAAAATTATCGTGAATACTCTTAAGACATAGAAGGACAACTTGAAACAAACTAAGATGTTTTAAAATCTTTAAATACAAAGTTTTTAAGATATGCCAGTCCAAAATAAAAGAAATTGGCGTTTCAAACACCAAATACAAAAATTTGGGTTGAAAAAACAAAAATTCTCACGAAAAAATCAGTGAATTTATATGCTATAAATATTACAAACCTGCTCGCTGACTGAATCAAAAAATAAATGGAAGGTAATGTGTATAATAAATAACAACTCAAAGAACTCCAAGTCTAATTCTGATTCATTAGTGCAGGATAAAATAGAGATCACAAATCAATTACAGAGATAAGACACATAGAAACTGGTGCGGAAGTTATACTGATAAGCCAAAGTGCACTATCTAACTTGTTTACATTAATTACATCAATAATCATCAACTCCATCGAAATTCAAGGTAGGTGGCCGGGAATAATGACGAATTTCTGATATCCAAACAATTTTAACGAACTTATAATTTGACGCTTATATCATCGAAAAAAGACCATCAACAATTTCGTTCACAGCCATATCTGGAATTCAAAGACAGCGCCAATACGCGGACTTCCAACCTCAATTAACTAAATGTTTTAATTTGAATGATTTGTTAAACCGAGCAACTGGATTAACGACCCCCGTCTTCCTAATCTACATTTTGAAATAAAATTTTATGACCTGTAAACAGAACATATATCAAAGGAAAAAAATGCAGGGAGGAACCGCTTCTCTGCGTAATCCTGGCATAAACGACAGAAGGCACGTCCTAGCTGACTACGTAGTGTGTTACACCAATTAAAATAAGAAAAAGAAAAAACAGAAGAACACCGCAGACTGTCGCCGGCGTCAGTCGGCCATCTTGAAATCGGCTCTAGCTTGTTAACAGGATTTTTTTCGGAACAGGTTGCCTGTACGGTAGAGGTGTGGTCGGACGACTAGCCACGCCTTTTCGCAGGTAATTCGATGATCGGAACAGGTAAGTTCACTTGTACCGGGCCGCGTTCAAGTTCGAAAGATTTGCTCGATTGAATTAATCCGATCGGTCGGCGGGTAGGCCGCGTTAGAGAGATAATCCTGACGCCATGTTTGCCGCCGAAGAGATTAGGTTACTACCTTGTTTTTCATCTTATTTCATTAGGATGGACACTATGTATAACCGGGAAAGTCAAGTTGCGGCTTGTTGCTGCAATGTAAACCGTTTGCACATCTTTTACATTAATGACGACCTCGAATAGAAATATGGTGCAAACACGTTGTTGCAATAGGGATGAGATGTCAAGCTATAATAGGAAATGTGAATAATACCATCACTTATATACATCACTAATAACTGATCACTTATGAAAAGACGAATTCTAACCGCATATAAGCTGAAATTTTTACTTGAAATTTTTACTTGTTATTCAAATTCGGACCCGAAAAAGAATGAATATAACATTTATATGTTTAGTTGACTCAAACTATCTTAGAAATTATATTTAAAACCATCTGAGAATTTGACCGAAGTAGAAATAAATATCTTCATTTGTTCTTGGATGCTTATCTTCAGTGGTATAATGAAAAATCAAAAATTGAGGAGTTTTTTGTTGTTTTTGAGCTTTGTGGAGAGCCTTATTGACAATTGATATTCATTTTAAGTCCAAGAACCTTCAAATTTGTTATCATCTAGTTTTAAAGGTTCGTTATATAGGGAAACACAATTTGAATTTCAGAAAGTTAAGTGGATAAAAGAATTATATATTAGTTTTTATAACTCCTAAAAAGTTGGAACAAGTGATCATGACCAAATAGTTTCTTTGAAGTTTTCCATAGACAAATGGAAAAAATTCAAATTGCTCATTTTGTTTCAATTCGAAACAATCACCTTATTGATGTGTTTCTGTAAATCTTAAATTAATCGAATATTTCATGTGAAATTACTGATTCAACTGTAAGTTTTCTTGATCATAATTTATATTGATGCAAAACCTATAACCATTTTTGGTGCGTTCATTAATTTTTTAAGACCTATGCAGTCTGTGTGTTTGCTACAGATTTAGTGAATTAGTGAAGATAAGTCATCTCCTAATTGAATTCATCATTTTGTCACAAGCACTTATTTGTTTGACATTTCTGAAAAACTGTTACCACCTTTTGGTATCAGTTACTCAAATACAACATAAGTTTACGTTGATTTTCTTCGAAGGTTGCTGTAAATATTGCTATATTCACAAAATGAGATGTCATGGAATCGCTACAGTTCGATTTTCAACCATTTAAGGTTTTCTTTCCATATTACATTTTTCCACAGTACCTTCCTATCTGGTATTGTAACTAAATTTCTTTGGAGATAAAAGAACGTGTTTTCCATTTTCCGCCTTATACAGAAGGTCTAGTATACAGTTATATCATTGAAGTATTTAATGGAATAAGAAAATACTTTGAGTTTGTTGAAGAACTCACTGAACTCAGTCAAAGATTTTCAAATGAACAATAAATTTCAAAATGTACTAGTGAGTGTTGCATGAGAAATCAATGTAGTGTTTTTTTGTGAGATTTCATGCGAGCAAGAATCCATGAAGTTCGTATTAGGATTTAAAAGATGTTCAGCTCTTAGGCCATTTGGTATCCTATTATATTCGTTGTTTATTTTCGACAGAGAAGAGGTCATCTAGAGCAATGAGTTTTCCAAGCAGAAATTCTTGCACCCCCACGAAAGGATAGTTACTTAGCTTCTCTCAATAACGATTAGGGGCTGTAGTTTCACATTCCATGGGGACTGTACTGAACTAGGTCAATTTGGTTTAGATCCGAAAGTCATTGAACATCTTGCTTGGTCTAACAGAGTCAGTGGCGAGTGATACTCGTATCATGAAGTGGAGAGCTTGCTTCGATCTTCTTAGAGCATATTGACAGACTCTACCTTACTTTATTATTGAAAAAATATCCCGAAGCAAAATAAAACCGTTAGCATACAGAATTACAGAGACAAAACGAAACTAGAAGTATAAAAATATCCCGAAGCATGTGAAAACCCTAAATTCAATCAAATACTGAAATGAAACAAACAAAATAGTTCCAATATTACTTGATCATCGTTATCAACATTTCCCCTTCATATTAATATATCAGAGGCTATGATGCAATAATTTCATATTCCGTATAGGAATAAAATTGGAAAGTATTTTCACTAGTTGATGTTTATATCACGTATTTAATTTAGCGTCGAAACTAGAAAGATACTGTAACAATAACATTTTTTATTAGCTTTCAACCTCGTTCTTATTTCCATCTTCATGAATTGTCCTCTCTGACACACCACGTAGAATATCTCATCAGAACACCCCATCGGGTAAAATTGAATAATATTCCCATAACCATAGTCTCTGCTCCAAGACAATTTTCCAAGTAATCATTCAGCGAAATTAGATGAACCATAACACCCTATATAACGTCTTGTATTAAATTATATTCCATCTAACGAATCATTTGAATGCGGCGTACCAGCTATATGACATTCTTTTGCCATCGTTAACTCGGGTGTATTAGAATATGGCCTTGTCTGGAAAATAATAAAGACGTTGGAATGAACTCAATATTAACATAATTAGGAAGTCGACGAAACTCATAAATAAGAATTCAAATGAGCACTATTTTATCAACATTAAACAAATAAAGTCAATGAATTCGTTACAAAACAGCTCTATACTGTTCATATGTCTATACACATCTGTAGATGAGAGGTTTGTATAACATATAATCGTATCTGAAACAGATGTACTGCTTAGTTTCATTTCCAGATCATGTATGTATGTTTTTGTTTGTGTATGTCTTTGAATAGAGTAGTCAAAATTGACAAACGTATAATTAACAAAGTTAACAGGCACAAATGTACGAATTTTTGAAAAATTATCGTTTTCAACAAAACAAGAAAAAGAAACACCAATTGAAGAATATTTAATTTCTGAAATATTCAATTTGTTTGAAATTCTTGTGAATTTTTTATGTTGGATTTCTTCAATGGTAACTTCTTACCCATATTATTGTGAAATTTATATATTGCTATATATAGATATATGTTATCGGAATTGTTTCAAATCTACGAAATGTATACAATTCCGCAGCTATTTAGGAAATGTATAATTATCGTTTTAAAAATTATTGAGGAATAAAAATTTATACATTTTTATTCAAATTTAGAAATGTTATAAAAATTTTCTAGAAATTGTTTATAAATACAATATTGTATTACGAAATTTATTTAAAAATGCTTTTTCTAATAAAACACGTTGTTACAATAAAAATAATAATTTTTATTGGGGCACTCGTTGAGACGACCAAATAACATTCATACCATAAAATATAGAAGAAGTGTTATATTCTTATACTAAGTTAAATGTAAACAAGGAAGTTTAATATGTCTATTTATTATTGCAAGGTAAGCTGGAATGGCACTTGGAAATACACAGTACTTAATTTTCATAGCACAATGATCTTGCTGTAATGGAGTTCTTCTTGCAAAAGTATTTTTAAATCCTTGCCCGATTCCAGTGGATTGTGGGTTAGTAATTGATTGAAGAGCAATGTTCGTACTCATACTCTGCATCAAAAAGAACTGTTGGACACACATTAATCTGAGATCCAGAATATAATGGTTTTAAGATTCCTTCCTTAGTAGTTATTTTATAGAGCTCATCATCGGTTTAGCCGATTTAACCAAAACTACATCTATATCTCCGGCATCACCACGTCCTCTATCAACCTCTGGAACTGCAATTCGTACAGAAGTGCTAATAGGTAGACAGGCAAACATATTTTCACATGATTTCAACATTTTTTCAGCCTGTTCTTGTAGGTTTTTCTTAGCATTTACAATTATCTAGTACCTTAAATTTTTTTGAATGCAATGGGCATTTTAATTGTGAATTGTGTGAGACTCTCCCTTGCGGGCATACTCACTAAAACCACCTCTGTTCTTTTCAAGACTTCTAGGAATCCTCTAGAAAAGCACGGCTTTATTTCCTGCTGCCGAATTATGGTTGTTTGGATGCAGGTTGTCCATTTTGAACACCGCAACACAGTCATAAATTGGGAACTTTAGATCCAATTCCTTCATCATGTGGTTCTTCAGCATCATCGCAAATAGCGTGGATTCGATTTCCCGGATAACCAATGATATTTTAAATGGTGCACATTTCCGATTGCTATTTCCGAAATAGCAATATATTGATTTAGCAAGTATAGATTTTCTAGGAAATGTGCCTAATTTGGTTTATTTCACACATTTCCGGGCGATTTTAGGAATTACATACGTTTTCATTAACAAGAATATAGGTAACTCATTTCATTCTCTTTCTGTATAAGTTTCTATTGAAACTCAGCTTCCATCACATGTCTTCTAGCTAAGTCAAAGAGATTCCCAAATCATTGTCTTATGTTCTTAGATCTAAATATTTTGGTACTTGAATAAAAAATTCTAGACTTAGTGCCAAAAAATTATATTAATTGCTTGACAATTATTTCGGTGTGTTACCCCATTGCCAAGGTAACCGAAACGGAAATAATGGTCCATGGTTCATTTCGATCATAAAATGAAACTATTATTATATTAATAAAAACAAAACAGAAAAGTTAAACTCAGCTTAACTTTTGAAAATGTGGTAACACCCGAAAAAATTGTCAAGTATTCATTATAGATTTTGTGAATCAAAGCCAAGTGTTTCTGTTTTAATTTAATGGATTAAACAATATTTCACTAAGAGATCAGCGAACATTCAATCAACTTTAGTAACTATTATTCATTATTGAATATAATATATAACTTATTTTAAGGGACGAGAATAAAAGACAATAAAATGTTTTCACTATGGATGGCTTTGTATATTGTTCTGATATCATTTTCTTCAAAACGTACCGTATACCAAATAACGACACGAATCTTTTTTATTGTTCAATTACTCCTTTATTAAAGCATATTAACCCCTAGTTGATTAGGGCAGCGCTTTTCTAGGTGATTACCTACTCTCATTCTGACTCATTTATGACATGTTGACGAGTTATGTTCTGGTTACTTTATCCCGTTGTCATCGTAAAATGCCCCTAAATATTTGAGGCTATACCTAGTATTGTGCTACTTGATAGCAGTTGTAGACCATGAAATTTAATGTCTCTTTGTTAACGAACTGAATGTCCAGTTGAGTGTTTTAGCTTTTATTCCAGGTTTTTTTTAGTTTCTCTTCACATTTGTTCATTTCCGTGGTCATACATATATCACATGTATGATTTTTTTGTTCATATATATAAGCTACATTTTTTTTATTATATAAAAATTATAAAAAAATAAAATTAATGCTCTCAACAAATAACCTACTGTTAAATAAAAAATTTATTTTTGGTAACGTTTCGCTTCAAATCATAGCTTGATTAAAACTTTGAAATTAATGATTTTCAAAGATGACATGACAGTTGATGACAGAAATCAATTAATTATTGAAATTTGGTTACATATCTAGTTTGATGTAGGTATATATATACATCGGTGGAAAATACTGGTTGAGCATTTTCTTCGGAAATATATTAACTTTGCCTTGAGAAAACTCCTGAAAAAAACTAATGGTGTTTAATTTGCTAATAGGTATGTAAGGCCTCAATATTAACGTATTAAACCGTGTACTACGTTTAACGATTGCTTACTTTAGAAACTGCTGCGCCTTTTAAATTTCTAAGAGATGCTACTATTTCGTTTGAACACAATCAATATGAAAGTAAACTGTGCGTATTTTCAGTTTTCTTCCTTCGTTTCGAGATGTTATCCTCTTGATGATCGGAATTCAACTGTTCTTCTTCAATATTTAGATATACTACAGGGTTTTTTAGTTTATTCATATAGTACATCGGGGTTTCCCGCAAAATTTATTAATTTCGCAAAACAGGTATACTCTCCAAAACAATTTCTCGAAATTGCTTAAGCCACATGTAGAGGGCCTTTGAGCCCTTTACCAATTCGAGAAACACTCGAACTTATAACAACTACATTTTTAGAGTCCTTGAGCCCTTTAATATTTTGACAAAAATCGAATTCTTAACACATGATAATGCAGATAATGCCATTGTCAATTTCAATTTAGATGTTTTAAATCTATTCTGTCATTGCACAATCCAAATTTTCAAGTTTTTAAAACTGTTTTAAAGATGTCCTACGTTTTCCTCCTTTCAATCATAAAAAAATAATACTAATAATTTGAAGAAAAAAATAATAATAATAATCTTTATTGTATGTGAGGCATATAAAAACATGCATGTACTTGTCAATAAATGTTCCAATATATATAAAAGTGAGAAACAATTACAAACATTTATGATGTTTGTAATCACTTGCAGCAACAAATACAATAATAGCACCAAACATCAATCAGACAAATATTCTGAGAGGGAGTGAAAATCCCCGTCAGTGAGGTACCAACTTCTTCTCAGCTTCCTTGAATCTCCTCAAAGACAAATATTTTGAATTATCAGGAAGCCTATCAAACACGACACCAGCTGCATACTGGGGTTAATTTTTGAATAATGAGGTACGATGCTTTGTTAAAATTAAAGTTTCGCGTTTTATATGGGTTAATCCTCAATTTGTTAAACCTATGCAGGCTTATCCTACAGTACAGTGCAGTTTTGAAAATATAGATGGTCAAAAAATATTTGGTTTTAAAAATGTGCCTAAAGAAATCTAATGGCCTAAGGTTGAAAATATGTCGATTAATTCTCTTCTGAACACAAATATTATATGCCATTGAGCACAATCACTCCATGTTGTTTAAATGATGTATAACAAATGAGAATATGTCAATCTGTAGTTCACGCTGATGAAATCACGTACGTCCAAAAATTCCTCGGTTGCAATATTGCAGAAAAAGCTTTGGGCAATGATTTGCATCCATTCAGGTCCCCAACCAAGTGATGAAACCAACAAAACACCAAGATACCCGAATTTGGCATAAAAACGGATTTCCTTGATATCAGACATTGGATCAGCATTACAAAGATTCAAGCATTTCATTTTTGAGCTCTTTATACACAAGTCCGTTCCTCTGACACCAAGCATCAACCAGATCGCATACTGTGGCAACCTGAAAGCCAACATCCTCAAGGGTCCCACCCGAGACCATCAATATAACATTGAACGAATGAAAAACTTGAAAAAATGATAAATTTTTCGGTTAGTTCATACGAACACATTCATATGCAAACAATTTTCATGAACTTCAATATGTGCTTAATTCAGTGTACTTACTATCTTGTTGAAATCACTCTTAGACATTTGATGATTTATTAGATTATTACAAAATGAACTGAGATCTCTTATATTTGTTCTGTTCCTTTTAGAGCTTTTCAGATGGAGATGAAGAACTGGATTGTGCCTTGAGAGTATATCTGAGTGTCTGAGAGATTAGAAAGTCGAGCTAGATACTAGACAGCTAGTAGAAACTTTAGTAGAAACTAGAAATATTGATATTGATTATTATTATCATTAGCAGTTAAATTTCAATTGAAAAGAGTAATTTTTTCATACTTCTTGGAAGCCATAATTTGTGCCTAATGGTACGGGAAAAATTTTTCAAATTGGAAAGTTCTGATATTGGTTACAGTCAAAAATTGATGTTATAATTGTTTATTTGATTATTCGAAAATTTTCAATTAGAAATTAAGGAATCGTTTGAAAGTCTTCATATATTTTCCACTGGAACTTTTGTAGTTTTCAAAATACTTAAATCAAATAATTATTAGTTACAAAATCATTATGACTCTGCATATTTCGAGAAATCAGACATTTAACTTCAGTTTATTCATTACGAAGTACGAAGTTTATCCAAGCATCAAGTGAAGCTTCAGATAACAGCCTATCGAAGAAAAAATCTCATGAAACTTTGCGTTCTTAAAAAGATATTCGGACGTGGTCGTAAAGAAACGACCTCCAAACACACGAAGCCGATAAAGCCTAGCGAAGAAACAAGAGGGCTCTACTGTAAATTGAAACGGGAACATCTATTACAATCAGCGAGAAATTAGCATCCCGAAAACGAGTTCTTCGCGTCCCGAATTTAATTATACACAATTCGGTGATGTAATATTTATGTATTTATTTAAATGGGATGGTAATCCTCTGGCCAAGACGTTGGGACGATGGCAAGACTGAGGAGGGTGTGGCACAGAGTCGAAACAGGGGAGATTAGACCAAGTAGGATGATTGAAATGTTTCATGAATGTAATGAGTTCAGAGGTAGAAACGGCGTGAGTTAAAATTCCTGGAACTATCTGAATGGTTCTGAACAATTTTAAGGTCCTGAACTATTTTCATTCAGTTTAAAATTGGAAAAATACCTTCGGTTTTTGCCATAAATATTTTTTTGATTATATTTTTTTTCTTAAGATAGCAGCTATAATTCGAACATTCGCATAAAATAGAACTAAATGCTTCAATATTAAATTAATTATTAAATTAAACTCTTGTCTTAATGCTTCACGATTCATTTAACAATATGAAATAGTCAACATATTTCGAGCGTTAGCTCGAATTGTAGTCTTGAAAATGAGCTAACGCTCGAAATATGTTGGCTATTTCATATTGTTAAATAAATCGTGGAATATTAAGCCAAGAGTTTTTTTTTACTTTAATATTCAATTATGTTTCACCAAGAGTTAAGCGAGAATTCAATCCCAGTCAAATGCTTCAATCATATTTTTATGAAACTGAAAAATATTATCAAAATTTTTAATCGAAAACTTTTGTCTCAATTAAAAAAAAATCAGTAAATTTATTGGACTCCTGTTTCAGATTACTGATCCATAGTTTTTTTCTGGGAAAATTGCCGAAATAATCGAAATAGAAAATATTTAGAGTCTATTTGTATATTCTTCTGTTCAAAATGAGTTCCTTAGAACTAATTTTTTTGAAAATAGTTCTGAATTTTACCGCTTAGGCAGTTTATAAGGCGTGTTCTGAATATGTGACACATGATGTATTCAGTGTAACTTTTGAAAAAGGGGCAACACTCCGAAAAAATTGTCATGCATTCAATATGATTGTGTGAAATTATGTCAAGTGTTTTTTATTCCATTTGAATCGAACCATATTTCACCAATATTCAAGCAGCTTCTTGTTCATATTTAATTCAATTTTTTTTGTATTGTTTCGCTTGTAATTTATACTGAAATATGTATTTCACGAGTAGAAGTGAAACCGTTTAGCCTTTTAGGATCCAAGCCGTTAGAATATCCAAAAACCAGAAATGTTCACTATTTCTATTAACTCCTGGGTTAACTCCTACCCTACCTAAGTTAACTGGTACCTTATTACCAAGTTTTCGAACAGTTGAAGTAGCAAATTAATGATTAATTGTGAGAGAATTTTTAGGTCTAAGACTTCATAATAGAATAACACTAAGAAAATATATGTAGGTAAAGAGTAGGTCCACAAATTATATACATGATATAATCCTCTGAAGTAATTAAATAACAACGTTTGAATTTTACTCTTTTTGTTATCACAGATCTTGATTTAGTGCTATTTGATATTCTCAAAACATAGAATAATTTCGCACTTAGCATACTTTGTACGTTCATAGAGTTTTTTCGTAAATATATTCGAAAATACTGACAGACGTGTTCTACAATTCAACTAGCACTACTTCGTTTTCACAAAGCGGAGCTTGGTCCATAAGTGCCCATCACTTATGGGCCAAGGCACACTTCGACAAATTTCAAAAAGTCGGATTCTCAATAACTGCATATATATCAACACGTTCGACGTACCTGAATTGATTAAACTGCTAATTCTATAGTTGAACTGACAGTTCATAATTTCGTAATAGATATTTTTTTAATTCAGTGGACCTACAGTTTAACATCGGTTCCGAACGGCATTTGTATCATCATCGCAATCAACAAAGTTTCTTGGAATATATGTAGACAGAAATTTGAGATGGTAATCACACATTGAGGGCTTATGTAAAAAATTGAGTAAGTAATTTTTTGCAATCTCTAGAATTAAGAACATCGTAACTAGAAACTGTGTTATGAATGTGTATTACAGTCTTGTATATAGTCATCTAAATTATAATATTCTGCTGTGGGGCTGCTCTACAGAAATAAATAGGGTGTTTATTATACAGAAGCGAATACTTCGATTAATATTCAATATTCATCAACGAACATCTTGTAAACCTATCTTCATTAATAATTACATACTCACCTTACCGTGTTTACATATTTATAGATGTTTGTTACATGTTAATGAAAATGAAGATGGGTTTATTAAATTGAATAGTAATCATGAGTATTCATCAAGGGACAGGGATGTACTACTTATTCCTAAGCATAAAACTGCAAAATTTGAGCACTCTCTATATTATCAGAGTATTAAAATTTTCAACCATTTACCATCGAATTTTAAAGTACTGAAAGCTCCTTTGTTTAAGAGGAGAGTTAAATCTCTGCTCTTAACAAAGGCATACTATAGTGTGGCAGAGTATTTCGACGATTCGAAGGTAGGCAATAATATATGAATCAATTTTTTGTATTATATATTTTTATATTTTTTTTTTAACACAAATGTTCTTCACCATGTGAAATTGTCTCAAATGTTTAATATTTCTGAGGTAATTTTTTTTTTCTCTTCAAATGAAAATGTATATTATTGTAAATATAAATTCGGGCGTTATCATTGGTAGGTAACTGTTCAAGTTAAATCAACACTTTCCTTACGATAGGTGAATTGTAACTTCTTGGTGGATTGTGGTTGTTTTCTATTTATTGTACATACTGAAGTTTATTTGACAAAACACCAACTTTCAGAAGCTCCTAGCACCCGATTCTATCTAATATCAGTTGAATTCTGCCTTTGCAATTTTAAGTCTGCGTAACCAAACCGACTGGTTTTTAGTTTTTATTTTAGACAGATTTGGTGAGTATACCATCTTTCAACAACTAACGGCGATTTCTACCTACTTTGAATATTTTGGACGTAAAAATGACAATTGATAAATTCACAGAAGAAGGATGGATGGTTTCATGTGCAGATCGTCACTTTATCGGCTTCCACTTCCATTTATCAACAAGCCATTAATTTCCTTCGACCCATACTATAAAATCTTACAGTGTGGCCGATGTACGGCTTCCGGTTCTAATTATTTAGATAGATAAGACTTGCGTCCCATCATTATTCTTACTATTCGGCAGAAATCGATTCGATATGTAAATTAGATAGAAGGTGGATAGATAAGTTCAATTAAAGAACGTTGTATTCTAACCGAATTTATTCTGAGGTCGACGATACAAATAACAGGGTGAATTTTTTAAATTCGTGTGTAATTGTTTTAACTCTGGAGTATCTGAATTATTCAATGAATGTAGATTTATGAGTTGTATATTTTCTTGGAATTTCTACGATTCAAATTCTATATTTTGTTTGAATTACTTCAGTGTGAAGTTTTACAGCCGACATTCTGTAGTGAGACATTAAAAATCAATTGAAAATTAAATTAGCTACATCAAATAAATGGCAGTGAACTAAGTGAATTTATGTGCTTCGTGAATATCCAAAAATCAGAAATTGTCACTATTTCTATTAACTACTAAATCAACTGGTGCTTTAATACCAACTTTTCAAGCACTTGAAGTATAAAATAATTATTAATTATTAATTATGAGAGGGTTTCAGATCTGAGATCTGATAATAATAATGCTAAGAAACTATATGCATATAAAGAGTATGTCCACAATTAAAACATGTCATAATCCTTTGAAGTAATGAAACAACAACGTTCAAATTTTACTTAGTTTGAATCTAGGTTTATCACAAATTTAGATTTAGTGCTTTATTTGATATTCTCAGAATAGAGTATAATTTAACACTCATTGACTAATTTCAAAAAGTCGTATTCTCAATAACTACATATATAAGTATCAAGTTCGATGTTTTCTGACGTAATTTCGTAATAGGTACTTTTCTATACAGATAAAGCACAGTTTGTTCTTATCGTTAATTTTCTCTTACTTTATTTGAATACTTTCAATTGAATACATGCATAATAATCCGGCAAATTAGGCCAAAAATTTGGAGTGACGTTACAATAATTTGAAACCACCTGAAAATCGATAGGATTGTTCGAAAGATTTGTTTTTGTTTGTGTGATTGTTTTTACATGTATCGGATCAATGAAGAGTTTTCAGATTTAGTTTATGATGGTGTTTTCTACAATCCTACCAATTTTCATATTCTTCTTCTTCTCAGTCGTTCACTCTTGACAGAGTGGTCATGGTTATATCTCGGTCTTGTGCCACTGCGTCCCACGCAATACGGCGCCACACTACTCTATACTTAGCGGATCTAGAGCTTTCATTGATGCTGGAATGCGTCAAAGATTTTATCAGATCTGTCCACCTTGTTGGAAAGCGCCCACGCAATCTTTTGCCCTCGACTTTCCCTTGGACCACCAAAGTTTCGATAGAATCTTCGTTTCGGGTTATATGTCCAAAGAATTTGAGGATTCGCAGCTGCACAGAATTTTTTTTTAGCTCCCTCAGAATTGGGACGTTGGTTCCATGTGCAGTCCACGCATCAATTTTGCGACGATCTTGCATTCTCAATGTCCATGTTTCAGCTCCGTACATCAAGATTTTATTTAAGAAGATAATTTTCATATGGGTGTGAATTTTTTTACCCTCGGATATGTGAACTCATTGGACTATATGACATATCATAAACATTGTTAAAATGTAGTGTAATATTGTAAAACATTGGCTTGAATTCTGAGAATTCTTCAATAAACTCGGCATATGTTTCGAGTCAATAACAAATTATCAAGTGTTCAAATACAACTCAGTTATAATAAAAACTATTGTACAGTTATGAGTACATATTATTTCAGTTTCCAAACGTCGTAGAAATACGTTCGTATTCAACATTATATGTTCCGTGTATGAAACAATTTATCAGAATTTTGCGAATTGTTTTGAATTACTTCTACGATACATGTTTATACAATTTCTTTTTTGGATTTTCGAGGATTTTTTGCAGTTTTTGTTTATGATAAGATGAAAAAATGAAGATTTGGGATATTATAAAATCAGAATTGAAGAAATATATTTCAAGAAGATAATGAGTAATTCAGAATTTTTAGAAAATTATATATATCATATCACAAAACGTCGTTAATTTTTTGATGTAAATTTTTGGATCACCATTTTCAACAATTTGTATTATACAGAAATAATGAAAATTCAAATTACCTAATATATAAAAATAACTTTTTATAAAGGAAAATTATCCAGAATACTTTTAGGAAATTCAAACTATGTTATTCATTTTCAAGGAATTTCGAGTAATATTACCAGAAAGTTCTGAACTTAAGTAAAAACGCTTCAATAAATAAATACAAATTCATTTCATGATATCGAATAGTTTTATGTGGAATATATCCTAAATTCATTGTAAACGTTAAAATTTTGACCCATTTTAATTTTTAATGATTGACCTCTTATATTATGAACAAAATTACAAAACCTTCATTCAAGTTTAACAGGTCATCTTCTTTTTCATTTATTTTGATCGAATATTCTGTATAATCACAATAATATAAGACTGATAATTTCAAATATTTCTTCGAAATTATAAACACACCCTTACAATTATTTTTGGTACTTACTATTGTTATTGAATATAAAATAAACTTCAATTCAAACACTTGAACTTATGATTTACAATTTATTATAAGTGATTATATAGTGAAATAAAGTGTAAATCATAAGGTCAAGTGTTTGAATTTAAGTTTATATTCAATTTTAATGGATTTAAATCAAGTAAACGCCAACACAATTAAATACTTACTATTGTTGTTTACCTAACACTTAAAACTAATGAAAAAATTCTTCTGAGAAATTGAATTTTATGCTTCGTTTTATGCTTCTACATAACCTTCTTTTAAATGTTCATACTATTGAAATAGAAAATTTCAACAGCTCATGTCCGATGATTGGATATTTTGAGGTTGCATTATTGAAGCAAATAAGTCATAAAGATGATAATTTTCTAATTTGGCTAGAAGAAACATAATAAAACAAACATAACATAACAAAATAAATTTCCATAGTCATTAAAAATCCCATAAGGAAAAAACATGACTTCGTCTCGTATGAGAAACATAACCCATTTTAGTGATGAGCAAGAAGAGCCTAGATGACCTTTCATAAAATGTATGAACAGGAAATAGAAGAGAAAAGGAAGAATAAAACAATCTTAACTTGGCGGTTCTACTTGATTTTTATATTGATTGATTCATTGACATCATGTAGTATGATAATTGAATTCAAATGTGTAGATAATTCTTTTTTAACACATATGCATATCGCTCAATATTTTTCAAAATTCTGTTAAAAAAAAATTTTTAGGGCCCAATGCCGCCCTGTTCGTCGTACTAGCTCTCACCGGAGTAGCAGTCTCATTCCATTAAAACCCACAATGTTTACGGCCGCTTCTCTTAACGACGTTTAGAGGTGTCTTAGAGGTTTTACGGTTTATTTTCTTAAGGGCACTGCGACGTTCTTCCAAACAGACCGCGCCAATTGAAGAGGGATTAGGCAAACCCGCTCTTTTCTAAATTTATTCAAATTCGTGATCTAAAGCTGTGGATTTCGGGTAGTGTTACGGATTGAAAGCATCTCCTTTGTTGCAAATTTAATATTCCTGCGAATATTCATGAGGTCAGATAAACATATTTTGAATTTGTATGAAGAGGAAGAATTTTTGATCGCCTCTTAAGTTATTGATCCGTCGTCCTACAATAGGATATTTGAGTAAACAGTCAAATTTTGTGGAAACCCACAAAAATATCTCAAATTATTCGTTATAGCTGATGCATATTTTCCATTTCATTAATTCTCTTTAAAATTTTCTAATTTTTATGAAAACGACAGAGAAACTTTGAATGAATAAGAAACCCGCTAAAACACTGCTATACAAGTTTCTTAATGTGGTGACGTCACGATGCAATAAATACAGTAACCGTCACATTGTAATACGACTGTCGACTATTAAATTTAGTGATTGTTGACGATTTTATAACTTTACTGCGATAAAATGTCTTATAAATGGTGCGTAGTGCCACAATGTAATAACACGTCTATTGAAACCCTGGAGAAAATGTTTGTGAACCTTCCGACAAACACTAAAATTCGGAAAAAGTGGTTAATTCTCTCTCGTAGAAACCCGAAAGATATAGCTGTAAAATCTCACGCTTTCATGTGTGAAGATCACTTTAACGTAAGTAAATGGTTCCTACCCTATATTTCATACATAAATAACGAGTTGTTTTTATTACATATTCGTTATAGTCTTCTCTATACATTCTACTATATTTCGAGGTTATTAATTACGTTCGTATTTTATTGTTGATCTTGAACGGAATAAACTGGATTTTATTTTAATCTTTGTATTTTTATACTTTGGTATAATTAATGATTCAAAATAATAAAACTTCAATACTTTATTGTATGTGAGTTATATTTTAGCCATAGGTTAATTAACAATGATAAAAATGTTATTGCAGATGGAAAAAGATATGACAAACTATACACAATATCAAATGGGTTTCAGCAAAGCTATAATCATGGTTAAAGGGGCTATGCCATCTAAGTTTGAATGTCAGCTTGATCGCAAGAAAAGACTGTCAGACCCTACCATGTTACGAACAGCCTATATCAAACGGTTAAAAATCAATATTGATCAAGAAACAAATGCTGCACCAGATGTGCCTCCTGGAAAAAGCTCACTGAATGATGACAGTGATATACCTGAAATGTCTGAGGAAATTATGGGTACGTAATTTGCATGTAATCCTTTATTATCATGTTGGTTGGAAAAACTAATAAATATTATGTTTTTTCAGTACCAACCTATTGTGACAAAGAAACATCAACTGAGCCTATTAGTAGTGTGAGCAAACAAGTCGTACCTTATGTAATATATATTTATAATTATTCAAAATAATTTCTTTGTTTTGTTTCTAACAAATAAAATAGCTAATAAAACCAGGAAATAAACACTCAAACACACACGTACAAAGACATCAGAGAAATGAACGTAAGCCTTTGTTGGCTGTTGGCTTTGTTTCCTGCACGGTGACGTCACTCGCTTTTTAGCCAATCCAGTGCGTTTTCAATCACGTGATCAAATATGAAATTTTAATTATTTTATCATTGATTCCTTTTAAAAATCATATATATTTCAAAAGGATGTAATGGCTATATTGGTTTAAAATAATATTTACTCTCAACCTAACAACATTTTGATCTATATTTTTATTGTAGTCAAATACCCTATACTTACTGTAACACAGTTGAAAAGTAGTTATATCAATATAATGTGAAATAACTCAGATCGAATTCTCGCTTACCTCTTGTTGAAACATGATTAAATATAAATTTGAATGAAACTCTTTCCTTAAATGCTTCACAAATATAGTTGTGAAACATTAAGACAAGAGTTTGATTAAAATTTTTTATAAGAAACAAGGTAACTGAACTCCATAACTATCCTATCCAATTTACACCGTGTTACGGTATATATTATTCCCGAGTAGGAGAATTCTTTCTGTAGATATGTGAGCAAAATATTTCTCGTGTTTTCTGATCTCTTCCGTTGTATTCGCCTTTTGATGAAATTTAATCTGAGGTGTTCTCATCCAAATGCCATCTCTATTGATTTCTGCGTAAATGTTCCAAATGAATTAGAAGCTATCTCTTTCTTTTACTCATATTTTTAAATCAGAGTTATCACCATTGTTTTCCTTTGTCTATTGCTTCCGGTAGAATCGTAGTGTTATAATGTTGCAATTGTAAATTTTGAGCCTGCTGAAATGATCTCATCATTTTTATTCATCATTAACAAGAATATTCATTATAAATTTGGCTCTCTAGCTGTTTTTGAATATAAGAAGAACATATGAGCTCAGCATTCGCTTCAGAAGTATATTCTTCTTCTCAATGAGACAACGTTTGAAAAACTTACGATTGACCAAATAACTTTTATGCTTATGATTGTACTATGATTGAAACAATCTATTTATTCAGAAAAACTATATAATTTACTTTACTTTTCCTATTCGTTCAATAGTATGTCATCCGTATCATTGTGATATATTGTGTGTTGTTTTGATAGTGTTTTTCCATAAATTACTTGAATCAATATTTGATGAGAGGTAATAATAAAAACTTGTTTAAAAATCACTGACTGAACAATTCTTTATTCGACTAGTTTCGCCTTATACAGCATTATCAAGAATGAATAAAAGGAGAAACTAGTCGAATAAAGACCCTACCAGAACTATCATAGAGTAGATTCATCGTCTCAAATTGAATTTATTAATATTTGATGACCTAAGATGTACCTACTAGAACTTCTCTTCATCGGAAATATTCTCTAAATGTTTAGGCAAAGTATTTTTAAAATTTATTCATCCTCCTCAGTTACTATAACTCTTGTATTAGTAAAATTGAATCCATGTTTATCGGTTATTTTGTGTTTATGTAAGGCGGTTATTTTGGCAGATATATACATATTTATTTATAATCTTACTTTTGAATTTTGGGATGCCTGACCTATGTAGCATTAACTATAAATTTATTACAAATTTTGCAATTTTATTACGAATGTATTTACATACTTGTTCAATAGTATGTATTTCGATACATATTCGATTTATGTGCCTGTTTCGCACTACAAAATATACAAAGTGTTTTTCAATTGCTGATGATTCCACAAGCGAAAGTAAATTTGAGAACTTCATCATTAAAATATTGACACTATGTACTTCCTAAATTTATCGTTGATCATTTTTCTATGACTGAATTGTGCGACTTGTGTGGTTTTTGTGGAAAAGTCGTATATTTTATTTACGACATCAATATTAGACGACACCCACCGCACACTTTTTAGATATTCAAACAAGCTTACCAACCTTGTTGCCATATGTTCGATGTCACTAAAACACAGTTTTCACGTTAATAGTCTGGTTTATTCAGATTGCCTTAACTAGTTCAGGCTGTCAGTTTATTAAGTGTCGATGGCTAAGGGACACTGATAACAAATCTACTGTTAAGTGCCGTGTAGTGCTACTGACATAATCCATGCATTTCATTGGGGTTGACGATGGAAAGACGACGACTTGAGAATTGAAAAAGTACCTAAAATCTGTTCTTTGTTAGTTCGGATTATTTTTTATAGCTATATGCAAAACAATTAACAGTTTCAATGACAAAAAGAGTAAATTAATTTACGTTATAAGGAAGCACTGATTCAATAATATCAAAACAAAAATGTGAGCATATGAACAATATAAAAATGTGAGGAGTTGAAAGAATTGAAACTCATAAAATTTGATTTAATGTTGAAACAGATGTAAAGCACGTTACTTTATGAATTCATAATAATAACTTCATGAAATAATATAAATCAACAAAGCACATCACGATCAACAAACAATATTATCCACAAATTTGAGATGTGATTCAAACAAAATTTTACTATGTAACATATATGTACGAGGTTTGTTCAAAAGAGAGGATGAATTTTGAATTTTCAGGAGTTGTGTACAATCGATTATCAAAATTTTTTTTTGTTATGATGGTACACATGCGTTTCTCATATGTTGCCATTATAAGCTATTTTGTGTTATCAGCTATTTTAGTAATTTGTTTTTGACAACTGAAAACGTAAATCATGTTTTTATATGATCTTCGATGCTTACTTTCGAAAAAATGGATCTTTATTTGAATCTGTATTGAATTTCGGTTTGAAAAAGTGCTCCAACGCACTTAAAATGTTAACTTTGGCATTTGGCGAATCTACTTTGTCGCAAAAAGTGTGTTTATTTTGGATGATTTTTTAAGCATAGTTTTTTTTAAATCGAATGAAATTATTGAATTCCAAAACACAAATGACAAAGCTATTGTTAGATAAACAGAGAAAACAGAGGGCAAAATATTTTTATGAATAATATACTGATTACATGGGGTTAATAGTAAGACTGGCGAAAGCTAATATTAACCACACTTTGAAATGGTTTTTTGTTGCTTATCTGCTTCTTGTTTGTTAATATTTAAAGAACTCCAAATGAGTTGCCATTCAAAAAAGTTGTATTATTATTATATAATGATAGATAAGTTCATATAATAATATAATAATACATCAATATAATAATATATTAATATAATAATACAATAATATAATTTATTCATTGTTGCCTGGTTGACCGACGTCAATTCGTACAGCTGGAGGGTATACAGTGGTCTGAGTTCATACCTACCTCTGGAATACCTCAAGGGTCTAATCCTGGACCACTATTATTTATTCTGTTGGTAAATTATTTGAGGGATAATATTCAATCTCCACATTTGATGTTCGCAGACGATTTGAAACTATATCATGAAATTAGAACACAGAGCAACTGTGTTCAACTTCAGCTCGCGCTGGACCATGTTACTACTTCGTGAGAGGACAACTATTTGAGTTTGAATGTGTCAAAGTGAAATTTAGTTTCTTTCGCAAGGAAAAGAGACGGAATTGACTGTGATTATAGCGTCAGTGGTCAGGTTCTTTCTCGTTCTGATAAGGTGAGAGCTCTTGGTGTAGTCTTCGACCACACATCACCCAACTCATTTTATCTGCCGCGAAAATATATGTATTCGTTATACGTAATGACAAATATTTTAATAATTCCTCAACATTCATAGGACTATTCAATACCATAATCCGTAGCAAGTTGGAGTATGGCAGCATGATATGGCATCCCATTTACACTTGCCATCAACGCCATATTGAGGATATTCAGAGAAGTTTCTTGAAATTCTTAGTTGGGAGGGAGGATAAAGTCTATCCACAGAGAGGAGTCAATCATAACGAATTATTCAGTCGATCACTCAAATTTTTGTACAAATTACTGCACAATAGTATTGATTGTCCTCCTCTCTATCCGCTTTGAAATTTCGTGTTCCTAGGCAAAATTCTCGCAATGCAGAACTATTCCACCTCCGAGGACGAACTCCCTAATACAATCCCGCAATTGGTTTATGAAGTCTGCATTCAATAATAAAGAGTTATGTGAACACAGAAAATAGACTAAAATCAATTGATTCAGATTGAGTTCTTTGTAATATTTCATTGAATGCTATAATGTAATTATTAATTCAAGTTTTTTAGATTAGATTGAGTTCTTTGTTATATCTTTTTCATTTTAATTATTTAGTTAGTATTCAACATTGTTATTATTTTCTGCAATTGGGTGTTATATCCTGTTGAGAATAAAGAACTTATTATTATTATTATTTATTCAGTTTCGAATGTGACTGCAATATGAAGTCAGTCATGTCAGTTATATATTTTACATTTTCAGGTGTTCACACATTCTCGTTCTTCTACATACAAATTTCACGGTAAACCAAGAACGTGTGTTTCTGATGTTCCGTAATTTTTCTTATTCTATTTCCAGAAATCCAAACTCTCGACTGGAATATTGTAGTGACAGCCGCTCACTAATTAGTTACCCGAATTTGCATGTTTGCTTGAAGTTTCGTGCCACTTAGCGCATTTCTGGCCCGGTGTAAAAATATTTTCTGTTCGATTTAGGATAGCATGCAGACGACAAGGATGTTTGTCACCGAGGCGGATTAGAACGCTAACTTGCCGCGGAATTGGAAATGACACGAAAATACTTTCAACTGAAGCACGGGCACAACGTTTAGCGACCCAAGATTTATTCGTCTTCGCGGCAATTCGAAATTAATGCCTCTTTTGGAATTTTTTTGAGAATTTTTCGGCTGCTCATTGTGAAAATTGTGACCGTATAAGTTCATATTTTGAGAGAACCACAATCGAAATTACCATGAGAATTTATGATAATGACAACATGGAATGAATTAACATCGTTTTGTAGTCCTGGAAGTCTCGTCACGTTTTTGTCGAGGAAATGTGCAAGGCGTTTTCGAAGAAATCTGAAATATTGTTGAGGCTGAATCATTATTTAATTTTAAGACGAAAAACTTATGAATGTGTGGCAATTTTTATCCTTATTTAAGTGCAGTTTGCTAACATATTCGTGATACCTAAATATACTTTGACGGCAAAACACTTTTTATCGATCACAATGTTCTCCCTCACCATTAGTCACAGCTTTTCAGAAGTAAAGCGAAAAGAACGTCATATTAACACCAAGTATGATGCCACACTTCCTTACAGGTTTCAAAGAAATTATTTCCAGACCTTTCTCGAACTTTCTAGGATGACCAACCGTTACAAACCGAGTGTTATATATGGGAATATTTGAATTACTCTTTCATATAGACCCGGTTTCAAACTCAATAGTTCTGAAAAGTCATCTCATGTTATGTTAGAGGCTCAGTAGACGAACGATAAAGTGACCCTTCAACGCTTTTGGTGTACTGATCCTGGTGGGTTCCAACTGTGATCTTGGGCCGTTTTAGATCGGAGTTGAACTCTTTTTTACGCTCAAGCACTAACTTCTGAGAGAATAAGAAGCATTCATTAAAATGTTCTTATTCTCTCAGAACTGAAATGGAATGAAATGTTTTGAGATTCAATCTTGACTTCTTTTTTGATAATAATAATAATAATAATAATAATAATAATAATAATAATAATAATAATAATAATAATAATAATAATAAAAATAATAATAATAATAATAATAATAATAATAATAATAATAATAATAATAATAATAATAATAATAATAATAATAATAATAATAATAATAATAAAAATAATGATAATAATAATTTAGCAATAGCTATTACAAAATCATATATACATTTAGGTTCAAAATATATTATTTAAAATTATAGTTTTGTTTTATATTTTATGTTCTTTAAGCTCACTAATTGTTTTAATGGAGCTAGGTAATTTATTGAATGCGTTGAATCCTTCATAAATATACTATTCCTATGTTTGGATAGCTTACAAACTTGAATGTAGAAATTGTCAGCATTTCTTTTATTATAACGTGCATATCACTGACACATGTTACATTTTTTATTACTCTATATGGGAACAAATTGTGTTTAACTTTTAATATAAATACATATGTAGCATCCATCTCTGCAATCCAATAGGCGTCCAGGCGATGCTATATACCAATTAGAACATGTCCTCTGAAATTTACTATGTTTTTGTTATTCTTCATAATGCTCTTGTTTCTACTAAAACATACATTTTAATATTACTACATTTACAATTACTATTTGCTACTACTTACCACTATTTACTATTAACATAAACAATTACTTTCAATTGCTTTGTATTTATTATTGACAACAGATTATCACACATATTTAGGACAATTTTTCGTCTTGAAATTGTATGAAAAATGACTCAAAATATTTCAAAATAATATTTCAGAACACCTTGGCAATACAACGTCTTTTCATTGATATCCTGATTTCAACCCAATCCACTTTGTATGTATGATATGCGGCGAAAAACTAGGACAAATTTATCAAAATTTTGATAATTAGGCAAAATAGTTAAACTGAAGGGAAATGTATATATAATAATGTACGAAAACAATTAATAGTTCCATAATTACTGTCATTCACAAAATATCTGTATTGAAATGTCGATAATATGTTAAATTGAAGTAATTGAAAATTTGGGAAAAACTTAGTTACGAGTTGTGTTGCAAATTGCTATCATCGTATGAAAAATAAAGAATATAATAACAAACAACTCGCTGAATCTGAGCAAACTGGATGGCGCTTATACAATTACAAGTTTTCTCTGCGTTTTTATTACAATACACTTCACAACATTCTATTTTTTCTTGGGTTCCAATTAAAATTCATATGCAACAAAAGCACTCCTTTCCAAATTGAAATTGAAATTGGCCTCTTACTCAAATGCACTACACAAGAAAAATACGGTGTAACCCTCATTACAATTAAGCGAACGCACGTGACCACCCCAGCATGTTTGTTCTTTTGTTTCTGGCTGCTTTTGCACAATCGCGAAGGCCACGTGTCGCAGAAAACAAAAGATTATAGCCCGTAGCATAGAAAAAGCCGCCGAAAATAGGGAAAACGAAGTAATCCAATAATGAATTCCGAAGAAATTAACCGTTAAAACAAAAGTTTTATTGTTCTTCAGAAACCGAAAAATCGTCTAATTACTTCCTCGATTCTTTTGGAAAATGCCGCGGTCGATTTGAATATCCAAGACGTCTGTGACAAAGGGCTGACGGCTATCTTTATTTTTAAATAGAATGAAAATTAGCGGTCTGCTGATTATTTCTTGGTAATTGTCTGAAAAGTTCTTAAGATTGTCATTAGCAATAATGGATGGGCTGAATTCTATCGGGACATCAGCGGTGGGATCGGGCGACGCTGCTGAATTAATTATGGCTTCTCAATTAGGGTTGATTTTGGTGGAAAAAACTCCGAAGGGAGTTCGATACTAGTGCCGGCGTGTTTGGAATCGTTTTTGTGTGTTTTCAGGTTCCTGTTCCTTGCATATTTCATACAGATCGGGTATCGATCTGGAAATGTTTCGGAATATTTTGAAACTAGTGAATTGGGTTCACTCATGAATTCAAGCCATGAAGTGAACTATTTGAAGAATAAGGTTTTTCCGATTAAGTTTAAATACAATGGTCGTAAAAATGTCGAAGGACCTGCTTCAGAAAAGTAAGGAACGAGTAAGGAGTAGAGCTTCCTGTAGAGTAACATTGAACATTTGTCTTATTAACGCAATGGATTTAACGCCCAAGTCTGAGAATACATATATAAAAGGGTGAGAAGGGGAGAAGTTGGATGGGGTTGTTTATAGAAATTGAAATTTTTCTGAAAATACATCTCGGAATAGAAATTCACTGTGACAACTGATAATTGCTGATTTTGAAGCTGTTCATATTCGGAAGACAAATTGGAAATTAAAAGTAATAATACATAAAATAAAAAACAGACAACCGTAATAGTATACGAAAACATTATAACTCACTCTTTAATTTCACGAGTATATTTTGGAGTTCCAGTTATGAAAAGATTTCTCAAACGTTTGTCAAACTTAACATTCAAAGTTTTGAACTTTTCATGACTATAAGAGTTTTCGCTCTTATAGTTTATGAGCTATATAGAGCTTCATTTGCTATAAAATACTATAACTTTGTTTTTGGTTCAAATTTACAATTTTCATAACTTTCATGATGTCGTGAATGATTTTTCCCTCATTTGTGTTACTCAATTATAGTCCTCAAATTCGAACCATAGATAAAATGCCAAAACATTTGGAAATGCAGCATTTTCTATGTTAGTAATGTAAAAAGATAGAGAGCAATTGAGGTTTCATCATTTTCAACAATTAACTAATTTCAAACTTATATTACCTTCAAAATTCTGAAATTCCATTCAAATAATTTTGAGCCTAAGGGCACACAGTTAACATTTCTATTCGGTAATATTCATCTCCTGAATAATTAACAGGTGACAAATAATTTATTGGTTGCAGTATCTTCTCTTGAGATGAGGCTTGCCAAAGTTGAAATTTTCTTGTAGATACGTAAAGTAATGCATTAATCCTTAATCTGGCAAGATTCTGGATGCCTAGCTGTTTAAATAATGGCTCACTATTTTAGCAGTGATTTACGCCTTGCCAAGATAGAGAAAGCTATGCAAGAGAAAAATAATTTGCCAGAAATCCACGATTTAAATTTAATTTATATCGTTGATATCCGTAAGTTATTCAAAGAGAATCTTTGTTTCATCTAGAACAACCCGAGGGTTGAAGAAGGTAGCAAACCCTCATACCAAAAGAAAAATATTAACTGAAAACAAAAATTTTCAGTGAAATATGTAATGTGAAAAGAGTTGTCATTACATATTAGAAATAACTTAACATCAATAGGATCCTGTCAAATTATGGAGATATAATTATGAAAACATAAAATTATAATTATAATTTATAGGGTCTTATTTCGAAATTAAATAAAGAGTGGTCATATAGATATTGAATATGATATCTTAGGTTAAATATTAGAAATAATTTAAGATCAGTAGGATACTGTCAAATTATGGAGATACAATTATAAAAGCATATAATTATAATTATAGAAAGAAAGTTGCTCTATTTTCAGTTATAGGGTCTTATTTCTAAATTATATAAAAGTGTTCATATAGATATTAAATATGATATAAGTTAAATATTAGAAATAATTTAACATCAGTAGGATCATGTCAAATTATG
Source organism: Henosepilachna vigintioctopunctata (assembly GCA_030704895.1). Classification (NCBI taxonomy): domain Eukaryota; kingdom Metazoa; phylum Arthropoda; class Insecta; order Coleoptera; family Coccinellidae; genus Henosepilachna; species Henosepilachna vigintioctopunctata. Next base: position 1,698,686 of record JARQZJ010000074.1, on the reverse strand, counting down.
GGGATATAATTATAAAAGCATATAATTTTAGTTATAGAAAAAAAGTTGCTCTATTTTCAGTTATAAGGTCTTATTTCAAAATTATATAACGATTTGTGCCAGTAACTTCAAAAATTTGAAAAATGCAAACTATTCGGTTTTCATACTCAGCGAAAACAGTGCTTTCTATTCGTAAAATGAATGTTTCTGATTATTCTAGGCATACGATAAATCTACAATTATTCTACACCGGTCATGTAATTATCATGTTTGAGGATTTTTTCATTTATAGTATTGCCTTAATAACTTTGTATTATTTTGAATTCTGTGGATATCTGTACTATGCAAATGAAATTGTATTTCGTATTGAAATATTGTTGTGTGTTATGAGCATAGAGTGCTTCATTTAGGTACGTTTAAAGTTTCAGTGAACCGCGATATTGGACTGTAATAGTAGTTCCTCCAGTGGCGAAGAATTTGGGAAGAGCCAAGCATCTGTTTCTGTTTATGAGTTCAAATATAGCACAATTATTAGCCAATTATTATTTAAATATTCCGCAAAAATATTTTGTCCATAGATAATCTGTCTAACAATCTTCCTAACACGAATTGCCTCAGATGCTTATGAATACTTTCAGTTTTGAAATTTCAAAACAAATCACCTGCAATATTTCAGTTCAATCCAGACGTAACCTATAAACTATAACTAAACTACGATATTTCTGAATTTCTGATATTTCTATCTAAATTACTATACTTGAATTAGGTCACTACTCAGCTAGCAAATTAAGATCAACAAGTGATTCAGAATGTGTTTCATACTTTATTCGTGAATATAAGTAAAATTTTCCTTTCAATAAGAGTTTGAATTTAATGGTTTTATGAAATACCTGTATTAGGAAATATAAAAATCGTGACTTCTTCTTTTCCATATAATAATGTCTCTGAATATAACAATTGCTCTCAAGAATAATTATTCAATCGGAGCACGAATTTCCCACGAATCCTCCAATACCATCATGAGAATATCTAAAGTCCTCACTTCTGCTAATACAAACGCAGCCAGAAAACAAACGGCACAATCGATTCGTATAATCCTTAAAAATTCGGGGTCGGAGGCCAAACGAGAAGAAGACTTACAGAACCACCGAAGACAATCAGACTCTCTCTAAGCTTATCAGGGCTGCCACCCACTGGGTCCCATAAAGCAGTCGGCAATCATGAGCCCGATGTTACCGACTATACTACACGACTTCGGTCATATCGCTCCAGATTCGACAGGGCACGGAGGCTGAATTGTAGATCGTAAATAAATAACTACATCGAGAAAACAAAATTGCGACATGAAGACATGACGGCTAGCTAACGATATTATAGGATGTGGAAAAATGAAAAGGATTGTTATGCGAAAGCGATTCGGAATTGGGAGTATGGAGGACTCCAGAGCCGTACTTTTGGAATTAATAGGGATATTTAGTGCCTTTTGGTTGGCAGAATTGTGTTAAACGAAACCAAATTTTTCTGTTATTGATGTCTTCTTCCATTGAAATCAATTATTGCTCAAGATGGACAGTTTTTCACTTTTAATTTTTGTAAAAGTACTTCAAATTGTTGGTACAATTCTGCTTTTGAAACATGACACCATGGTTATTCCAAATGGCAATTATTTACTGATATGTTGATGTTTTTGGTGATTGCTTTGAGCAAAAAGATTTTCTTCCCCATTTGAATCATTCCTCTTTTAAATATCTCCAATTAAATTACTTATAATGGTTATTTGAGTAATAATATCAGTTAGATCATAGAGCATGCTCAAAATGCGTTCCATTTGAGAAGAATTTATTGATAGTAGACAGAAGATACTTCATTTTCGATCTGATCTTCTGTTTAATCATTAATAATTTCCAGTAAGGTTTCTGACGATGTTGTGGCAACTACATGGTCCTTAGAATCTATACTTTGAGAATACACTTGAGCAGATCCACAGGGATCAATGTCTGACATATGAAGTTGAATTCGCTAGATGAACCAGTCAACTCCTTTTGGATTTTCGGCAAGCTGCGGTTGACTGTTATGTTTCGCTCGAATTGGTACAATGCGGACAAGACTTTTTACGATACTAATCTTCTGGGGATCATCACATTTCTTCATAAAGCCATAGAAGTGCAACATAAACTTATCAACGTTACACTGTACATTAAAAAGATAAATTTGTGATGAACACAAGAAACTCGTAAAATAGGTGCTGTATAAGCAAGAAGAGTTCATTTCTGCATCTACCTTATACCCATCAAATATCTTTTACTATTCTATCGTAATTAATGACAGTTTAACACAGATTCAATAAGTAGTCAGTGTTATAAGTTTGAGAAGTATGACACAAGGTTATTTTTTTAAATATGCTTCGTCTAAAATAACTCAAAACCGTTTGAAGAAAGAAATACTACCACAGAACCGCGACACAAGAGGTATACAGTAGAACTGCACCTGGACTAAACTTCCTAATCTAATTCGAATTAATGATTGGTGTCGGATAAGGGTGTATTTTGTCTGTGTTACTTTTTAATGTATACTCAGAGGAAATCTTCACCACATTACTTGAAAATGGAGTCGGTTGAATACAAGTTTGGTGGCTGATAGGATCGAAAGGTTACCCTGATACCATAATTCTGAGATTTTCTTCAAAACTAAAGAAACATGTTGAGAGAATCAGTGCATATTTTGTGGAATATTCTGCCTGGAATAAAATTATCTCGGCATCTGAAATACATTTTGGTGTGGAGAAAATCAAAGCAGAAGTGTATACAAGACTTGAATATCCGTCGAGAAATAAAGAAGGAAGTTAAAATATCTTCGCTGCATTATAAGAAGTCGAAAGCATGCTGTTATGTAGTTCATAAACCAAACAGCAATTCATGAAGAAGATTGATATGAGAAATATTTCTTGATCACAGAATTTTCGAAAATTGTTCAACATCGCATCATCTGCTCTATTCAAGGTTACACTCCAAATCAAAATTGCTCATCTGCAGAATGAAGAACGAAACATGAAGATGAAGAAGAATAAAATCCATTTTCTTAGCAGAAACTGAGTAGAATTAATGTTTCTTACATTTATATATTTAATAAAACTAGCTCCTCTCACAATATTTTTGGACTTGAGTTTAAAAATTGCCTGCTGTAAAGTTCGCAAGAGTAGACACATCCATTGTTTCAAGCAGTGAAAGCCTGATGCATCTACTTGAAACTAGTCCAATTAATCCAGAACAAGCAGCGAGGTAATCCGACCTAGCAAAAGGAAGTAGCTGATGTTGATGCATGGTTTAATTAAGCTTGTCCCGATTCCTTGTATTCATTTGTTTCGGAAACAGATTGCCAGTCTTTGTGAGTACGCTGACATCCGCTCTATACAATGGCTTATCAGAAGACATGAAAGATGAGTATTTCCCGGATAGTAGGTGTTATTTTTCACTGGAAAATTCACAGTTTAATAATAGATTGAAGGTTATCTGGTAAGAACGTGTCAATAATTTTGAACATATATTATCCGTTTTTGTGATCAAAGAAACATAAATTCTGGATTACAGATGTTTATCATATTATATTAGATATTTTCAGGAACACAAAATGATTAAATTATTGTAGAAATTTCATTCAACATATCATTACATGGAAATTACCTCATTAAATTTGATAATAATTCGAGTGTTTCGAAATATACTGAAGGCAAAAAGACCATACACGTGCGGTCGAGAAATATCATCCTAGAAATGGACAAACAATTGGAACTGATACATTCTGCGGGGTGATAAAAAACAGATGTTAACCAGACACCCCTGATAATTTTGTGTTGAATATTTCTAAAAACTAGAAGGCATGTCTATGAAAGTTTTAAATAATGATCCACCTAAGGGCCGTTCAACAAACTGTAGGTCCACTGAATTAAAAAAAAATATATATATTTCTAAAATAGAAGAGTCGAATTATAACCACCAAAGGGTCAACAACTAAGTAAACTAAAAGTAATTCTAAATACGTGTAATTTACTATCATTGATTATCTTCAACCCTAATAAGTGGCGTCTCATATTAATTTAGGAAACAAAGCAATGTATCAAGTTAACAATAGTTAAACGTAGTACACCGCCTTATACGTTGTTATAGGCCTTACAAACATTATAACGAATTTAATGGTAAATGGAAAGTCAAAAACAAAATTTAGAGTACATAAATGATTGAAATGAAGAAATAAAGATGAAGATAATGGATAGTTTTTACATCTAACTTGTGTTCTTAACACACAGCGAGTGGTGGAGACACTGTTCGGAACATTTTTGCCAGTAGTAGTCTGGTTCACGTGTAGCTTTTTTGGTGAAATTTTCAATAGTCTCCGAAAATTACGTTCATGGCGTCATTCGATTCGTATTGTTACATAGAAAGTTTCAGGAAAGGTCTGAAAATGCGCTGAAAACATTTAGAAAAGCTATAAACAATAAAGTGAAAAAAAAAGTAGGGGTTCGGCTTTTTTTCAATATCTCAGGAAATATTCGAAATTTTCAAAGTTGCAAAAAAGTTTCAAAAAGATGAAGAAATTTGCTAAAAAAACTCCGACTCCTAAAACTGTAGCTTTAATATTTATAATTTATACAGAGCCTCGAAAATAGAACCAAAAACGGGAACTCTGACTCTGACACAGCAACGAAAAAATTTATTTAAATATATTGAATAATAATATTAAGGAATAATGAAATTAATGAAGTGTTAGGATACATAAATAAATAATAATCAGCGGTCAAAAAAATTTTGTCTCAGTTTCAGCATAAATTATGCATTTGTTAATTAACTATTTTTTCTGAGCTGAGAGTTGATATTAAAACTCAGATAATTATTAAACTAATACCCTATAATTTTTTTTTACTTAGTAAAGTCATTTTTAATAGTATAAAAATTAGATAACCGTTACAATAATGAAAAAATTCTGTTTCTCCACTTTTTTATTACCAATTAAAAGTTATAAAATAAAAAATTGTGAATGAGAATTTTTTTTAAATCTTTATCATTTGAAGTCTCATCGTTAAAAGCTACTTATATTCATATATTTTTCAGTGTTATTGTTTAAAAAATTGTTATTAACAAATAAAACTATAAATAGTTTTATTTGTAAATATAATATATTTATTTATATTTATTTACTTGTTATAAAAAAAATATAAGAACAGACTATAGTCGGAATATAGGAGGTTGCCAATGCTGAATATGTTCACACGTATGTTCATATGAACACACGTAAAAAATTCAAATTGAAAAAAAGGTCTAAATTGGCAGGTGTAGGGACTGCTGATTGAAGTGAAAACTTATTTCAAGTTTTTATTCTTATTTTTCTTTTATGTAAAATTTTCAGTTTCGAAATTTCAAATTTCATGAGTTCCAATTGAAATTTTCATCATCAATCTGGTTTTAACTTATCCGTTGCAATTGCTCTCCGAGCAACAATTATATGCATATTTATTAGGTTTTTTGTCATTCAAATATATTATGTGCTGAACAAGATCATGACAAAATATAAATACAATTAAATTTGGATAACATTTAATATAAAATCGCATTAATCATGAAACTTATTCGTATTCACATAGATTTCAATATACCTACTCGATTTGTAAAATTATTTTCTTTTGTTTCATCAGTGTCATAATTAATTTCAACAATAGTAAGACTTTTTGTACTTTCAATTATTACATTGTGTTTTAGAGAAGATACAATAGGTTTATGGTACCTAACTAAAGTAAAAAATTAAAATATTTAGTTGAACTTTATCTATGTACAATACGTCTGTTGTATACGTCACAATATGTCATCGACTGCTATAAGCATGTCTGTGACTTGTACGCCCATCCAAAAAGCGCCACCCCACGAAAAAATGCCCAACGAGACTGAAGAAGTTTTTACTTGAAACACTGGGCTTTGTTTAACAAAATTATATTATATGATTGACAATTGTTTCGGGTTGTTACCCCATTGCTTTTCATTAATCTCCACACCAGGAGAGGTTTGAATCCATTGAAAATTTTATTCAATTTACCCAATGATAATCTCAACTGTCCTGAGCTTCTGGGTAAACATAATTTCTTTGTTCCTCAGAGGTGCAATAGAACAAGCCATACATTTCACTTAAGAAACCACAGAACCAATCTTCTCTCGCAATCCGCGCTTAGCTTTGCATGTTATATTGAAAACCAGGTATCAAGCTGCTGTGATTTGCAATGGGATTCACTTGTTTCCATCATTAATGTATATCTGAATCTTAACAACCATTGAAGTATCTTGATTTCTTTCCGGTTTGAGTTCTGAGAAATTTGTTTTCTTGTTCAGTTAGTCATTGTTAGATATTGATACTGTAGATTTCGATTATGTTTGATAATATTTTTATTGTTATTATGATTTTCTAATATTGTGTATCTATATCATTATTGATATATTTAGTCACCAAATTTTGTATTTCATTTATTCATTATGTATTTTCCTGTAATTGGGTAGATACATGTTGGGAAATATATGCTTATTATTATTATTATTGAATTTATATTGAACTATGTTTCAACAAGAGATCAGCGAATATTCAGCAACTTTCTTGAATCATTTAGCAAAAGGACAAGTGTCCAGCACGGACTAATATTTATCGAATAATATAGTAGATAAATGAGAGGTATTACGATTTACTTGTCTAAAAATCCTTACTTATATTATTAATCGATTCGGCCGATGCTTGATGAAAATATAAATACATAATTTAAATAAAACTAAGTAGTTTTTCGATTTTCACTATAATTAATTCAAAACATGACAATATCGTTTCGCCGACACAGTGGCTTCATCAGATGTTGATGATAAACTGAGCTATTACAATACTCATGAATTGAACATAATTAACCAGATCGCACAAAATAATGGATATCATCATTGTTTCGTCGATAACATTTCACGAAAAAAGTTATATAATAAGGCCATTTCCCAAGTATATCCTAAAGTAACAGATAGTCAAAAAAAGTTCAGAACATTAACGTATTTAGGCAATCCTGTATCCAAAATCTCGAAGTTTTTATCTGATAGAAATTTAACGATAGCTTTCAAAACCCAGAATACCGTGGGTAGACACATCAGAAATGCGAAAGATAAAATTTCGCCTGATGATAAATCGGGTATTTATGAGTTGAGTTGCGGTACTTGTTCTAAAGTATATGTTGGCTAAACTGGCAGGAATTTCAACCTTAGAATATCTGAAAAACAAAGATGCTTTGCAAAAAATAAAACCGATTCTACGTATGCAACACATCTTTTAGAAGAGAACCATGTCTTTGACAACAACTTTAAAATATTGCATACAGAGCGAAAAGGTTATAAACTAACCCTGTTAGAACCCATGGAAATCAATGAGGAGAAAAAATTGAACAGTTTATTAAACAATCAAGTTTTAATCAATAATTCTCCGTTATTGAATTTATTCCAGTAAAAATGCAATCGAAGAAAAGTATTCTATGGTCATCCCCCACAATTCAGAAGAAATATGTTCTATAGTCATCCCCCTGTAAAAGAAGAACAGCGTTCTATGGTCATTCACCCCATGCTCTTCAGGATACATATACGCAGTCCACAATGTAATAGCTCAGTTTATTATCAACATCTGATGAAGCCACTGTGTTGACGAAACGATATTGTCATGTTTTGAATTAATTATAGTGAAATTCGAAAAGTACTTAGTTTTATTTATAATTCCTTATATTATTCAACTAGTTTCGCCTTTTACGGCATTATCAAGAATTGATGAAGAAGACATTACCTCTCATTTAAATATGAACTATCACAGAGTTGATTCATCGTCCATTGAATTTAATAATAGATAAACTTCGGATATTAATTCGAAATAAACTTTCCTTCAGACTAATAGCAATTGGACTACCGCATTGAACTAACTCAATAGCCTCTCTGTCTCCAAAGGAAGTAATAAACATTTACTATTACAAAGGAAATATTAATTCAATTGAAGTCAATGAAATAATATTCAAATCAATAATAAAATCATATCCGAAAAACTTATCAAGACCACCTCGTATCAACCAACTAAAAACAAATTTAAATTCATAACGTTTTAAGAACTAGATAACACAAACACCGACAAAGTGATGCCAACTTAGATCATGGTCGTATATGAAGTAATACCATTGATTATTTTGAAATATATCCGTCAGACACTATCGTTATACATACTTAAAAAACGCTCTCAATTAACTTATCTTGAACGAAGTGATAAATTAATAACAAATAATAAACAATTTCGTGAAGTTAAGATATCGCTGTAGATCTCTTAAGGTTTTTTATGAGACAGACAATGATGTGTGATAAACTCAATTAAGGTATAAATTACGACAACACTTTAGGCATGTTGAAGGGTCACACTTCAAGAAGTTGAGATAACTAATTTGACGTCTTCAGTTCAGTGTAACTTATTATCTGGAATGAGTTCACAGGTTGACAAGTGTTTGTTATGTGAAATAAACAATTGCTTCATAGCCGTGAGAACTCTTCACTCAGATGTATTTTTCAAATTATATACCTACATTACTCACAAATTTTTGTGTTAGATTTAGAAATTTTTTGTAATTTTTTCGATACCCAATTATGAATCTTTGATATAGAAAACGAAGTTAATTTCTTATCCTACTTATTTTCTTCTTTTCCAATATTTCGTTAATGGAAGGCTATACAAAAAAAACTGATGAAGGTAATCCATAATATCGGACTATTCTCTTTATACCTTGTTATTGACATGTTACAACGAAATGAATAAGTTGAGATAAATTTCTGTAGAGAACTCCAGAATGTACCTATAGCCTCTGTAATTTCCTTGTCCGTCTATATTTCAATTAGCAATTGATATTTTCAGCAAATAACCGACCTTAAACTTCAAATGGAAAAAATCATTTCTTGTTAACGTGTTGCTTCAAATTTGTAGCTTTGTGAAAACGTTGAAATGATAACTTTTTATCAAATCACAGTAAATGACAGAAACAAATTGATTATTGAAATTTGGCTATCTAGATTTCTTAATACGAGTATATGTCTCAACAAAATATTGGCTCAGCATTCCCTTGAAATGCGTCTTCTTCACCATAAGAAAACCTCTCAAAAAAGTCATGGTGAGCCTGATAATGAATTTATGGACAATTTTTTCATTTGACTTTTATGTTCCAAAAAGTCAGAAAATGATAAAGGTTATATACTTTCAATCGTCTTTCCGTTCAATATTACATCTTTTTAATTGAATATTTAATTAAACTTTTTAATTGAATATAAACTTAAATTCAAACACTTGAACTAATGATTTACACTTTATTCACTACATAGCATGACGCGTTTCGTCGTTACAAACGACTTCTTCAGATGCTTATAGAATAATTAGAAGTCGTTTGCAACGACGAAACGCGTCATGCTATGTAGTGGATTAAGTGTAAATCATAAGTTCAAGTGTTTGAATTTAAGTTTATATTCAATTGAAAAGTTCAATCAAGTATTCAATTAAAAAGATGTAATATTGAACGGAAAGACGATTGAAAGTATATAACCTTTATCATTTTCTGACTTTTTAGAACATAAAAGTCAAATGAAAAAATTGTCCATAAATTCATCACCATGACTTTTTTGAGAGGTTTTCTTATGGTGAAGAAGACGCATTCCAAGCGAATTGCACCTTTGTTCCAAACATTGAAACATCAATTAGTAAACGTTCCACTAGCTTTTTAGCGCATAGAATGTTCAAGGAATTGCCTATATATTAGAAAGAGATGATCAATACCGTAAAAATTAAGAAAGCCCCAAAGAAATGGATATCTCAGGTGGAGACAGTTTACTGTTATACATTGATTAATGGAAGATTAGGTATATAGTTGAATCTATAGGATAATTGTAGAGGATAAGTACCTAGTATATATTGTGCACTATAAGTACACCTTAGTAGAATTGGGTGAATATGGAAATACTGTTTCAATTACTGGAGTGAATATTATATAGTGTATTATTAGAAAATAGTTTTTGAAGAAAATTTCAATACAGGTATTACACCTTTTTAAGGGATGTATAAAATTTTCTGTTTTTGTTCATATCCAGTTGTATGAAACTAAGAGAAACTTGTATTCTTATTAATTTCTTCCAATTCCAGAGATACTTTAAAGTGTATATGAAGATGAATAAAGATTATCATTATAGTACTATCATCGACAGAAAAGATAAACAACTAAGTTCACTTTGTGCCGGTCTCCGCAGATTTGTCGGAAGTCCTGGTGCGGTAGGACTCGGGTTCGAGCCCAGGGGAAGACATGGGTGTTTGTATTTGTCTACGATTTGAATAGTTTGATGATGATAATTGTTGGGTAATGTACATTGATCGCGAACCCATTGGACGTTCGGAACCGGCGTTAAACTGTAGGTCCACTGAATTAAAAAAAAAGTTCACTTCATAAAAACTTGATAAATTTATCGAAAGAAACTACTACAAATAACACAATACAATCAACAAAGTGATGGCATAATATCGAGCGAACAAAACACTTCAACTATATAAATATTATGAATTAGAAAAAATTTGCCAACCTTGGTTTTTCTGGAACAGTGTTGCAATGGTTCAATACATATTTACATAATAAAGCACAAAATGTTAAATACGGAAACTTTGTGTCCAAACCAATAATTTGTGATTATGGAGTTTCACAAGGACCAATTTTAGGGCCGCTAATGTTTAATTTATATATGAACCATATCATTAAGTATGTAAAGGATTGTGAAATTTCTATATTTGCTTACGATATGATGTTGTATACTGCGGGCAACAATTCACAAGAATTAGCTAATTAAATTAATAGTGACTTTTATAGTTTGCATACATGGCTGTATGATAATAATCTTTCATTGAATACTGATGAACCTAAAAATATTATTGCCGGAAACAAAGCCAAATTATCTAGATTAGAGTGTGATATACAAATCGAATTTAATAATGTACCATTGGAACAAGTCAGCGAAATAAATTATTAAGGTGTTATTATCGATGACAATTTGAGCTTCAAAAATTCATTTAGATTTAATAAAACAATATTTACAAATTTCTCATAATTTAATGTAAATACACATGACGACGTTTCAAAATACTACTTCTTTATCAAATGCAGGATTAATGTAGTACTTCGAAACGTATTTATAATATTATGAGAAAATTCTAAATATTGTTTTATTATGGACATTAATTTTCTCCAAGTATCGGCCTCATCAATTATCAATTATTTTAGATATGTTATGGGTAACATTTCAAGAAAAGTAAATTTTTTGGCAAAGATAAGTAATTATGTTAGTGTCTTTACAAAGTATCTAGTGTATAAGTCGATAATATTCCCACATATAAACTTTTGTTCAACTGTGTTATACACCTCGCCTCAAAATGATATTCAAAAGCTGCAAAAGCTCCAAATTAGAGCATTTAGAATTATATTGAAGTGCAATAGGTACACACCTGTATCACTTATGTTAGAAACATTAAGTTGTTTAAATATTAGGCAGCATATAGTATATAAAACTCTAGACTATAAAATAAAATATAGGAAGGTTCCTAGCTATATCTTTGACAGTGTAAAATACGTTGAAGATGTACATGGTTAACAAACAAGGTCTAGGGAACAATATGATTTCTATATTGATAAATGCAGTACATCTAAATGCCAAAATAATTTATGTGCGAAAGGACTGATTGCATTTATTAATCTAAATTCAAACCTAAAATTATGTGAGAATCATAATGAGTTCAAAAAATTTTCATTTTGTAAAAAAACAATATCTAGGGTGAAATATGTTGTTGGATGCTGTATATATAACTTGTCTTTTTTTGTAAAGTGTATTAGCTGTGCTAAATAAAGTTTACTACTAGAACATAAAACAGAACACACTGATATGTAAAATTCTCCATAAATTCATTACCCGCTTACACAAGTTTTTACACAAGATTTTTCCATGTTGAGGAGATGATATACCGAAGCAAATAATGTACTAGTATTTTACTCTGATTAAAAATACATAACTCAGTTTCAAATATGAATTTGTTTCTATTATGAACTGTCTTATAATGAAAATTAATTATTTAAAAATTTTGAGGAAGCTTCGATTTATAAATTTTTTCATTTTCAGATTTGCTAAGAATAATAATTTGTAGGTTATATTCCTAATGTATAACTGAATACTGTTGATATTTGGATGACCATCGCCATTTTTTCAACTCATCCTACTCATACGTTTGTCTCCTTCTGCATGTCTTTATTAACTGACAAATGAACAGCATCATCTTCGTGGACCGAGCAGTCAACTGCGTTTCATTAGAAGGCCATGAATCAAGATAACGATCTGGAAATTAATCAGCCGAGGTCTGATTAATTAATTAGAGAATGCGCCCGAGTTGTAGTTAGCGCTATCTCAGTCGATAAATACAATAACTGTCTCCTTCGCCAGGACGTGCGAAGTTTCTAAATGTCGCGAGGGTATATAATAGCAACACTAGGAGTAGGTATAATTTATGCAATGGAAGATGACACTAAAGACGCACAGTGGCGTAGAAGAAATATGTAATATATAATATTTATTTAGCAAAGTTATTCAATATTCAATACGGACGGTCAGATTACAAAATTCTGCATATGTTTTCAATTTAGTTTTGATAAATTGGTAGAGGCTTTCGCGGCCAGTCGTTGAACTGGTGTTTTCCTGGTTCGGGTCTAAGGGCCGTCGTCGGTCGGTTGGAATTTCTTCCTAACGTTTCGCTAGCACGAGTGGCGAGCTTCTTCAGAGGTCGTTCCATTTCTGATTCTGGAAGCAGAAATGGAACGACCTCTAAAAAAGCTCGCCACTGGTACTAGCGAAACGTTAGAATGAAATTCCAACCAATGACGGCCCTTAGACCCTAACCAGGACAACACTAGTTTAGTTTTGATAGTTCAATTATTGTTACTGTTCTTTATATCTTCAGCAAATTGGTTAAATGTGTTCATTTCATCATAAAGAATGCTATTCAGTGTTTTCGTTAAATCACTTCACGTTAAAAAAGTTTTTGCCCATTTCTAGTAGCTTATGAACTGTTGTTATATACCTTAGCTATATGCTCAGAAACATAATAATGTATTCATAATCTGAACGGGCAAAACACAAGCTTAAGAAAAATAATTGTAAATACATAACTTGAATTCGTTAATCGCAATTAATGATGTATCATTACTGAAGGCCGGGAACAGGTTTATCATCAGAATCTGCTTCGTCTCCAGTATATATCTAACTAATTTAGAACTTGAATATTCCCAAGGTCCTTAAAGACTGCGATAGTTGTGCCATTGCATAAGGGAGGTAGCGGAAAGAGTTGTACTGAATTCAGGTCAATTTCATTACTGCCCAGTCTATCCAAAATTGTAGAAAAAGTAATTAAAACTCGATTGCAAATATTGATGGTCGAGACAGCATTACTTAACGTTTAAGTACTTACGTGTAAGTACTTAAGTTAAGTACTTACGTGTAAGTACCTTGGAATAGGGCTGGATTCACATCTCAGGTGGAACTTTCAAGTTGGAACATTGATTGGTGAGCTTAGATGTCTATTACCAAAATTTAGAAAACTGTCCCATGTTCTGGATACAAGTCATCTGACAGTGGTTTATAGAGCGCTGGTAGAGACACACTTGAGATAAGGAGACATTGTATGGGGAAGCGCTTACAATAATGTTATGAGAAAGTTGGAAATACAACAGAATTGGCTACTGAAGATTATACATAGCAAAGATATAAGATTTCCAACGGAGCTGCTGTTTCAACTCTCTAATGTACGGGATATGCATCAAATTTTTTGTGCTTCAGTGTTAAATTTTACTAAAAAAAATATAAATAAAAACGTTTCCATAGAACATGAAGTAGGTACCCGGTTTAGTGAAAGTTCACTGTATGTACGTAGATTTAGTAAAACGGTTTGTTAACGCAGTCACTTGTATATTGATACAAGAACGTATAATGAAATACCTCTGGACTTGAGAAATATATCTAATTTAAAAGAGTTCAAAATTAAAACAAAAAATTGGATTAAAACAAGAAGTAGATATTATATCCACAAACTGATGGAAATAGCAATTGGTTAACGGGATGAGTGTAACAATATTTTGGAATTTTTTACCTAGATTGAATTGTATGTATTGAGTTGTATTTAGATCTAAATGCAATATTTTTACAGGTAAGTTCACCACAAGTCCTGGTCTTTGTGAGCTAACCATTTATGGTATATTTTCGTTTTTATTCGGGAAATGTTATTCTCTAATACCCATTATATCGAAATCATTCCTAAATATTATTGTATTCATCAATTATTCTTGAATAAAATTATTATTATTATTATTATTATTATTATTATTATTATTATTATTATTATTATTATTATTATTATTATTATTATTATTATTATTATTATTATTATTATTATTATTATTATTATTATTATCATCATTATTATTGTTATTATTATTATTATTATTATTATTATTATTATTATTATTATTATTATTATCGTTATTATATTATATTATATTATAATTCTAGATCTTCAAAAGAAGGTCTTTCCTATTCAGCACCTTCCAAATCTCCCATTTGTTTCATCATTTTTTCCAAGTCACCTCCATTCTACCTAATCCACCACCAGAGTCTTTGAATCAATATAAAAAGAGTGTTTCAAGTTTTTACCTAACATAACCCCCAAATACTTCCTAATCCCAACTTAGTCTAAGATCTCACCATTAATAACCACGTTCATTTTCAACAATACAGTTCACTTATTTTATGAGGAGACACCAGTATCGTATATTTTTATTTATTGAAATTCAGTGGAATGTTTTCTTCAATACCATATACCATTTTACGGCTCTTCATTATTAGTATTCATTTCATCAATATCTGTACCACGCATATAAACCATCCCAAATGACAAACAACATTATTGTGAAAATATTCATCAACTAACTCATTAACAAATATTTTCTTTCTCTAAAACTTGAAAATTTAGGTGTGTTACATCTTTTAAGAACTAGCCAAGGCTTCTGTCAGTTTCAATAATTTATCAATATTTCAATATTTTATGTTTATGTATCATTATTCGTTCAATGAAAATTATAAGTCATTGTAAATGAAGAAATTCATATACATAAGTGACGAGTGATCTCAGAAGATTCTCTATGTGTCTGAAGAAAAAGAGAAAATGAAAATTAGCTTTCAAATACTGGCACATTGTTATTGTTTGTTCCTTTTGTTCGAATCTGATATATAATAATAATAATAATAATCAAATTATTGTTAGCATTTGAAAATGCTATAATTTCTTGAAAATCATATTTTCCTACTTCCGAAGAGTTCTAAAAGTTTGTCCTAGACCTTTTCAACTATAATAAAATTAGAATGCCATTAATATTATACCTACTTATATTACAATTTTGATATTTATTTATTTCAAAAATAAATTTGTAACTGAATTTTTTTTACATATTTAACAAATTTCCACAATGAATAGTCCTCTAATAAACAATTGCTTCCAGGAAAAGTGTAATTTGGTGCCCCACCCCTATTTCAGCGCCCAATATCCTCATTACCTTAATGGGGAGGCGGGGTCAGTGAGCATGGCCAACTTGATGTGTTGCTATCACGCACTGCTGAAGGCCGATAAAGAGTCGATGTCCATAGAGAAGTGAATTTGATTTCATCGGCGTTACGCGTTTTTCTGTGACGTTAATGGTCACTGATGCAGAGCAGTTATCTGAAATCTGTAGTCGCAAAGCAAGCAACTTATTTCTATGCACCTAATGCAGGAATGTACTAGACAGATTGAAAAAGAACAAGAGCAGTTCAATCGTATTGAGGAAATCACGAAAACATATTTTATTTATGTGTATTGTTGATATTTGTTTCAAGTGAGTAAAAACTTGTTATTTGCTCACTAATTCTTCATTTTGAGGGTTTTAAAATAAAACGGATCAATCAGAGCAATTAGTTTTGATCCTCATCAATGACAACTAGCTCCATATACCCAGAGTTTCAAGACATTAATTAATGAGTAATATGCCTTCACTAATTTGTAAGAGATAAAACAGGCCACACATGTACTAATGTCTTCTAATATCCTCATCCTGCTATCAATGTTTATGATGTCATGTCTATTTCCTTTTTATCTAATTAATAAACCAAGTAAAGTTTTCTTTATGAAATATCTATTTATAAGTGTGAGTTAATGAATGATATATTTATTAGTGATAACTAATCAATAAACCGATAAAAATCAGGACGGAAATAGCATTACTTTTGAGTTCATTTGTTTTACTAGCTGTTATTGGATTTTGAATCATACTGAACAACAATGGCCAGATATGAATACCAAGTTTCAGACCTTTGTCAATGAGAGTTGGATTCGCAATTTCAAAAATGATTACTTTCTCTTCGTATTAAACGATTTAGAAAAAATTAAGTTATTCTCATCAATCAACCATGTTTTTCACTTCATAGCTTCATTTTCAGTACTTGATTTCTGCAAAAATATCGGAGAATGACCGAAAATTTATTAAACCGAATATTACCTACAGATTATCAAAATTATAGAAAATTTGTTAGCTCTGCTTCATTTCATCGATATTATTCGTCAAAGTCTAATTAATTAAACGAATTAAATGGAGGTATATATTTATTTTGAGGAGAGGGATATTTGTGGGTCTTCTCTCCAAGAATGTTTGTTTAATTTTCATAAATTGATCACGCCAGCATTAAGCATATTATGATGAATTCTGAAACTAAATGAAACTTTCTTCAGAGAAAATAATCTCGGACTATTATTTGTTTTCTAGTAATGGTATTTCCCCTTAATTCGTAAACGTCAATTGAGACAGAACGTGAGGACTGAAAGAAAAATTGAAATTTTTTTATGAAGGTTCGAAACTATTCTTCCGATCTTTTCAAACTTGATATAGAAAATTTCTGCCACAATATTTTCTTTGCTTACATCTTGATCGAGAATTGATCAATTGAAATCTTGAGAATTCTCAAAAAACACCAGAAAGCTAATCAGAAAATTTATCAATGGCTGAATTAACTTAACAAGTAGTTTTAGTCGAATTCATTTCGTTAAAATTCGTCTTAATGTTGATAGAAAAGTGTTTCAATTGCCTTACATTGCAATTAAATTTAAATTTCGGTCTTTCAGTCCATATTTGTTAAATTTGTAGGTAACTATTTCTTTTCGGGCAAAATACATTGGTCATCTTTGTACAAATTGCTTGAGAAAAAATCAGTATTAATCTGAAGTAGTGTTTAAAACGTTATTATTCTCCATTGAGTAAATAATTAGTATTATATATCAAAAGTTTTTTATTTTGGTTAGTGTTCTTCTTTATAATTTGAACAATTGTTTCCCTTTTTCTCATTCTGTCGGTCGATTTTTTCGAAATATCTGCAGAATAAGCTTCAGTTTCTGCAAAAAATATATAACCATCAAGGCAAATTTTGTAAACAATGACCTCGAATGTCAAATATTATATTTTCGATTTTTATGTGTATGAAACGGAAGGACCTTATGAATTCAATGTTTTCGAAAATAATTTTGAGTGATGAAATAGATATATTATATGAATTCTTTCATGTTCTTACAGCGTACTTCAAAATCTTAATAAATAATTCAATACCATAGATATGAAATTATTTTGATAAAATTGGCATGTTATATTTTAAACATTATGTGAGTTTCTTCTAGCTGAATCATCAATGAGATTGAAAAAATATGCGAAGCACTAAAATTTGCATTATAGTTCTAGTTCTATAAATATTTTTTTAGTGGTTTTTTCTACTCATTTTCATATGATTTACCATTCGGTTCTAGTTGTATTCTTTATACCACCATACAAAAAAAATATTTAAATAATCGTTAATTAATTAATTTTAACGTTTAATTAATTACCTATCAATTTTTTGAACGATCAATCATTTCAATATTTGGTGAACCTATGATTGTGTATTTGTTGAACCTACTGGCCAACCTAATAAATATTGTAATATGTATGAGGTTTGAACTATAAAATAAGATATTCAACCAATTTGCTTAGACCGCAAATCTAAGCAGTCAATGCTTAGATATTTGGTTCACTTTTTGTTTTGGATATGACACTGTATTTGAATGGAAACGAAATATATATATGGCTATTACGGTCCATTTGCGTGGTATTTAAGCTCGTTTTACCCCCATGAAATTATTAGTTGTTGCGATAACCCTTTCTACCTCAATACAACAAAGTTGCGAACAAGTGACAATTCACTATTTAATGTTATAAAATCACGTAAACTAGGAATTAATGAGAATTCCAAAGCTTCACGCAAAGAAAGTACCCTTACGTTCTGATATATTTGGAGAATATCAACTTCAACTGGCATAAAGGGTGATTTTGTAGTATAACATTAACAGAATATTTAAATTTTTTCTTTACACTACACAAGAATATCCGCAGTAAAAATTCAATATAAATTCAGAAAGAATTCCATGCGACTAATCGTGACTGATTTACTGAAATTCTACTGGCTAGGTAAATATTTTTATGAAATTATGATGTTTATTGGATATTAAGCAAAAATTATACTTGCTATGTTTATGTTCAACATTCCTTGGAAATTGGATCAGTGATATTTATAATGCTCTGCCCATTTCACTGTTATTGTATATAATATATACAGCAGTCCTAAGCATCTGCAATCAGTGCCATACTTGAGTTTCCGAACTTCAAAAAGTTGATATAATATTTACATAGTTTGCCTTATTACATTCGTCGACTGTAAACACAACAAATAAATGTTGAATGAATGATTTCAGAAAGTGACGATCACAGTGTTTTTCCTATTGGATATACCGTATAAGGCTATGAAAAAAAGGATGACAAATTATACCCACGTCGTTTGACAAAGTTGTCCTTACAAGAATTTTCGATTCAGTCTTGTATTCATCACATGCCCAAAAAAAGCCTGAGCTCGCAGAAAATTACAACTTAATTTTATTTCATTTAGAAAATTAATTTATTTATTTTAATAGCATATTTAATGTCAATAATATCTGTACAGAAATGTAGTAACAATGGCATATTAAAATTCGTTTGATTATGAAAACTTTTTTTATGAGTAATAAGTTTTCATTCCTTACTTTTTTGTATTAGCTTCTTAGCTATGGCGGGGGATTAGGGGGAGTTAACGAACTTCTTGAAAAAAAAATATGAAGAAAGATTACATATTCCATTTTGTTTCATCGTGTCAAATTGATCTTCTAGCAACCAAAATAATTTTTTGGGCGGGGAGCCCATTTGGCCCTCCGGGTCCAATTCACTTCGGCATGCTGTATTTCTAATATCATCAGAAAAAATTGTAAATTATCGCTAAAAAAATCATCAAAATAGCTTTAAAGCATTCGTTCGGTTGATTGACTCGATATCTTAGAGGTGGGGGCAATAAAAATATTGGACCAGAAATGTTCCTGGCATCATCCAGATTCGTCATCTGCAAGCTTTTCTAAGCCTAAAACAGTTCACAGAATGGGGTTCTCACGTTTTGCATACTCAATTCTCTCCAGATCCTTGTCTATACTCTCATCCACTATATTTTCCAACATTATTGAAGTATTATAACATATTAAAAAAAAACATTTGGCTTGGTTTCACAGAATTATATTAATTGATTGACAATTGTTTAGGGTTGGTATCCCATTTTGAAACGTTAAACTGAACACTTGTTCTGTAGACAGCAGAGATTTCTCTGCAATAGAGAGGTATCGACTCTGAACTCAGAGACTAACTTTTGAATATGGGATAACACCCTGAAATAGTTTTACCAAGAGATCAGTAAATATTCATTCGATCTGAAATATAAAAGCTCATTAACTCTACGCAGATGATTTGCAGGTGTTTTCAACTTCCAAATCTGATGATTTTGCAGAAATGATCAGAATAATAAATACTGAATTGGAGAATTTGTACAACATGGTGTGGTAAAAATGCTTTGAAACTTAACGCTAAAAAGTCGAAGGCGCTTCTTATACAGTGTGGAGCATGTTCTACAATAAGCTATACAGACATCTGCCATGTGAGGATCGGTGGTGAAAGTGTACCGTGGGTTACTGAAGCAAAGAACCTTGGTGTGTGGTTTGATAGTGAACTGAATTTCCGGAAACATTGTGTATCCATTGAACAGAACTGTTTTATGAGGCTGAAGGGTTTACAAGTGCATAAGTATGAGCTGGATGAGGGCATCAAATTGCAACTTGTAAAATCGCTTTTATATTCAATTTTTGACTATTGCTGTGCGGTTTATTATAACTTTATGAGTAAGAAAAACAAAGGTAATTTGCTCAAAATTCAAAATGCTTGCATAAGATTTGTGTGTTGCTCTTCCTACAGAGATCATGTTACACCTTTTAGAAGGAGATTGAAAGAGTTGAGTTGAAGAAAGGGCAGAATATCTCTATATTGTTTTTTTATACAAACTTGTATATCAACAATCTCCGCAATATCTGTACAGTAAATTGGTATTAAGGAGCACAGCACATAGTTGAAATATCAGACATAAGTATATATATAGTATACCTGTCCACAAAACAGTTAAGTATGAGGGTTGTTTTGAGTATGTGGCTCAAAGTTTGCTCAATGAGTACATTACTCTGGTTAATAATAATTTGTATGTTGGGATTTTCGAAAAGAAATTAAGAGAATTAATTTTTGGTAACAGTATTTAGCATATTAATTTTTTGTATTTCTTTCAGTTTTTTTTTTGTCAATTTGTGTTTATTTTATATAAATATTCTGTTTCTTTTGATATATTAGTTAATATTTTTAGTGATTAAGTACTACTGAAAGTTTGGAGCTAAATTGCATCTAATACATTGAGCAGCATATGTGAAATAGTTATTTGGTGGAGTGGAAGAATGGCTTGCCAAACTCCTACCATTTGTGTAATTGAAATATTACTATGCAATAAATATTATTATTTATATCAGTTACACAGGACTTATACTATACGAATTATTTTTAAAGTTTCGGTTTACATAGGACCACATTAATCTTCGAATCTGTTAATTAAGAAATAGCCCAAAGATACTCTTCATCCCCAAGTTCATATCCACGAATTCCGAATATTCCAATCATAACCACCCTCGAAAGTCTCTGACAAACGGATCAAAGCATGATCTACATAATAATGACATCCCATAGACTCCCGAGGGACACACGAGTCTAGGATTAACTCCAGATCCGTCCGTTATTAATTGAATGCGACGCACGTCCGTCCGTCATTGGCTGCCACTTCTCCCGGTTTTACCGGATGTACATATACCGGATATCGCTTTATGAGATAACCCGGGATACGTATCTTTTATTATATCAGCCTGACCGGCACTTAATTGAAATTGGAAATTACGACCCTTGGTGTTGATTAGCGGTAGAGTGGATAGGGGTTAGTCCTCCAGGATTAGTCCCGATTCCCGGAATAAAAACGCTACGTGTGTACGTTGTGTTGGACTTTACTGTACGAGGATTTAATGTATTTTGTGTGGAAGAAGTTTGGTTTTGGGAGTCAGGTAGAATGGATGAATTTGAGTTCATGATGAATTTTTTTGTATTATTACTTTCGAGGTTGAACACAAAACTGAATATTAAGATTTTTGATGGAGTTTTACATAATTGGTTATTGCTATTGATTGAACTTTCATACTACTATTCGATACTAAAATATTTGTAGGATTTGATTCAGTTTAATATATGAAACAGCTGTTATAGCCTATTTGAATTACACAAATATCTTTCAAGAATTGAATTTAAACTAAATTCAAACACTTGAACTTTTGATTTACACTTTATTGACAACATAGCATGACGCGTTTCGTCGTTACAAACGACTCTTCAGATGATAACAGGATACTATTATTATCTTATTTCCCTTAATTTTTTTGACTTGACAATTACAAGATCAAATAATAAATTTGAATTTTCAATTTTCCATAAGCCTTCTCATACGGATACCATAATACACAACTCGTCATGTCACTCATATTCACATAAAATGGCAGTTTTCCACAGTATGATACATAGATTAACTAATGTACCTTTATCAGTAGAAAACTTCAATAAAGAACTGAACATCATTAAACAGATTACCGTTAATAATAATTCTGAGAACGAACTAGTGCCAAAAATTCTTCACAAAAAACATTATCAGAAGCTGTACGATTAGTATTTCCTTATCACTGATAGAAATCAGAAATATAATAGTTTAACATACTTTGGAACACCAAGTCCAAAAGTCAAAATCTAATTACAGAAACATAATTTTAATATTTCATTCAGAACAAACAATAATTTATCGAGACACATTAAAAACAATAATAGCAAAATTAAAAAGAAGGTAAATCTTGTGTTTACCAATTGAATTGTAGAACATATATAGGTAAAACGAGTAGAAATTTCAGTACTAGAATCTAGGAACATAAATATAGTTTCACATTTAATAATAGCAATTCGAATTATGCGAACCATTTATTAACAGAAAACCATACTTTCTATACGAATTTCAAAATGTTATATGATATACAGAAAAGTATTCAATTAGATTTAGAAGTAGTGGAAATGAATCGGCATAAAAATTCTGGAAATTTGCTCAATGAACAGATAGAATTAAACAATTCACCCTGGTTAAACCTTTTCAGGTAAAAAAGTTAGGTTTTAGAATGCAATATCTTGTGTAACCCATATTTATACCTGTTTTTTCAAATTTGTTGTTAGTAACATTCGTACTTATGCCACTGAATGAAATATCAAAGACAATACCAGGACATTCATTCGAAAACTTCAAATTGATCGAAATAATGTCGTAGTAGAGCATATCACATTGTTTATGTTCACATCTCGACAATAAATGTCCTACAAAACATTTAAATTTTGAACCGGCGTTAAACATTAGGTCCAGTGAATTAAAAAAAAGTCGTATGTTGTCATTTATTGATATAATGCTGGTGAGCCTTGGAGCTCATTTATCTATTGCATCTAAAAAAAAGATAAATGAGTAAATAGGTTGAAAACTTTCTTTGATAGAATGAGGTGAGCAATTCATAAAAGGTGTTCTATTATATTGTTCGGATTTTCTACTACCAAATCAGGTCTCCAGGCGAAAAATTTGAGGAATCATTCAATATTCATTTGATATGTAATCATACAAAATTTTCAATTGGATATATGAGACGACTCAAAATTTCAGATAGAAGTTCAAAATTTTGATAGTTCAAATCGTTAAAAATAACAGAAATGATTGAACAAAAGATTTTCTTAAGGCTTATATATATATATATATATTTCTATTGATTTATTGCCTGTTTGTTTTATTTTGAAAGTTTTCAGCATTAACAGCTTTTTTAATATGAAAAAGTTTATTTCTGTTGACGTTTTTCTACAAAAAAAACGTCATAAACTTTTCCATATTAAAAAAGTTTAATGCTAAAAACTTTCAAAATATATATATATATATATATATATATATATATATATATATATATATATATATATATATATATATATATATATATATATATATATATATGGGTGTTGCTGCCTGTTGGTTATGTATAGTTTTTTCTGGCCATTGTTTTTTTAGCAATAATAGGTCAATTTTTCAGCAATAACTTTTCAATTGAAAATCTTTATTTCAGTTATTTCCTTTGCGAATTTTCAATATTTAGTTTTCACAAAGTCTCATTGTACAAATATATTTATTAAGGCATATTAGACTAACGGTTATCATCATTGAATATTCGAATATTTCATCTATCGACAAAACTCATGCGTCTTCTCAAGGAAGTGTCCTGATATAAGAAGCAGGAAATAAGGTCCACTTTATTGACAAATAGATAATGATATTACTAGTTCCTAAAATCAAATATATGTTAACACAGTTTCTGATGATTTTCTCTTTAGCTATTAATGAAACACATACAAAATTTTTTTTCTTACATTGAAATTATGGTGAATTACATTCGAGTTAGGTTAATATTCCGGTAGTTGCGATTGATTTCAAGAATTTTGAAAGATTGTTCAATTAAAAGTAAATACGCAAATTTCGATAGGTTCAATATTGAAGTTCAAAAATTCAAAGTTTTCAATTGAAAAATTTTTTAGAAGATTCCAATCACGGTCACTGAGGAGGAGTCTTTATTTTTCCGGTCCGGTCTTTTTAGGAGTATTCCTGTTTTCCACAAGTAAGTTCAACTTTTTTCGATATGAAATTCATTTTTGCTACAAAGTCTTGGAAGTGTTTCACCCTACAGATATCAAGAAATAAGAGAAAAAAACAATTCTTGAAATGTTTAACGTCTTTGACACAGTCTCATTATCTTCAAAAATAAAAACAATTCACAAAGAATTAATCTAAATACCTACCTTACAAAAATTCTCGTTCAATTTGAAAACATCTTAAAGAGCAACGTCAAATAATAAAAATGAAAATTTTATGTCGAGATTAATAATGAAAATGTGGAACCTACTTTGGCAAAAGAATATTTAAGTGAGATTTAATCATTTATCTTCCCTCGAAACAGCGCTGTCCAGAGCAAACCCTTTCCCACCGTACTATTTCCAACCCTCCAGATCGATACAATCTTTGCATATAGCCTGTATCACGAAGAAAAATAATGCCAACTTAATTGAGGGACCCCATATATAAAACGGGCGAGTGCTTTGGAAGTGTAAATAATAGAAAAGTGCAATTATCTGGCTGTAAGTGATCTGCACCCCCGTTGTCTTCAAACCATACAAACAATGGAGATGCTGGGGAGAGGGTGACGATCAGATTGGACTTGGCATCTGGACTGAATTATTAACTCTGTAATAGTGCTGTGTTTTCTGTGAGGGATATGCTCCCAATTCTTTAAGTGAAAAAAAGACAATTTTACATATCAAGACAATTTATACACTGTAAATGGTTAACAATTAACACTTATATGAACCAATAATACAAGACGTACATTTTGCTGCACTTCAACGCCTTCTGCAATTGAAAAAAAAGTAGAAAAATTCATTGGAAAATCACCATAAAAAATGAATCTCTCAACTACACTGCTTTTGACATGCAATTTTGAATAAACATAAATTTAAACGAATCAACAAAAAATAGTTTTTTATTTGGAAGGAATACGCTTCTTATTTTCTTTGGTTTGGTGTCAAAGGATTACGACATACCTACTTAAATTTTCTGTAGATAATCGCTTGTGTTCAAAACCAGATCTGCATTTAGAAACTGCAGATCTCAGTATTCTTCAGTTATTGCATTAGCATTTAGAACATAACTAACAATTGCTGTGTTACTAATTTGCTTTTCTTTGCTTTATATCAGCTCAAATTTCATTCAATTAATATTCTCTTCGTTCCACGTTTTCCAAATTGAATTCTATTTTCAAATTATTCAATCTAATTGTGGAAAATCTGTATCAAATCGAAAATTAGGTAATTTTTATATCAAATTCAATTATTTATTCGTTTATTTATATCCTATTTTTTATTACAGTCGTCTATTGCAGAAACTTTACTTTTCGTTCATTTCTGTTTTACAAAGTCAAGTGTTTTTTCACAATTGTGTCAATTATTTCACACATACATTACTGCTGAATAAAATAAAAGTAAAGATTATACAAATGAACATAAATTTTTTGCTTCTGTTCTTTTTTAAATCATCTGAGGGTATATCACTTTGTTCTTTCCTTACATTTCTGTGGAAAAATTGAGCCATATCAATCTATGCTTCTTTTTCTAAAGGAGAAGTGACATTTTTCTCGATTTTTAATGCCGTCCCATGTCAAACGTACAAATGAAGCCCCACCTCCCTGCCTTGCCTTAATTATGTAAAGCCTGCGGCTGACGATAAAAGTCCAACATTTTCTACTCTGCAGTGTTGCGACAAGTGTTTTTTCTGTTATCTTCACTGGCGATATAGCATTTTCTGTGAACCGGCTGGTATCACGGAAGAGGAAAGGCCTACTTTTATCTCGGAGACTGGAAAATTTGCATGTTTTCACGTGAACCCTGATGATTTAAAACTTTGCATATACGGGATTATCCTTGGCCCGAGCGAGCGAGAAAACACTGTTTTTCCTCTGAATACATGATAGCAGACTTTCATTACAACGGTCGTACGTAGCTGTGAAAATAATAGGACACTCACTTTAGTCTAATTCCTGGAATTTATTCAGAGCAGGCCATGAAGCGTTTTTGCTTTTTTGAAGATTATACGTGGTACGTTTTATATTTAATAAATGTTGAAGAAACACTTTCAACGCTCAGAGTGAAAGTTCAAGAATTATAATAAACAACCGTTAACAGTAAATATTGCCAAAAATTTCTTCAATTTTTTTTTCACAATTTAGGAGGAAGTTTTGATTGGTGTGACATGTTGAGAACTGTAAAAATTGTGTAATTTTTGAGGGATTAATTCTTTCATCCATTAATTTCATAATATAAGGAATATTTCAAATGAAAGTCTCTGTATATCCTTCATAATATTGTGCATCATTTTCACCGATTTGCTATACCCTGTATAATTTCTCGTGAATACCTGAATCAAAAGTATAGAATAATAATCATGCCTATCACTTGGAATGAAAATTTAAACGTTCAATTCTTGATACAATATTCCGATTATTCCATAGAAGAACTGGAAATTTTTCAAGAAAATCATATTTAAGCGAAAAAGTTAACAATAAAAATAATGATAATAGTAGAACATTATCAGTACTCCATTACAAATACATACATACAATTTCATACTTAAACATACTTATTTCAAATTGCATTGATATAACTTTGCTTACAATTTAAAACTAAGAGGTGGGATACAGCTGGAGCTGGTTAATCCAACCAAAATAAACCAAAAAAAAACTGTTTCTACAATAATTTTCTGTATGAAAAAAAAATTAAATGAACTAAAAAAATTAAACAGGTAGAGTGGTTCAGTGTAGTAGAATACACATGCTCCACAAGCACAATATAAAAAAATTAAAAACCACAAAAAAAAGAAAAACTACTTAAAAACGAACTAAATTCTTTTCCGAACCAATGCCTTACATTTTTCTTTGAAAGCTTTCGCTTTGTAACTCAGAAATTCATTCGGAATACTAATCATCAAATCAATAATATTATATGAGAAAGAACGTTTAAATAGCTACCGGCTTATCCATATTCGAACACAGACCCATATTCTGAGAACCACAAAACAAACTTTTCAAATCTATATAATTTTTTCTACACCATCTTCTAGAGATTCTTCCTTGAAATTTCAAAACGTTTGCGTATCATCCGCGTATAAGAACAATTTATGAAAGCGGGGGACATTTTTGAAATTATTGTCATAGATGGAGCTAGTTAGATTAGATTGTTATAATATCCCAGAAAGATGATGGGTCCCAACTCGTCGCAGTCCCAAATATCAAAAAATCTCCTAAAAGAACAACTTATATACAGCAAGGGCGATATTACCGACTCCAAAATAGAGATCGTTAAGTCATTTTCATTCCCTACATGTTTTACTCGACCTCCATAGTCTCCGTAATCTCTGATCACTGCATCACTTGCAGATAATGCACCCCATGTCAATATTAATCATTCATTGTGAGAGAAGCCCGTTGTATCATTCATTTGTTTGATTAGTCTATAGCGCCAGAGCTAAATATTCCCTCAGGATAATCCACATTAGACCATTCATGGCCATTTTAAAGCCCTGAAACGTGCAACGCATGAACGTGTGACTTTTTTGGTGAACGTTATAGAGGAAACAACCCCTTCAATTAACTTTGGTTAGGTTTTGAAATATATTTTTATTGGCCAACATTGCATGAATCATTAATTTGCACATTAGTGATTCAAAGGTAAGTGATTGAAAAGGTAAAGAATATTTTTATGTAGTATAAGGGGGCTATTTCGGAATTATCGAAATAAATTCCTACTTGACAACATGAGCTACTGCTCATCTTCCATTTAATATTTTTAAATGACTCCTTTAAAGCTATTTCATGGTGTTTTAGATCGAATTGAGAATACGTATACCAGACATCATCAAAATTCAAAGTCTACATTCACGATCTGTCTAACATAGAGTTATAGTAATGGGTGGTTTTTTAAGAGTTAAGTTTTTCAGGTTGGCTGCACTGGTTGGTAATGGCATCCAAACGTCATTTGCCAGAGTGAAAAGTTTTCAGTATACTCTGCCATTTCATTACGGAAAGACTTGCAAACTAGCAACGATTAAAACTTGTTGAAATTTACTATCAAAATTCATGCTCTGTGAAAGATGTGTATCGTTTGTTACTACCATATTCGACCTGATAAATTCGTGCTGTTATCACCAAATTTCGCACCAAGTTCACTTTGTTGGACATTAAACCATTGTCTCGCATGCGTACAATTGTATTCTGAAGAGAATATTGCAGCCGTAGCGTACAGTGTTAATGAGGATCGTGAAATGTCAATTCGTCGCCGTTCTCAGCAATTGGGCATGTGTGAAATTGGAGCTTCCGGATGTACCATTAGACACGGAGCCGTGGACAACATTTACATGAAGTTATCTTTAAAATGTAAATGGCAAGGGCCAAGTTATCAATTTCGTAATAAAACAATATTTAACATTTTCTCATAATTTAATATAAATTATTAATCCAGTTTTTTTATTAATAAACCAGTATTAATCCAGCATTTGATGAAGAAGTAGTACTTCGAAACGTCGTCATGCGTATTCTATACTAAATTATGAGAAAATTAAAAAAAAAATTTTAATATTGTTTTACTATGGATATTAATTTTCTCCAAATATCGGCCTCATCAATTATCAATTTCAATAAAAATTTTGAATATATGATGCAAATTGAGTGTTTTATTCGTTTTAAAAAAAATACTACCCTCAAAAAATCACCCTATAGATATGTAGACCTCTAGGTAATTGCCCTAGTAGGTTAGATATTGGTTTCGCATATATATAATAACCATGATGCAAACATTGTTAACACATCACTTTATTAGTTAGAAGTGAGCAAGGATAGAGACCAATAACTTCACAGCCAGTATTATAAATTGACTACTCATAAGTAGTTTATGAATGTGCAGAACGATTTATTTGAGGCTCTTTCATTGGGTAGTCTGTGTGGTCCGTTACTCCTATTTACTATACTCAGTTGACAATTCGACACCTGCGATGCAAGCTTTCATAAATCACACGATGGAAACAGTTCAACAGTTTCTAAAGCAGACGAACTGTGGTCGAATCCCAGGTAGTTTGTAATGGACATTTGAGGATACCTATAAGTTTTATGATTGCAATATTTTATTGATTCGGTGGGTAATAACCAATATTACAAGCCCAATCAACATTCGCAACAGCGTTAATCTGTAAGCTTTCGTCCAAACAAGTTTTTCTCAACGTGTAGGCAATTCGAAAATAGATTCATCATACTTTTAATTTTTCCATCTTTTCGGAGGGATAAGACATTTAGAAAGGGTAAGTTGCGGCATAGCTTAAAAAAATGGGAAACGCTGGTCTAAACTCATAACTGCTGAATTTCATAACTCCAGCTCAGTTGTAGTTATTCCATAGCACTTTTTATTCAGAAAATGTTTGATTTCTGTTTCTCTGCGGTTCCTTCATTAGTACCACTTGTATTTCAGATGAATTATTCTGAAAATCTTTCAATTCTTCTGAAAATCTCACTGCTTTATATAAATTTGTGTATTGTCATAAATATTTGATGATTGGTGTTTTGACTGTACTTGTTATAAGTGAATAATAATATATTGAATTCAAATATGTTATTACATTTAGATACCATATTTATCAAGTGGAATTATTAGAAATGTGAACAAATGTGACTTTCCATTTTCATCATTGAGCAAAGACATCAATTTTCAATGAATGCTTAATGAGAATATATATGAGAGCATAAAAATGTAATTTAAAGTAAACATAACATATTAATAATAAAAATGAGACGCATAAAGTTTATACTCGAAAGAATAATAAAACTGGGGATACCCTGTGCGACAAGCTAATTCCCTCTTTTGTCCTCAAGCGTTTGACATAAAGTTTTCGAGTTGAATGACGTCAAACCATGCAAATTTCATAGCCTGTTTTCAGGACCGGTCTAGCTGTACCCCAGTTGAAAACATTATCTGAAAATTTACTATCCGAATTTAATTGATTAAAATGAAAAAATTATAATAATGCGAATGTAGTAAGAATTTTTGAGTGCAATAAACCCACTTGTATAAAAATAAATACTATTCATATAAGTCTTTTGTGTTATACATATGTCAGATTATATGGTTACTTTATATTACTATTGCAATTGATTTTAATTTCATTTTGTTAACTTCATCAACTATATTTCATTAACTTCTCTTGATTACGTGTATGGTTGCCAACTTTCTAAAAAAACGTATAAACTGGATTGGATAGGAAAAAAATAAAGTATCAGAAAAAATGAAGTATTTTTCAAATTTTATATTTTTATTGCTTTAAAACCATGTGTTTGTAGCTTTTAGCACATGCTAATAATTTTTGTTATCTTTAAATGTTGCCAAGCTTGTTTGACAATCAACATTCAAATTCAAAAAAATAAACAATTCCTTTTTAATTAAATTTATTGAGTGAAATTGAGTTTATACTTTTGTAAAACTTTGGCTATTTCAGCTTTTTTAGGAGTCACTGATGAGTCGCTATCAGAATTAATCGTCATTTTAAGCAATAATTTTTACTTTAAAATACATTCTTGAATTATAAACAAAACGAAACATTTTTGTACGTCGACAGTAACTGACA
This sequence comes from Henosepilachna vigintioctopunctata, assembly GCA_030704895.1. Classification (NCBI taxonomy): domain Eukaryota; kingdom Metazoa; phylum Arthropoda; class Insecta; order Coleoptera; family Coccinellidae; genus Henosepilachna; species Henosepilachna vigintioctopunctata. The sequence goes on along the minus strand of JARQZJ010000074.1, from coordinate 1,667,748 downwards.
TGTGATAAATGACACAACTGACATCTAACATTTCGTTCAGTAATCATAAATCATTAATTACCCATAATGAGTATTTGTTTTACGCAGTAGAGGTTGAAAATTAAGTATTTCTGCATACTTTATTTGTATGTAAAAGTATAAAGTATCATTACCGATAATGAAGTAGGATACATTATTATAAAGCATGGTTGACAACCCTAACTACGTTTGAATTTGTAATAGATAATATTTTATTTTCAGTTGTTTTCATTTAGTTATTGTTTACTACTACTTCAATTTTATTTTCGTTGAATATATATATCGCTAATACTCTTTCTTTGTTTTTTTCTTGAATTTTTTCTTATTCATTATTATTTGTGAACAATTTGTCATTTTTTCCCTGCAATTGGATGTATATCTGCTGGGAATAAATGTATTATTATTATATAAGAATATTGTGTTAATGTGTCAGTCGCTGATATTATTGAAAGTAAAAGCAAGAAAACTCTACATGACCTGTATAGGAAAGTACTGCTGCATTTAAAACAAGAATAATAGGAAACTGAGCTCTTAAAATAGTAATGCTCTGTTGTAGAAACTCATGTCCATGGTTTAAGAGTCGGAAAAGTATAATAACGAAATGGAATTTCAGTGGAATCTAGAAAAATATTAAAATTATATTCTTCTATTTCTTATAATATAGAATACAAGAATTATATTGTCATACTTTGAATGTACCTTGCCGCTTAATTTTGTGGGATAAATTTAATCATATTATCGATAATAGCAAGAAAAGATGTAATCATTTATATGAAAAATCTCCTGAAAAAGCATTGTTTGAAGTTCAATACTTGATAATAGATGAAAGTCTGAAACAGATGTTGAGTAGGTAAATGAAAATTTTTAGTGGAAAATTACCAATTCATAACATTATCATATGATACTCATGAGCAATACTTGTTCATCCTGACAGAATATTTGAAACTCAAAATAAGTTGAAATCCTTTGTATTTTAACGAAAAATGTGGAAATTACAATGTCACTGAAGATGTAAAAATTTTGGTATTAGATTGAAATGCTCAAAATATAAGTTTCACTAGATGTTGTGGAAAATGAATTGATATTTGTTATCCCTTCAATATTTGAAATGGATATTGTTCGATAATTTCATACAAAACAATTGAGGGAAACTATTGTTGTTGATATGGTATTTGTGGTGGAAATATACAAGAATTCTTCACAGAAACACATACATAGATGAATCGTGCAAAAACTGTTAGTACTAAAAATATTAAAATAATAGAACACTATATTTTCAAAATCTAGCTATATGTAGATATAACGTCTTTTTGGTATTCGCAAAACGAAAAGTGTTCATTGAGTGAGGTGCTTGAGCTTGAAAATTTCCATTCTTGCTTCATGCAGTCATTTATGTGATTTATATGCCTCTAAATCAGTCATATAATTTGATTTTTATTTCCGTAGAATCATGTTGGCCATTTGTTAATGATATATTCAAATTTTGGTATTATATGATTAATTTTTTCTGTTCTTGTTGTTAAAGTGTGAATTCTTCTATAGCGTCAATATTTATAACGATAAACTCTCTATAAATAAAAAGTGAGCTATTTTGGTTAGTTAAACATAGAACTCACACCTTGATAAGTTCTTTATTTAAGCATAATTTATCTACAACGAAGAAATTTGGTCATATTAAGTCACAGCAAAAATTTAATCGGTATAATTGTTTCTATTATATTATTAGGTTACAAGATCTGATCAAAACTGACGGCGAAACCTCGATAAACATGCTACAAGCATTGAACTTTATATCAAGGGCCTGAAAAGAGATAACAGTAGCTACAGAGTTCTTTTATTACCTATATTATATCATTATCTACAGCTTTTTTTTTTGGTTAGGCTGGACTATGTAATACTCAAACAGCAGAAATAATTAAATTTGGAATTGAAGACAATCTACCATTGTATATCTATCCATTGATATACAAAGGAATAAAAATATAGACTAGGATGAATATAGAGGATATCGACTGGTCACAACCAGTGCACTTACTGATGAAATTCTTGATTTTTTGTCGAATAATATTGAAAAACTGAATGAAGATGAAGAAAATTATCAATTAAATGATGATACACCACCAATAACTGTTTAAAAACACTCGATACCGGTAAGTTTTAGAAAATTTGATATTGTTACGACTGAACAATAAATATAACAGAACATTTCTTTTAGAAATAATTTGAAAACTTATTTCATATATATAAATACATATCAAAAATTTGTTTTTAATTTGGATGTTTGTTTATCCCTCCATCAAAAAATTCTGGTCCCTTGAGTTCTGTTACAAAGAGGTAACACTATATCTAAAATTGTTGAATTTATGTTTAAATAAATTGGTAAATAAGTGTTGATGAAAATTATCCACGTATCCAGCCCTGTCCTGTGAGATATATTATCAAAAGCACTCCCGTCCATTCTCGACAAAAATACAATGCTTCCAGCTTTTCGTGGCTGTTGCTCTTAATTCTCAACACTTCTTTGAGCTTTTTATGTTCGTTGTCAGTACCTATAACAAATATCGCGGACGAATGAGAATGGCCAAACAGTAGTCATAAAGAAAATATTTCGGTTTTACTTTCCCTTCTGCCTTTCACATGCTAATTCTGGTCTTCGTTTGTGAAAGAAGACAGTCTTTATGATTGTTGAGTTTGAAATTAACTAAAATACGTTTCACTTACTAAAATTTTCATCGTTTTCGTTTATTGCTGGCCAAATGAATGATTATTTTCACTTAAAGAACGTGTGAAGAACAATTCGAGTAATAACCTCACTAATATACGTAGGGAATAGACCAACATAGAATCTAAGAAAAATGTTAATCGATGATTTAGTTATATAAGTTCATTTTACTCAAGATAATTGAGCAATGAGGAAATTATGGAATAACGAAATACAACTTAGACTCCATTAATATAACACTCTGGACAAGTTTGGGCTTTAAACGGCCATAGAAAAATTGAGCAAGAGTGTACTACTCACATCCAGCTGATTATTCAATAAATCTTTGGCCTTTTTTCTGTCATTATTATTCAAAATTCCTACGAGTTTCTATACTTTCTTCTTATATATAATGTTTTAAATTTGTTGAAACCGTGATTTTCCTCCAAAATGTATGCTGCATACCTGGAATTAATATCCATTTTGACGCAGCATATTTCATGTTCAGATATTAACCAACATATTTCTGCTATTTTGATCAATTCAACTTAGGGGGTCTTAAGCTATTACGTAAACAGATTTATTGTAATTATTTATCCCCTCTTTAGGTACCGAAGTAAGCAGAACTAAGAAAAGCTCTTACCCCACCTGAGGTAAATATTGGAATAACAATTCTTCAATGTATTCTGTTTTATATTGATTTTTGAAAATCATTCAGAGAGGGATAATATTACGTGGTTTCATACATGTTTCAGAAAGTCAATGATTACTTTTTTACAACAGAAGTGAGAACCATTCCAGTTTCATTTACAATGGGGGTAACATATCTTCTCACGATAGCTTTCCTACTCTTTTTGGAGAGTTCTTATTGAGAAAACCGCGACAAATATATCACACTTTGGATAAACTGATGTGAATTAAATAGATTGCTACTGTTACTTAAAAATTGTTTCTTAGCGTGTTCAAATGGGATCATATTAAATTTCAAAAGTGTTCTCATAAACAGAAGAATTTTGAATGTCATTTATTTGCATATTTTGAAATATGTACGTTTTTTTGCGAATAATAGAGAATTATTTGAACAATCTGTGTTAAATCACAAACATTTTACCAGAAATAGAATGAATTCACTATGCGAAAAATATAATTCCGGATATCTGGACAATAAAACCGAATGTTCAATAAGTGAGGTCTACAATTTCCATAGAAGACTGTTTCTACAATTTCCATAACCAAACTGAGAATAAATCAATTCTCAGCTGTTAAATCGGCCGCCATCTTCAACAGTAATGCCAACTTAGAGTTCCATACCTCTAAAAAAACACCCATTGCAATAAATTTTAATATTCATTTAAAATATTTTATATTTTACATTATAGTGTTAATTATTCTTAAATTTTGCTTGCTCATAAGTCTTACTAGAATATTGTCAAAATATATTTTTTTACTTATCTTTATCGTATTGTAAATATTCAAATATAGTTATTACGGTAGGTTTCATGCTTACTTGGACTTTTGTGTAACATGGTTGAATCACTTGAGTCATCGTAGGAGGTACAAAGTTTGAAAATTACTGAAAAATTATTTTTTAAAAAAATCTATGTAAAAACTTACTATTTTTCGAGTGAAAAGCTATTCTAAGTGAAAAGCTATTCGAAATAGCCAAAATGTTGGATATTCGACAACTATATGCTTTTCAAGTAATTACAAATATAAACAAAAACAAATTTCACTTGAAGTACTGGAGCATTGATACACTACCAGATATAAGAAAAATTCATAAATAGCTACCAAATGCCCGAAAAGAATTGGACAAAGATCAAGTACCTACATATATGGCAAGCTGTACACAGCCCTGGCACTAAGCCTGAAGCTTTTGAAATTGAAATTCAAGATGAAAATTAAATAATTGTTGTTATCAAAGAGTAAGGAGTTTTAGATCTCATCATTAACCAATAAAAGTCAGAGAACAGATAACATATGTCCGAATATACAATTTGAAAAACATATATTTAGAGTTAATTTAACTCAATGAAATACGTTAATAAATGAGACGCAATAGCGATATAGTAATGGAAACCTGAAGTAGACAATAAATGTTATTATTAGACTCTCTAATCGATAATACACATACAAATAAACAAGAACTCGATGAATATATTGAAATGGATGATGGAAAAGGAATGTCAAATTTATTGCGAAATAATCATATTTATGTATATTGAGATAAATTAACTTTATAAAAATGCAATTATGTCGCGTACAGAAAATTTTTCATGAAATTTAATCGATGTGAAATATATTTATTCATACTTGAATAAACTTTATTATTATTATTATCTATCTATAGCTCGCATTCACTCTGTTCAACTTCAGCAATCGTTCAGGCTTGGAGATGAAACCATGAACGTAAATACCATCTATCAATTGTGGTTCACTGCCAACAAACTCAAACTGAATGATGAAAATACTCAAAATATAGTCCTTTCATCTAATTACTATGATAATACTGCGGAAAAAAGTACTGCAAAGCTGCTTGGTGTAACACTGGATAGGCTTACTTGTAACAACCATATTGAACAACTGAAATGAAAATTTTCTGGTACTCTATATTTGCTTAGACGAGTGGAATTGTAAAGAGCATTACCACATTAAGAATGACATACGTGTCTCTATTCCATTCATTTTTGAGTAATAGCGTTTTTCTGTGGGGAAATTGTGCCAATGTCTTAGTAGTTTTCAGGTTGCAAAAAAAAGGAATTCGAATAACCTCAGGCGTTGGTTACTACGATTCATGCAGACCATTATTTATAAAATATGAAATAATGTCCTTGCCTACATTGTGAAAATATAACGTTCTTTTAGAAATACCTAGGGATGTAGATACGTTGATCAAACAGTCTGATCTACATAATTACAATACAATGGGCGCAAATGATTTCCGAACAACTAAATATCGTCTAAGTAAGTCAAAAAAAAACTCGATTGATTATAATTTATACAATATCTTACCTTTCCATTGCAAAGAGCTTTCTTTCAATAAATTCAAAATAAACATCAAGAAATATCTTCTGAGATTTTTCTTCTATTCTGTCAGCGAGTATTCGGAGCACTTCGAGGCAAAGTCTTTAATATGAACATGCTCACTAAATGTTTTATGTGTTGCTTTTTATGTGTTATTTTTTGTGCATTATATGTATTCTTCTTTTATTTTTAGGGTGAATTAATTACTTAAGTTTAGTAAATTTATACTCATTAGATTTCAATCATTAGTTTTACCTAGGATTAAGTGTATCTTTACCTGCTGTTGTAGATGATTCGCTAATTTATGTTAATTTTTCTTTAGAGGAGTGGAAGAATGATTCGTCAAACCCCTACCATTTGTAAGAAGGACATTTCTTTTCTCTACAATACAGCAGAAATACCAACTTGGGGGTTTCCCCCCTAAATTTAGGGCGACAAAATGTTCGGTGGGGTTTTTTTGGGGGCTTAAGACTTTCAGGGGTAATCTTAGGGGTATTTTTAAAGTAATCCAAAATATATCATGTCATAATTTAAATAACTAAAATTAATTTTGATTTCTATCTTTAATAAAAAAATCTATTTCATGATGACAATATTCAATACTATTTTTTAATGTAGGTTGGTTAATGAAAAATTTTATAATAAGTAAAGGAATTATTCAATTTTTGTGTAAAATAATACCATATAAACTATTCCTAATATTCTCATTTCAAAAATAAAATTGGAAATTTGATAATAAAATAATATTTCAATAATATTAAATAATAATAAATATTTAATAATATTATAATTTCAATAATAAAAAACACTTAAGTATCTTATAATTGCAAAATAAAACTTTAATATATATTTTTTCTTTGAATTTCAATTTTAAAAACAATTCTAGGGGATTTTAGAGGTTTTTCAACTTGACTACGGGGGGTAAAGATTCCACGAGTTGGTTATCCTGCAATACAGACTAATTGAGGAATCTCCTCAGTAGTTCATTGGTTAAGGTTGCCAAAACTTTATTGTTATATAAAAATTCTATTTCGATCAAAGAAATAGTCGTTGAAATCCACCATACGACGGTTCTCAGTCTTAATGTCATCTTCAACATCTCTAGCGAACTCGCGACAGTGTGAGAACTTCGAAGCCTTGAATCAAGCCGACATTTTGCGGCGTAGAAAAAAAGACGTCTAATTGCCAGTTCGTACACAACGGTAACATTTTATTACCTCATCGCCGTGAACGGAAACTGTTCCGTTAATAGGTACATGTTTTCAATATTAACAAGTAATCAATCACATAGATATCGCTGAAAGAAACGTAATTAGTTATTTATCTAATTACTAACATATTTTCTGTCATATTTGATTATGCAGATTTGAAAATATCAAGCCATATAGCGCCGCGGTAATATCATTATGGAAACGTTGAACGCATATGATCTCACTTGATTGAATGCATTTTAATTGAATTATAGTAATTATCCTATCATATAATTATCATATTATTGAATGATAGCTTTGATATTGTCGTATAAAGTTTTTCATTTTATATTATTCGGTAATTTTATGCATTTTTCAAAGTTCAATTCTGGCATATACATTTTCTATTATCTTATTGATAAACACAAAAATTCTGATTTTACATAGCTTTAGAATTCAACTGCTTCTCCGCTTTAATTTTTTGTAATTCTCCTTTCTTTTATGTTCCTCTTCTTCTTTCTTTGCCTTAATCTCAAGTATTTGATTTTTTATTCAATATTTCGTACTTTTCCTGTTCTTCATCTCTTCTTTTTGTCTCTCAAATTGTTTCCACTCTTTCGAAGAAATAGCTCCTGTTTCATTGATCGATTTATCTTCTTTTTTGATGTACTTAGCTAGACCAGGCAATATCCATTTAAAATGACTCACATGTCTCCTGATTTTACATTAACAGTGGACATTATGTTTATATTGCTTTTAATATTTTTGGTACTGTCGTGTAGTACAGATACAGTATATTTGTTGTCTCGTCTTGTTCAATATTATTTTTAATTGGATCAAGTTAACAATCTGTCTTTATGCCTTTCACATTATCCATAATTATTATTTTCTGGGAGCGCATAGTAAGTATGTATTTCTTGTCCAACATCTTCATTTTCTTTATCAATTCTTGGTTAGTATTTATTTCTAGATCAATATCTTCATTTGTCATATATTCTTCAAAAATTGATTTTGGTGTACGATTAGTGTTTCTTGAATTTTAACATTTTCGTGAATCACTTCAAAGTCGGTTATGATTTCGAATTCCTTCAAGAATATCTCTTTTTCTGTAATGGTACTTAAATTATTTTTCAATGTGTGATCACCTATTATCAGCAAGCTTATCACAAAAATTTCATTCGATTCTGATACCTATTTTGGTTGGTTTGCATCAGTATCACAAGCAGAACTTTAATCTGCACTCAAAACATTAACTTAACGTTGTGAAATTTCTCAAGATTATTCTTAATACATTTTGAGTAGCCAAAGCGGTCGTATTGCATGGGTTCAATTCACATTTGCTAAAACTGTTGCTGATTGTTATAGACAAATTTTCTTTCGCAACCTTGAAAACTCGACTAGCTTCTCTAATTATCCTAATCGCCACAATAGCTTCTGTCAATTGTTCTTTTTTTTATTGGTGAATAGGTCTCTTTGACTTGATGAAAGTTTAAAAAAAGTGATTTTCAGTCTAAAATAACTGTGCATAAACTCAACTCTGATTAAAAAGGTTTTAAAGTGCAATTTAGTGCAATAGGACTGACGGCTGGTTACTAGATTCGTAGATCCATTACAACATCCAATTACATTCGTACACGGCTGACTACTGGTAAAATACACTTCCGTGTTAAAAACTAGTAGTCAGTCGCTTATGGCTGAGCACTGGATTTACAATTCAAATTCGAAACCCAGTAGTCAGCCACCCTAATTACAATATATTCAACAAATAAAATGAATGTAAAAGTTGATTTTATTGCAGAATAAACATTATATTGTAACACGGTAAAATTATCCACCGCATATAACAATATAGAGACACAAAAATCTATCGAAAACTTTAAGCGGTTCCTGAAGATGAAAAACAGTAACAGTAGCGCGTATAGTCGTGCCTGTGTCGGCGATGCAATTGATGATATTGGTTCGTTATTGAGTTTTTTTTTGCATATTGAAATTATACCTCAAAAACTTTTGTAATTTAAGAAACTGAATGTATTTTTCATTCTGTAAGCTTCGTTGTGAAATTATATCGAATACTTATTTTCACTAAATAGAATTGAACTTGTACCAAGCGCGTTCGATGCATGTTTTCATTTAATTGTTTTAGTGATTGTTGATAGATACTATAAATTCTTGAATTGTGGACTGTCTTTAGTACCAAAAATACACAAAATATGTTAGTACACATATGGTTAATAGATATAATAGTAATAATTATAAAGTTCATTCAGGCATAAGCATAAATGAACATATTTCACAGAGATAAGATTTCCATAAAAAATTATCGGTCGTGACATAATTGCGTTTCTATAAAGTTGATTTGTATATCGATATTCATAAATATGACTGTTACTTCTCAATAAATTTAGCTTTCCTTTTCCATTGTCCTTTTCAATAAATTATTCAGTTCTTGTTTATTTGTATGTGTGTTATCGATTGAATAATCTAATAATAACATTTATTGTCTAGTTTGGGTTTCAGTTACTATATTGGTAATATATCGGTATTGAGTAATATTGATCGTTAAATAGACTCTGGATATATGTTTTTAAATTATATATTTCCACATATATCTATCTGTTTTCTGTCTTTTATTGGTGAATAATGGTCTCCAAAAACTCCTGACTTTCTGATAAGCCACTGTTTCATTCTCTTCGTGAAATTTCAGGATTTCAGATTTTCCAGGCTTATTAGGTAGTAGAGCTGTGTACAGATTGCCAGTTATGTAAATACTTCATCTTTATTCAATTCTTCTCGAGCATTTGGTAGTTATGTAAGTATTCTCCTTATGTCTGCTAGTGTATCGATGTTCAAGTACTTCGAGTGAGATTTTGTTTTTATTGATATTTGTAATGAATTGTAAAGCATATAGTTGTCGAATATCCACCACTTTAGAAATTTCGAATAGCTTTTCACTTAATAAGATAAGATTTTCGTGAATTTCAAAAATAATTATTGCGTAATTTCATGATATAGAGATCGATATGATATATAGATATAGATATGATCTAGATAATCATATCTATATCATATCTAGATAGATAATTATTTCTATCTTGAAGCAGTACTGAGTTCGAATCCGAGGATAGGAATGTAATTGTATGTCCGAGTTCAGCAATTGAAAATGTGATGGCATTTCTCATGAGAATTTACGAAACTCACAAACCAAAGAGGAAGAATAAAAATTATTTTTGGTTAATTTTTTTATTTGAGGTTATATTGCAGAATTGAAAATTTGATAGGTATATATGCCCAATGAAATTTGTAAATTCCATTTCACATTCCTAACATTTCCTTAATTAATTCTGATTTTATTTTGTGAACAATAGGTTATGCATCAAAGGAATATTTTTCTTGTCGAATAATTAATTTTTAATTAAGTATTTCAGAGGAATTAATTTCCAGATTTTTGGATGATTACTTTTTTCGTTCTATAGAGATTTTTTCAAATATAGATTCATAATATTTAAATTACTATTGCAATAATTCTATAAATATGTGATTTTCGAATCAGCAAAAATTTCGAATCAGTATTTGCAGTGAATATATGTTGAAGTTAATCGAAAACAAAATTGATAATGCATGGAAAAATCTATGGATTAATATTCTCCATATTTTTTGAGTTCTTATTCTTGTTCAAGCTAAGGTAGGTTTTCTACTTCTTCTGTTCTTTCATAACACAGATTTCTTATGGATTAAACATAATTTGTTATGGATTGAACAGAATTTCTTATTTTAATTTCAATCTCGTTATAGTAAAATAACATTTAGCTAGTAATAAAAATATTTTCCCAAATTGAAAACTTTTCTAACTCAATTTTTTGCGTTTTGCCTAATAGATTTCAGGTAAATTGTCGTTGTTCGCAATAGTAAACGTAAGGGTACTTGCATGCAGGATGAAATTGTAGTAATGTATGTTTTTTATAGCAAAGAAGTATTCATAAGTTCTAAATATGATGTTAATATTTACACACAGACGGCTTTTTCTTGTCAACTCACTTTAATATTCTTTCTTGCTTCAAAAAATTAAATAAATTCAACAAAAAAATAATTTTAAAAAATCTTAAACCTCTTCTTAAAAATCAGTTGAAATGAAGGAGGTGTATATATCGGTTCCAAATTGATTAAAATGCAAATATTCTACATCGGATGTAACTAATAAATTCAGTTTCACTTGATTCTACACAGTTAATCAATATAAATACATCTCGGATACTTCTCAAGTAAGATGACAGAAAGTTGGTTGAAACATAAACAGATTCTGTCATAAGTTGTTCAGCTTCGTCGTTGCCCAGAAAATTGGAAAACTTTCAAGGAAAGTATACAAAACTCTATGTGGCGATCTTGACGTGGTTGAATATCAATTTTTATATCAAATTGCTCATTTCATATTTGTTAGATGTATCAAATTGAAAATTGTTTGAGTTTTATGGGATATTACTGGTAAAGTTCTGAAAATGAGTCCAATATTTTTACGTGAATAATTTTGAAAAACCATCTGAGATAATGAATTAATTTACCGATTCCATCAGAACGAAATAATTATTTTTTGAAAAATAGTTTTTTTAACTAAGTTGAGTCATGTAACGGGTGATTTTTAGAGGTATAGAAATTAAAGTTGGCATTACTGTTGAAGATGTCGAACGATTTTCCAGAGAAGTCATTTATTCTCAGTTTGGTTTGGCAATTCATCGTATCAATTAATTAATTGAAATCCATTGGTCGAATGGGCCCAAAAAGAGATTGCCGTTGTTCCCGATTTTCATAAGTGATTTTTGTTTAGCTATGATGCGCACTTCTGGTTGAATGGGTACGTCAACAAACAAAACTGCCGCATTTGGAGTGAAGATAATCCTCAAGTGTATATCAAAACACCGTTACATCGAGAAAAACTGACTGTTTGGTGCGCTTTATGGGCTGGTGAAATCATTGGTCAGTACTTCTTTAAAAACGATGATGGCCAGAATGTTACAGTCAATGGTGATCGGTATAGAGCCATGATTACTAACTTTTTCATTCCTGAATTGAACAACCATGATGTCCAGGAGCTTTGGTTTCAACAAGACGGCGCAACATGTCACACAGCTCGTGCCACAATCGATTTATTGAAAGACACGTTTGGTGACCGCCTAATTTCACGTTTTGGACCTGTGAATTGGCCTCCAAGATCTTGTAATTTAACATTGCTAGACTACTTTTTGTGGGGCTATGTAAAGTCATTGGTCTATGCCGATAAGCCACAAATGCTTGACCATTTGGAAGACAATATTCGCCGTGTTATTACTGATATAATACGGCCACAAATGTTGGAAAAAGTCATCGAAAATTGGACGTCCAGATTGGACTACATCCGAGCCAGCCGTGGCGGTCATATGCCAGAAATCATATTTAGTGTGTAATGCCACAAGATTATCTTTCGAATAAAAAAAATATCTTGTCAAGCGAATGATCCATCGTTGCTTTATTGCAATTTAAAGTTCTATACCTCTAAAAAAATCACCCTTCAGTATGCCATGAATCTTAAAACCTATTTGATAATATTAAGAACTCTTCGTAACCTCGATTTTGGGCTGAAGGACAATCTGAAGAATAATTATCAAAACAACAAATGTCTTCGAGTTCAACGATTTTAATAATTATTATTAGGTATTATAATTGATTGAATTCAGCACGTCTTTCACCGGTTTTACTCCATCTACGTCTGATAGAAGTGTACAATTATTGCCAGGAATACTTTCTTCAAGATATACTGTTTGAAATAAAATCGTAATAAATTTCAATCAGTTAATGTCTTAGCAATTCTAACTTTTCTAGCCATTTTGAAAGAAGTTTCAATTTATTGATTTTAATACGGAGGGATTACAATATTGATTGACTTCATTTATTCAGGATATTATTATCATTAACATACATTTGTTCCTTATGTTTCCAAATGTTTCTAATTCGTATCCTTATAAAATCGTAGCAGACTCTGTCGCTTATATTCACTCATAAAGTTTGATATTCAACGCGAAATATTATTAGTGCCTATATCAATAACCGCTTTAGCTGGATAAAGTCTGGAATTGTTGATGTTTCGATTGATTTTACTCTGTGTCATATACAGATAATGCAGGAATACCTTTATTGAATACATATTAATAATTTTCAATATCAATTCATTTTATGATCATGAGAAAAATCGATAAATTTTTTGATGTATGGAAAATAAGGATAAAGTAGCAGTTTTTAGGGTTGTTAATCAGCCGTAATTGTGTTCACTCGCTATTGGCTGCTCGTATACCAAACCGTGACCAAAACCACCCAACCACCAACAGCGTCCGTGTGCCAAAAATTGCATTCACACGTTGTCGTATTAGGTATGACATTTCCGAACATCTCTTTCATTAAAACGACCATTATTTAGATTTATGTCTACCCCCCGTCGATGTTTTGATGCGTTTCCCTGCGTTGCCAACTGCCAAAAAGATAAAACGGCCTTTTTTTACTTTGTATGAATTGTACTTAGGTTTGAAAATGATACGTTGGCACCCTGTAGAGTTTCGACAATGAGCGCGGAGTCAAAATGTAGCAGGATGGGATCTCTGTGTTTAATGGACATCGCTTTACATCTGTCTCAATTTGGGGTACAATATGGGGACCGATGGCTGACGAACCCCGTGTTTTACTGGCATGGCGGTGAGGTAATAAAGTTATACATGGTTACATATGCCTCGGCATGAGAGAGAATTAGACGAATGTAAACGGATGAGCGTGTACGGATAGTTGCATAATTCCGACCAGAATTGGTCTGAATAACTTGTAAATGAACTGGGCAAGTCATACGTCACAGCAATGAATAAATCGCATGTATCGACTCCAAAAAAATTAATTTATTAGTGTAAAATCCCATAAGAATATTTTCATTTAGTGTTTTCTCGTTTTTGAAAATAGAATTAGAACTTCAATGTGTGTATTCTGTTTGAAGACCCTAACTTCAAGCAAGTCATATCCGTTTTTACTCAATTGGGTAAATTTTACTCAATTGAGTTCATTAAATCAAATTATTCGGCTTAATAAAGGGTTCGTCGAAAATACATGTTTCAAAACAGAAGATATAAAGAAGAAGTTTTATTGAAGAAGTATCGCGAAAAATGAGATAAATTGGAATAAAATATTTCTTATAGAATTTTACCCTTATAAACTTTTTTGGTTAGAGCCAATAATAGTTCCACATCTGTCTGTGACGTTAAGACTTAGACATACTATTACCTACCTTATAATTATAATGGTTCCGAAATGATGCATTGAGGTATTTTCTTAGATTCTGGTTTTTTCTTGGACGTTATTTTCAATTTCTAATTTTGGGGTGATTTTTTAAGAGTTTAGTTTTTCAGGTTGCCGGCACTGGTTGGTAATGGTATACAAACGTAATCTGTCAAAGTGAACAGTTTTCAGTACGAGCAACGATTGCAAACTGTTGAAACTTACTATCAAAATTCGTGCTCTGTGAAAAATGAGTATCATTTGTTACTACCATATTCAACCTGTTGAATCAACAATTCGTACTGTTATCACCAAATTTCGCACCAAGTTCACTTTGTTGGACATTGAACCATTGTCTCGCATGTGTACAGTGCGTACTGAAGAGAATATTGCAGCAGTAGCGTATAGTGTTAATGAGGATCATGAAATGTCAATTCGTCGCCGTTCTCGGCAATTGGGCATGTGTCAAATTGGACCTTCCGAATGAACCATTTGATACGGAGCCGCGGACGTTATCTTTAAAATGTAAATGGCAAAGTCCAAGTTATCAATTTCAATAAAAAGTTCGATGTTTCAATATATGATGCAAATTGAGTATTTCTTCGATTTAAAAAAAAACTACGTTAAAAAAATCACCCTATATAAACGAAGGTAAATTCCTTGTTATTCTGTTTGATACTTGATGAAAGTATTTCGTCATATTATACACAAAATAACACGAAGTTTAGATTTTTGCAATACTTTGCAGGAACATATTTATTGTTTCGCCAAACTGAATGATTTCTTTAAATGAATGAGTACGACTAAATACTCTTTCCTCTAAAGAAGCTACTGAGTTTCATGAAACAATTTTAGTGTTTTATCGAATATGTCATAAAGCAAAAAGCATTGATACTTATTTTATTAATATTTTGATATAAAAACAACTTCTCAATGAAAACTAGATATAAACAAATGTGAATATTCATCCTCAGACAAAACCAAAATCTCTCTACAACTCAGATTCATCAACTCTTGATGAAATTAGGTTCAACTGAGTTTTATCAAATATTGGTAATTGGTAAGTAGCCTGGTGCATGTCGTTTAGAATTAAGTGCTGTATCAATTGGTATTATTGCTGAGAACATTCTGAATAAACCAAATAATATTGATGAAATCTGAACAAATAAAATAACGCCTGAAAGGTTAGGCAATTTGTTAACAATATATATATTGATATGAATCGACAAAAAAAATTAAAATTGATTGTTTTCCCATTTATGAAATTATTGTAGAGTCGAATTTATTTAGGGATTTAATAGGTATATGTTTCCAGGCTTTTTGGCTGTGATCTAACAGGATTTACAATTCCTGACCTTTCGCTTAGTACTACGGTAGACATCAGAGGAAACCTCTTGCCATTTCGTTCCGAAACGGTTCCTAAAATCGCTAATATCGGGAGGATCAGGATGCTATTGGACCATAGTGTTGATTCCACAAGCTCAACCAGAACTCTTTTATAGATGTCAAAGACCAAGTCGAAAAATCATGTATCAGTTCATATTGAATTCAATATTCGTTTCTACGTACTACTACGCAGTCATTTTCATTCAGTTTCAGTCATTTTACTTTTGTCTAGTTAGACAAAAGTAAAATGACTGAAATATTTCAGCGTTCATTATACCGGAGCATTCGAAAATGGTGGAAAGTGAAAGACTATTATAGCAGCACAAAATCCATCGGAAAAAAATAGAATGAAAAAAATTGATGGACAAATAATTTAAGGCTGATCAGAAATGGAAGGTATTATGTTTGTGAGGGTGGAAACCGGTCTTCATTCAAGGCAAAACTTCGAGTCTTATAGAAAAAAGTTGAATGGAAAAGTTGTAGGTAAGAACAAGATTTGCAACTTTTGTATTCACAATTTTTTTTAAACACCTCAGTTCAAGTTTTGAATTTTTGAAAAATTTCAAAAATTTTTTCACGAAATTTGGTGGTAACTTACCTTTTTTGTCCCAAACATTTCCGTCCCGTCAATTTTCAATGTCAAAATATTTGCTTTCTTGATTAAGTTGGTGGAGTTTTTGTTCGTTGAAATGACTTCTTTCTGATGGTGTAAATTCAAAAAAATATACATGATTTTGGTAAATTTTCTCAAGAAATTTCTAATTTTTTTCAGAATGCACGTTTTAATGAACGATGTGATTCACTGCTCTGTATCTTGTATACTACATATCGGTTTTATTGCTTTTACGTAATAGGAGATGGTGACTCATCACAGTAGTATATATTTTTTTCACAATTAGAAAGTTGATATTTCAACGGACAAAAAACCCCACATCTTCTTCAAGAAAGCAGATTTCGATTGAAAATTAGGGTGCTTATTCGATATTAAGTGAAATAGGGTGAAAAACTACATATTTTGAAAAATAAAATACAGTGTGTTTGGGACCTACTTGAGTACAAGATAAAAATAAAAAAACTAGAACTTGGTTATTTGAATTGTCTTCATAAACTTTGAGGTTATGAGAAAACCTCAAGAATACGAAAGTACAAAAAATATACCTCCTTCCACTTGACGACCTCAGATTGCCCGTAAATGAATTTTCCTTTCAATTTTTGTAATATTCTCCTTGTTTTCTGATGAGTTTAACTATACTACAATTTTTTTTTGTTTAAAAATTATCGACCTTGGTCTAAAAAGTTTCGAAACTACCTACGTATATCAATGAAATAATTAGGGGATCAACGAGTGCTATCAAAGGTTTTAGTTTTAACCTTCGAGGAAAGCTCGTTGTCATCAAGGTAGGTACTGCAACGAGATTACGGCAATAACATCGACAACGTTTCTAACAATGAGTGCTTAGTTCCTCAGGCAATCTGCATGATATCAAACCTCAACAAAGACGAATCGCTGCGGGATCCGAGTCAGCGTCGGCCAAAAATACCGCCGGCCGATATGTTACACAAACAATGAACTGTCGAACCTGGTGTCAGCGAATCCTGATAACAAACGAGCGTAGCGAGGCAATCAGGAACGATCCCGTCTTACAGTGAAAGGGCGGGAACGGGAACGTTGTAGAGCGAAGGGAGCTGGCGCTGATACTCTGACATCTACCCCCCAGGGGTGGGAGTTGGACCACCAACTTCATTGTACGCCAAATTGGGACAGCTGTAACGGTGTGTCCGCTTCGTATATTACGCAAGGAACCGGTAAGTAAAAACTGCTGTCATAGCTTCCAGGGTGTAATATATATGGTACTGAAGCCCTTGTTAAGAAATTAATTGATATAACTGTAGTGATTTTTCTGTTTCGGCCTCGAACACTCGACAAAAATATTAATTTACAGCACCGCAGACTACAGACTTTTAGTATAAAACTATATTTAAGCGTGAAAATCAGTAGTCCATAAGTAATAAGTTTGAAGTATAGAAATCTGGACCATAATCAGAACTCGATGGTCGAAATTTCAACTCAATGTAATGTATAGTGATATAATGATATTAATCAAAAAACATGAAAAATCCAAAAACATGAGATTATTTCTGGATTTCTTTTCATCTTGATATAAGGTAGATTAATATTGAGATGAAATTTATATGCAGAAATATGGCCGTATATCGGCAATAACACGGCGAATATTGTCTTTAAAATGGTCAAGCGTTTGTGGCTTATCCGCATAGACCAATGACTTCACATAGCCCCACAGAAAGTAGTTTAGCGGTGTTAAATCACAAGATCTTGGAGGACAATTCACAGGTTCAAAACGTGAAATTAGGCGGTCACCAAACGTGTCTTTGACATGTTTGACATGTTGCGCCGTCTTGTTGAAACCATAGCTCCTGGACATCATGGTTGTTCAATTCAGGAATGAAAAACTTAGTAATTATGGATCTATACCAATCACCATTGACTCTAACGTTCTGGCCATCATCGTTTTTGAAGAAGTACGGACTAATGATTCCACCAGCCCATAAAGCGCACCAAAAGTCAGTTTTTTCTGGATGTAACGGTGTTTTGACATACACTTGAGGATTATCTTCACTCCAAATGCGGCAATTTTGTTTAATGACGTAGCCATTCAACCAGAAGTGCGCTTCATCGCTAAACAAAATTCGCTTATGAAAATTGGGAACAACGGCAATCTCGTTTTGTTCCCATTCGACGAATCTGCGCCTCGCTTGATGATCGTGAGTCAATTCATGATGAATTGCCAAACCAAACTGAGAATAAATCACTGCTTCTGAGCTGTTACATCGGTCGCCATCTTCAACAGCAATGCCAACTTAAAGTTCTATACCTCTAAAAAAAACACCCGTTATAAAGTAATATAAGTAAGTAATATAAGTTATAAAGTAAAACTTAATCGAATCGAAAATAAAATAAATCAAGAAATATTATTTAGAAAAATGAAAATCAAACTTTTTCAACAAAAATATTAATATAGATATTGGTACATGTGAAATAGAGAAATTAATTTTCTTGCATTTTCATTAGCCAATGAAGAAATAATTTTTTTCATATCTAATATTCTCGCAGAGGCATTCCATAAAATTACCAAACATTTTTGAGGCATCCTACTCCTTAAATAATTTATCTAGAGAACTGAAAAGGACCCACTAAAATGGCTAAAAATCCCAAAGTTTTATTTCGATTTTTGATACCGTTCGACACAAAATAACTCAAATTGTGTCCTCACCTTTCAGGCCCACTGATTCTTGAAATTGAGATCGAGTACTCAACTACGCGTCAAATAACTCAACTCAATGAAGGTGTTCTTAAAGATATTTCTGGTTTTTCTAATTTGAGTACAAGCAAATCTCAACAGCTTTGAAGCTGACGGGAGGTGCAAGTTTTTACTCTGAAGATCTCTAGATAAATATTCAGTAATATTCAAAATTTTATATTCCAAATACTATTATAAATACCGTTTCAAATTTTGTAATTTTTTTGAGAATAATGTCTCATATCGCTCTGTTACTCCAGAACAATTGAGTGTTTATTGCGATAATGCTCTTAAAATTCACAATAAATCGCTTTACACTCACTGCTCAAATGTCTGTAACTTATGACTGCTCATACAAAACAATTTTTATAAGCTAAACGAAAGTTTCGCTTCAACTCAATGTACTAACATTTTCAAGTACATATACATATACCTACATACAATATACATTGTAATGCCTCACCTCAATATATACACCAATGCCACTTCTACAAAATTTGTGTCAAAAATAATAAAAATCCATTAAAGCGTGTATTAATCAACATTCACGATATATGAAAATATAAAACTTCATGTTCATATTGAATAATATGAAATGATGAAAAAATTATTGAATTAATCCTGTATCCTGTTCACTTGAACTGACCTATATGTATTCAATTTTATTCCTTTAAATCTGGTATTTAATGAGTTTAATTTGAAATTATAAGTTTAATGTTAATTCCATTTTTAACAACTTTTCACAATTTCAATAATATCGTTATCTGTCTAATTTATTCATTTCTGTAATTACCTTCGTAAATACACCTAATGATCCGAGAACTAAATATTTATTCAAGATGAAAGCAGCAAATTCTGGAACAAAAATGATGGTTGCAACTAGAACAGTAAAGGCCAATAGATAACCTTTTTTCCATTACAAATATCCCAAAAACATAACCAAACAATACCCACTGGAAAATAATAAAAAAAACAATAATAATAATATACGAAAATTTCCTATAAGAAATCTAATAAAATTTCTCATATTTCGATAAAACGTCTGTGAATTTTTTAATAACCTATGATACAATATTATCATTGAGTATAAACTTAAATTCAAACACTTGAACTTATGATTTACACTATATTGATACATAGCATGACGCGTTTTTTCGTTACAAACGACTTCTTCAGATGCTTACAGAATAATGTAACAGATAATATAACAATATTATCAATATTCGTAACGGCATTTTATTTCTTGACGCAATATTGTAAAATTTTCTTAGGGTTCCTTCAACATATATAAATCAGTTATATCTATAGAAATTTGTTTTTAGCGCAAATAAATATCCTTCAATAGCTTACACATGTTAAATATCTCATAATGAAGAAAATAATTTTTCATTATAATATATTTTCTTCAATGTGTAACATGGTGACGCAATATTGTTATAACATAAGGATTAATAAGCACAGTTACATTGATTTTTAGCGGAGAAATCTTCATCATAAAGCGCAAAATACATTTTATTACGCAATATGAGCTGAAATATCATCCTGTAAAAACGACAATATTTTTTCTAGTGAAGTAGTATACAGAGATGTTGATGGTTAATAGGTAGCAAAACGAGAACGAGTAAGTCCCATCTGGCTGAATGAAAACTAATTTCGTTTAGTAGACTCCGATGCTGGCGGATAAACCGACTAAACGTTCCGATTGTATATTTAAATAGAGTATATACCAACCCCGCAATAACAAACCGATATATCGCCAGATTCGGAACATTAACAAATTGCAGTTCGCACTTAACAACGTTCATTTCGGCATATGGACCAAATATATGCGTTAAATAGACTCCGGTCGGGATATTAGTCACAGTTGTGGGCGGGAATCCTGGATCGGACAAAGAGGGGTTGCTGTGAGAGAATCAGAAGGGTGAAAAGTTTATGGATTGCCTTTTCGTTCGGTGAATATCTAATGCGCAGAGTAGGCGATGAGACGAGATTAATTGGAGTTGATTTTCTGGAATTATTGCTGCAGATTTTGATTGTTTTGCATATATCACGATTACTCACGGTTTTGCCTGCGTGATCTTCGTTTTCTGTTCCGATAAACAAAGAAGTTTGTTTTAATTTTTCAATTGCTTCTTAATAATTCATTCAAATTAATAATAAGGAACGAAAAACGTTCATTCATATCTTGGTTGGGAAATCTAAATGAAAATAGTATAAGTTTTTGCCCTTTTTCTTTCATCACTATCTTCCTTTTTCAGTGAGTAATCTTCACTTCTGTTGGACGTTTTGAGATATTATTATGATAAATCTCAGATTATCTCTATAAAATGAGAATTTATAAAAATAATAGGATTTCGCAGGAGATGATATGTTCTCAGATACCTACAAAAAATGAAATTATTAGATTGAATTCTCTAAAAAGATTCCATATATGTACTTCATTCACGAAGTGTATGGAAAACGTGCAAGAAGAACCCAAGGAGATATTACTCCTAAAGGTATCGATCAATCTGCAGAAGAAGCAACAAATGATAATGAAACAGCAGTTGAATCTGGAGTTGATATTGTTCAATATCAAAGAATATGTTAAACTTACAAAACTTATGGATATACCTTGAGGATTATTTGAAAAAATTCCCAGCAACTTTTGGGCATACTGTATCTGATCAACTTGATATTTTCAGGACCCACATAAACAGAGTAATGAAGGAAATCTTAGCAATGTTTGAGGACTTTCAATTTTTGCAATAAATTTAGGAAGCAATGGCAATTTAAGATATAGTAGCTATGATGGTATATCGTAATATGGCTGATGAATCACTTCCAGGACTGATGGCCTTCAAACGTGTTTTAGAAGAAGAAGAAGGTGGAATATAGTTCTTTTCATGTTCATGGCAGATTGTCATTCATCACGTTTTTTTAACCTCATGTTAATATTTTAAGTGTACACATAAATATAAATTTCGAATTTATACACATAAATATAATTTTCGAATTTATATGAATTCGAAAATTTAAATGGAGACACTGTATGTTGAAACAATTGTCATTGTATATGTCGATATATTTTGAATTATTTCTGATGAACGTTTACCTCAGCAATGAGAAGGTGAAAAAAGAGTTCAATTTATAATATTTCAGGCTTTAAAAATCCAAATAATCGAATCAACGAAAATTTCAATGTCAACTTACGGAAGAAACTTCAAAAACTAACGTGTTCGTTAGTGTATTCATCAAGTAAGTTCAAACTTATACAGGAGCTCATATTGATAGTTAACTGGAACAACAAAAATTAGCATTCCATCCAATTGAATAATCGTTAAATAAAAGATAATATTTGCATCCCAATGACCATAGCTACATGCTCATTACAGTTTAAATGATATTGAAGTACTTTTCGTATTTTTTCAGTAATGATACGAACTACATTGTACGAGGGTGGGGTGAAAAGTTTTTGGACTGAACAACTGATGGCGCCACTAGGTTTACCTTTGCAGCAGCGTCCTCCTATAGTACCATTCCTACTGAGTTTGTATGTAAAGTTTCAGCCCAAGTTTCGCTACATTAATTTGCGTTTGAGAGCACATTGCGGGAAACGCTTCCGCTGTTTTCATGAAAATTGAAAAATTGGAGACGTACTGTCATCAAATGCTTCTATTTTAACACCAAAACAAATGGAAGGAGAGATGAATTCAACACTAGTAGACTCACTATCATATTGAACTATTAAGCTGTAGGTATCTGAATTAAAAATGGGTGGTGTGAGCCCCTCTGACGAGACTCGGTCAGGACGATCCGTTGAGGCCACAACTTCAGAAATGATTGAGAAGATCCATCAAATAGTATTGGAAGACCGCAGATTGAAAGTGCATGAGATACCTGAAACCTGTAGGATATCAGCTGAACGTGTTCGAAATATTTTGCACAACCATTTGAGCATGGAAAAGCTGTGTGCAAGATGGGCAAAAACTGATCCAAAAAACATTTCCACGGAATTTTATTATAATTTGGCGCTGCATAGGTGTAATCCAAACTAATTTTTGCGCTATTCATAACTGTTGATGAGACTTGTGTTCACCATTACACTCCTGAAAATGAAGCACAGTCAAAACAGTGTGTTGGGATGGGGGAACCTACTCCAAAGAAGACAAAAACAATTTTATCGGCAAATAAGGTTATGGCTACTGTTTTTCTGGACGTGAGAGAAATTATATACATTTGTTATGTTGAACAGGGCATGACTATCACTGTAAAATACTACGCAGACTTATTACAACGTTTAAAAGACGAGGTGCAAATTAAACGACCTCATTGGGTGAAGAAAAAAATTTGTTTTATCACGATAACGCACCACCTCATTCGTCGATTGTTGCCATGTCCAATATCCACGAATTGAAGTTTGAATTGATGCCGCATCCTCTCTGCTCTCCAGAGTTAGCCCCTAGCCACTATCACCTGTTTCCAAACCTCAAAAAATGGCTTGGCGGTGAAAGATTTGAGAGCAAAGAGGAAGTTATCGAAACTATAAATAAGTATTTCAAACAGCTTGACGAATCTACGTTTGAAAACTAGTATAACTAAATTAGAAATCGTTATGAGAAATGTATGAGTATTGATGGAGATTATATTGAAAAAGAAAGCAAAAAAATTTTAAAACATCGTTTTTCTTGCTCAGGAAAACTTTTCATCCCACCCTCGTATAATATTTAGAGAGAAGAAGAGAATTATTTATGCTTGCTTTTCGATTACTCATTAACTATATGGTTTATGAATATTATTCAACATAGTTGAATGATAAGTAATTTGGTGATAATTATTATAGAAAGTCATCATAAAAATTTACGAATTAAAAATGAAAAATGTTCAATTTTGCGATTAAAATTTGCGAAAAGTTTATAGTCGTTTTTAGTCTAAGTTCACAAAATTTACTTCAGGTCCATCTGCCGGAGGCACTTAATTACTTCTCTAACACTATTTCTGTATAAATAACCCAAATCCAGCTGAAACGTTTCCCAATAAAACCGTATTATTATTTCTGTTCTTCGTCAAATCTAAACTCATTTGTCGTTCCATTATTACCCTGGATAAAAGCAGTATCAAAATCAATTTCCCATAATGTGTGGGAGTGTATCTCGCCCATCTATCATCTATCTTAATTCAGACCGCACCAATAGTCCTTCTGGCCAAAAGGATGACTAGTCACTTTCCGACTCTTTTAAACGGCTACAATGACAATCTAATGAATTACAAATAGATCTAGAACGACAATCTGGGATAAACAGAAAGTGATTGAATTCTTTTCATTCAGGGTAACGCACCCCTATGAATAAGTACACGTCCGGTTAGATTGAGCTACCCCCGATAACCCTTCGTGAGGAGAAGGGATTGAAATTGCTGTTAGGAATGTTGTTGTGAATACTTCGTTGTGGAAAAATTTATAAAAAATAATAAAAATAATAAAAAAAATATATAGGTAGTGGATGTATAAAATGAATTAAAACATTATAAAATTTATGAAACTAATTAATAATAAGAACGAAATTAACTTTGTTTAAATATTCAAATTGAATTAACTTGGAGAGTTAATTCAATCAAACGCCATTGATAAAGAAGCTATCCATACAAGAGCAAGAAAAATGGAAATAGCATGCCAAGTGACAAAAAATATATACAATAAAAACTCCATATATATTAATGCAAAGCTAAGGTCCTACAACACAGTTATTAAGCCAGAGGGTTTTTATGCCTCAGAATGCCTTGCACTGAATACGGCCAGACAGTTAGAAGAGGTGCAAAAAAAAATTATATAGAAAATCCTGAACCAAAGTATGAAGATGGAAAATGGAAACTGAGAAGCAATAGAGAGATCTTCACGAAGACAGAGAAGATAACTGACACAATGAGAAGAAGAAGAGTGACCTTCTACGAACACATTAAAAGAATGAATGAAGACTGACCAATAACTGAAGAAATGAAAATCGATGGAGAGGAGAAGAGAGAAAGAATTCAGGAAGAAGATCAAGGGATTCGAGTATTTTCAAGAAAAGGAAAAAAGGACACTAGAGCAAAATGGACAGAAGAAAAAAAGCGTGAAGAACGAATGAAGAAGTATTGGAAGAAAAGAAAGAATGGAGAAAAATATTCACGGAAAATTATTTTACGTGATCCGATCCATAGTCGACAAAAATCGAAGGAAGAAGAATGAGAACGAAACTTAATAGAAAGTAACATTTTTTACCGAAGTATTTCCTTGTGAAAAAAATTTGTTTCAACAACAGAAAGAAGTTTGTCAATGAATTTTCATTGCACTATATTAGTGCAATGCATTAGTGAATAAAATGTTTTATCGTATGTTACAAACTGAAATTTCCACTCTTTTCCAGTGTTTACATTATCTCATTATATCAATTGCCTGGAATTATCTACCTGGTAGTTCAAAAGTATATCACAAAATAAATCGCAGGTTTGAATTAGATCGAAAGCACAGATTTCACAGTTATTTTATTAAACATTTATAAATTATACAGGACAACGTATATTGTCCTTAAACGTAGATTGATACATCAGACAAATTTACACAGTATTTCTGTCATTTGCGGATTCTATTGTGGAAAATTTTAATGAAAATCGTAAATGAAACCAGCCATCTAAAACTCAACCTTTTCCTTTCTCGTTTTTTAGGTTTCAAAAAACACATTAAGAAAATCTACTAGCGTTAATCACGCGATCTATGGGGTCATTTTGAATG
Organism: Henosepilachna vigintioctopunctata; assembly: GCA_030704895.1. Classification (NCBI taxonomy): domain Eukaryota; kingdom Metazoa; phylum Arthropoda; class Insecta; order Coleoptera; family Coccinellidae; genus Henosepilachna; species Henosepilachna vigintioctopunctata. Next base: position 1,642,080 of record JARQZJ010000074.1, on the reverse strand, counting down.
ATCAATACGAATTTGAACCATTGACACGGAATAGCGTCGAAATGTCGAATAGCGTCGAAATACAAAACTATTTGACCATCCTTAATAACAATTAACATAATAATTCAGTAAACTAAATTTTGCTGAATTGAATTGAACATCGAAACTTTTTAGCAAGGTGAAAAAGTTCTAGTTTTTAATACGTTCTGATAAATATACGTTCATACATTTCGATACACTGCATGAAAATACGTTTTTTATCATACGGATAAATACTTATTCATATAGTTGACTTTAGGTTCAATACTAGTTTTTCATTTATTAATTTTATTTATTTCAGAGACACGGTCTTCTTCGTACATCATTCTCATAAATCACAACGTAATCTTTACAGCATTAAGATATATGTTTACACTAAAATTCCCCTCCAAATATGGTTACAATAAAGAAAATATTTGCGTTACATCATTTTGCTTATGTTGACATTCCATCTTCCAAGAATGTGCTGTTAACAGGAAGAAGTTATAAATCGATTTGTTGTGACTCTACAAGAACAGGTAGACAAACTGATGCTCCACATCCCCCATCGAATTTTTCACCTATCCAGGAAATGTTTATTTTATGTAGAACAGCAAGTAAGGCGCGTGAGAATCAACAAATAACGTGTAGACGTAGTTATGTATCCTATATGGTTGTAACTGATATTTTAACGGTGTTAAAAAAGAACCGATGAGCGTTGCTATCGTCGCATTAGTGGTCGTTTCGAATTTTTATTGCAAACATGCTAGAAGATGTGTCTGTTTCACTGAATTATACTCTAGAGGTGTTAAAATGCCTCCTATTACAAGCAGAGTTTTCTGTATTTGAGAATTTACACACAAATTCTAATGTTAGTGCCTGAAGTTGAAAATCTCCGAAGAGTTCTTGGAAATATGAGGGTTGTCAATCGAGCAGCGCCAGGTTCTTCCTGAGCATATGTATAAGATATAATTTCATGCAACTAATCCCTTTCAAAAAGAAATGTATACATAAGTAGGCTGCAGAAATTACTGTTTTTTGTTCATTTATCTATTCGTCCAAACATATAAATTTTATATAATAAAAAAAAAGCTTCTTGCTCTCTCAGAAGATATTGTCCTTACCACAGACAACAGAACTAAAGCTATTGTCGCCGCAGAAAAACTACATCAAATTGCGCAGAAAACTGGATTACAAATCTATTATGATAAAACCAAGTATATAGAAAGACAACCAGGAAAAAATCTCCTATGATCACAAAACATGGTGAAATTCTACAAGTCAGTCATTTTATATAACTTTCAGAAATTTTACAGTCCTCAGGTTTAAACCGAATCGCTAACGAACAAGGAATATATAAGAACAATAAAGAAAAGGAATTTTGGGCCTGCATTTCGACAGGCGCAAAATTAAGGCATTATAAACACAAACTTGATCTTAATTCATAAGGACGTGTGACATTTTCAATGTTAGATGTATTCATGAGCTTTTCATTAATTCCTAAGATTTGAGATGTACATTAATCTCTATGCATTATATATGCACACGTCTTACTGTATAACGTAAGATACAGTAAGATAACAATCGATAGGAGGGTATGTATGGATTTAAGTCGTGTACTTCGATTGAACGTAGGCTAACTGATGAGTACCTTGTAGTACGAAACAGTAACTGTCTTACGCTTTCAATGAATGAAGGCTTCGATTTCAATATTCTCTAACATGTATCTCTAGAAAGATAATAGAGACATAGAATTGTTCATGTTTCACATATCCAGCTCTGCTATAATGTTCTTTTGAATAATTTGTTAAAAAATTATCGAAAGAAAGTTCTAGTATATTTAGATATATATATATATATATATATATATATATATATATATATATATATATATATATATATATATATATATATATATATGTAGGAATGACCATTACGTAGTGTAGTGCATTGCTCAGCGTATTATTATATACTACGGATTCATAGATAATATGACTACCGTGAAACGGTAGATCATAGATATGGAGATATCTCTCCACATCTATGATCACCTTGTATTTCATTTATGCTTGAGCTTTGTGAATCATTGTAACATTCTCATAGATATAGATAACCTCGTGAATAATAACTTTGAATGTTGTTTCTTTGTTATTTACAGGTAAAGTAAACTTTTAGATTACGTGTTATTTTATTTTGTTAATAAAATATCTTTGTTATTTACAGAGAAACACTTCTTGTATTATTTAACCTACAAAAGTAAACATCATCATTATAAAACAACATTATCGTTGCATATCACAATGGAAACACTACAGTTTAAATTCCAGTTATTAAATGGACCAGAAGCTCAGCATATAATAAATGGTAAATTGAATGAGTAAATTTAGATTTTTTCATACACTCAATTATCCAATATTCATATTTACTTCTTGGAGATGACCTCATTCCATTATTTGTTTTTATATACAAATACTGTAGTAGGCCACATTGAACCTATGGAAGTGAATGAAACGTGCCAAAATACGTTCACTCAAAATCGTTAAAATTAATCGTTTGTGTCTTTCGATAATATATGGAAGCAGGAAAAGCCTCATTAATTCAAAACCTTCGTAATAGCAATATGTACTTAACTACTGAAATGAGAATTTTCTCTACAGCTGTTGAATAAATGCTTATCTGGTGTTTTCAGATTTCTAGTTGAAAGTCAAGCCCATGAGAAAATATATAATTGAGCCATTTAAGCCATAATATCCAAACAATGGACCTAGATGATTGAATTTCCATAGATGAAACGTTTAGATAGACTCAGTGTCGCCCGATAGTATCGCAATATAATGAATATATTGAACGGTTCTGCCCTTTTGTGCCTTCGATTGAATCGCCTAATCAGCTTGATTTGCCGGACGAGTGAACTCGAGTGATTTTCAATTTTCAGCAACGTTAAAAAGACATATGTTTAAAATAGGTATGATCATCCTAAGAAGGAGTTTGATTTAATAATAATAATATTTATTTAGCTCAAGCTATACAAAAAATCTACATATTTTGAATTGTCAATTTTTAATTATATATCTAGCTCAATATGTAAAATATACTCTCTGAGATCACGTTTAAATATCTTAATACTAGTACTAGTTTTCAATATATTTGGTAAATTATTGTAAGCCTCAAATCCGTCATAGTATATGCTATTTTTAGATTTAAAGTGCTTACAAATGTGGATATAAAAACTATCAAGTATTTCTAGTATTATACCCAATCACATCACTGACATAAGTAACATTTTTCATTACATAACATGGAAGCAACTGATTTTTGCTTTCAAATATGAATATATATGAAGCAAAGAGTATTCTTTGTTTTACAGACATAAGTTCCAAAGAGTTTAGTATAATTTTGACAGGGATTTACCTATTACACTTTTCCTTCAGTCAAACCAAATAACAATGTGAAACAACAATAATTTCACATATGTCGACAGGTTTTTTCCTATTTTTTTGAAAAAATTTATATTTTCAGAAATTTTAGATGATATGAAATCAACATGACCTTTGAAACTCAATTTTTCGTCTAACATAATGCCTAAATATTTTACTGTTTCTTCTCTTCTAATTTTTGTTAATTAATCTTTATAGTTATATCCTCATTTTTAATGGTTTTAAGGGTTTTACTTCTACCCAAAACTATGAAGTTAGAATTTTGCACATTGAGAGATAAGCTATTGACACATAACCATTCATTAATTGCAGAAAGGTCTCTATTGATCGCCTCTGTTATATTCTTAATATTTTTGCCACATATATAGAGCATAGTATCATCAGCGAATGAACGTATAGAACATTTTTTCACGTGAGAGACAATATCGTTTATATATAAGGAGAACAACAACGGACCTAAGACAGTTCCTTGAGGTACTCCTACATTCACTTTCATGCTATCCGACAGCATGCTATCAAACTTAACTTTTTGTGTTTGCGAATCCAAGTAGGATCCGAACCAATCATTTACTACTCCCTCAAAACCATGTTTATTCAGTTTTTTCAATAATAATGATCTACATAACGTTTCGAAAGCTCTTTTAAAATCCAATTATACTACTATAACCGTTTCTCCTTCATCTTTATCACTATACCATTCCTCACATATGCTCAATATTGCTGTCTCACAAGAGCAATTTCTTTCGAATCCTGATTTATGGGTAATGAAGAATTGTAATTAACGAACAGTACATTTAATTATATGAGTCACAATTTTTCTGATTTATTTTTCACTATTTTGTCGGATTTTGAAACAATTTTGAAACTATGATTAAATGAAAATTGAATGGTAAAATTCATCGGTTTAAATTGAAAAAAATAGAAAAATTGAGTCATGCGCTCACTGCTGAATCATTGATAAAATGAGAATAAAAATAAAATAAATGGATATAAAATAATTAAATAAATAAATTCTTACTCCCTATGAACAGACGGATGGTTGAATCAGAAATTGAATTCACAAGCCATTTCGCTTAGTAATGTATCTCTAACTGTTCTCGAATGAAAATTGAATTTTCCGGAATATATTTGTAAGCATCTGAAAATATTTATTATGGTTTTTAGATATTGTTCTTTTTTGTTGTATTCCATCATTTTTAGTACTTATATAATAATTTGTTTCTGTTTTTGACAATACAAAAGTGTTATCCACTGAGATAAAGTACTTAGAACTTTATTCTATATATTTTACCACGAACTTTACATTCAACTCCATAATTCACATCAATTTCTGTGTTGTTGGAATTGGATCCTTCCAATTTTCATGAGAGATTACCTGTCTGCCGGTTATGAAGAGCAGTAAGCCCATTTTCTCGATTGTATATTTTGTTCATATTGTCGTGAGTATTTGAATGAAAATTGAATAAAATTATTAATTTTTACGAAGAAGCAAACACGCACAGTTGATTTCTTTATTCTGCTGTGGCCTTTTTTTTCGAAAACTGGAGGGTCTTTGAACCCGCTGTCTTCTTGAAGTGCACGGTCATTTCAAAAATTCATTTCAACATTTTATTATTACCTTCCCAACAGAAGTATGACCTCAAAAGACTATTGACGTAATGTAATCAATTATGTATTACTTTATTGCCACTTGTGTATCGTCATCTGAACTAATAATATTCTGATGTGAGGCTGTTCTACGAATAAGTAAATACGGTATTCATTACACTGAAGCGAACAGTTCGTTTTATTTAAAATTCGATATTCGTCGACGAACATCTTGTAAGCTTATCGTCATTAAAAAATTTCCACTCATCCTAGTTTATTTATATATCTATATATGTTTATTGTATGTTGAATAAAATGAAGATACGTTCATTAAATTCAATAGTAAACATGAGTGTTCAACAAGGATAGTGCTGCTACTTATTCATTTGCGTAATACAGCTAAAATTGACGAATTATTACAGTATTAAAATCTTCAAAAATTTACCGTTGAATCCGTAATTACTAAATTACGGATTCTCATTTGTCAGGAAGAAAGTTAAGTCTTTGCTGTTAACCAAGGCACACTATAGTGTGACAACAGAGTACTTTTATCATTGAAATGTAGTCAGTAATATATGAATCAATTGTTTTTGACAAATGTTCGTTTATTTTTTTTTACTATAACTTTCATTCACAAGATAAAATGGAACTAAAGGTTTAATTTGTCTGCAGTTATTTTTCAATTTGAAATTTCGTTGTATAATATTGTGTATATTATATATTATGTATATATGGTGACTTAAAATTGAGGCAATATTCTTGTTAGAGGACTGAGCGGAAAATCAGATTGAAAACTGAAATCAGTCATTTTGTAAGCATCTTTATTGTGGTGATCGCTGTAATAATTGAATGAATTTGAAAAATGGACCGCAAATAGAACAATATAAGAAATCATTCATCGTTTGGGCTGGTACTTGATGAAAATCTAAATACAATATTTAAATAATGTAAGACATGTTTTATGATAAATAATATTTTCATTATTAACAGTTTCATTAGTGGGTAATTTTATTTCTTATTTTCTGAAATATTTTCCATGAGAAAAATGTCTTTCAGGATATCATAATACTCATATTCAATAAATTTGCTATAACTGGTCCGAACCTGCTAGAAGTCGTTGAATCTGAATCTGCTCCAGATCCGAAGTTGCCAAACCGATGCTATGTATCCGTGTAATCGCAACAAGGGTTCGTAGATACTATAGCATTGTCGATAAGGCCTAGAACAGAGATCCCTAGGGAGTCGGGAACAACGTCCCGCACATATGTACCACTTCCTCGAGCAAAACCGGCCTCCGCCCCAGAGAATCGTAGAGCTCCGCTATTAACACATGCGGAAGATTATCCAGCAGCAGGTGATTAATAGACTGCCTTCAAATTGAAAATAGGATAAGGAATCGGATGTTTGGGAGTTTGGAGTGGGAATTGAGGGATATCAAGATGCATTGGGGAAGGTTGAAAAAATACTTGTGCGACAATGAGTACAGCGAGAGGTTAAAAAGAAATCGTAATTAAATTCCTTGCCTATGTGGAATTTGCATCAATATCATGAACAAATTCTTTGACTAATTAAGAAGTATCAAACTTACCAAATACCTTCAACCTAACTTTGACAAATTGAGATATACTGTAAAAGCTCCTTATTTGCGCTTCTTTCATTTGCGTTTTCAGTATTCGCGGATTGAATAAATGCAACCCAATTTTTATATTCGCGGCAATAGATTTCTTTATTCGCGGATATAATAGCTATGTTTCGTAAGTGGTTCCGGAATTTTTTTTTCAGAAATTGAAACTTATTTAAAAAAAAAAGAATATAGACTTTGAGCAGATCTAGTTTCAGATAATGCACCAGGTCAACCTCGCGAACTTGAAATTATGCATCCAAAATAAAGTGACATTTTTCCTCCCATCATGACGGCTTGCTTCAACCTATAGAGATAATCCAGGTCTTGAAGCTCTATAACATTAGACGAACCTTCAAAATCATATTGTATGATATGTAATGTGATCTTGATATGAATGTTATGGAATTCTGGAAGGATTCTAACATAGCAAAATGCATAGTAAACATAGAGGCATCATTGGAAGACTTGAAGCCATACACATAGAATTCATGCTGGAAAAACTGTGGCCTACTCTAACTGCAGAAAATGACGAAGAATCTGCACATTGAAACTTTGACTGCAAACAAAGCTGAAATTGAGAATACAATAGGACAAGATGGGTTTGAACGGATAAAATCAAGTGACATTCAGATGTTGTTTCAATCGCAAGATGAAGATTTGACTGAAAGCAACTTGGAAGAAATGTTAAATTCACAGCCTATTAAGGAAGAGGCTTCAACGAGTACGGAAAATGTGACATTTAATTTTAAAATTCTTAGTGAAGGTTTAAGAATGGCTAATATGAAAATTGATTCATGGAACAAAGTCTTATTTCAAACACAAATTGCTAAAATCATTCCTTAATATCACTCTGAATTGAAGGAACCTTTAAAACTGCCAAGCAAGAAAATATTAGAAAACTCTTTAAACCATTGCCTGAGTCTGGACATTATAATTAGGCGATATGATCAAAAACTTCATTCAGATTAATTTTTTTATATACTTTTTTCATTTTGTCACCCAGGAACGTATCCCCTATAATCCCATATAAATTACCATTCCATATTCACGGTTTCTGTATTCGCGGCATATTTTTGAAACATTTAACCCGCAAATAAAGAGCTTTTTCTGCACCGGTTTATTTCGAAGATATGCGAGTATAGCAACGTAATTATTATTAAATATTGATAGATTGAAGGAGTTTGATAATATGACTCTCATATTTCATCCGATTTCCAAGGTTGATAAATTTTATTTCTAAGTCAGTTATTTGGACTTTATCTTAAGCTATGTTGAGAAAAAGTCAATAATTTGAAAGTAATCGATACATAGGTATTTTAAGTAAGAGCGGAAAAGTACCCACATACAACAAAAGTAATCAATAAAAACGCACCACTAAATTGGGTGAAAATCTATGGAAAATTGAATGTGAAATGAATTGAGTAAGAAATATCTAAAAAAAATCGAAAAAAGTGAAATTTCTACACTGATTAAACTCAATTTTATATCAATCCAACCCATAATGGATGATATGGAAAGTTTATGATAATATTTGATTCGATATAAAGCATTGAAAACCTACTGACCTGCCTGGTAAAATAAATTTAATTTAATTGTGAATTACATTTCAATGTATAAATAAAATACAAAGTAAATTTGAATTGAATGATAATTTGAGAAGTGAAGGTGAAGGATATGTTCACCATAACATAAGAAGTTGATCTGAAAATGGATTAGTTATTGATCAAATGAAATTTCAGTATGAAAAGTCGAACTAATTCATTAAAAAGCAACTCAATCAGTCAATGAATATTAAATCAACTGGATATAATAATCTAGTTGATTTAATTTTATATGGTCGATACTAAGGAAGACAAGATATTTGCTTCACCATGTATCCTATATATTGTTAACACCTGTTGAGCAAGTTCAGTTAAGTGATATGTGGCTACATGGTAAAGCAAATGTGGGGCTTTTGTCAAATTATGTTAAAAGTTCTATTGTGATCACTTTATTTATTTTAATTCTTGAAGGATTCTTTCTCCTGGAGGTCATAAAAACTGTCGAAATTTTTAGATTTGTTATGAGAAATGGGTTCAAACATACTTCTTCAGACCGATTATTCCCGTTACGGAAATTCTAGCCATCGTAGAATCGTAGCATCGTAAATATCGTAGGGTTGAAAAATTACCTAAAGACACACATATTATATATATATATATATATATATATATATATATATATATATATATATATATATATATATATATATATATGTTTTGCTTAATAACATAAGTGTGAAGGTTTCTTGAGAATGAGCATAGTTTAAAATTGATGGAATAATTGTTTATTCTACATATGTTTCGGCTCTAGGCCTTTTTCAAGTATATTACAGGTTCATGTTATTTGGAAATCGACTTCAATTTCAAAAATGTTTCGTAAAAACTTTTTACATAAATATTACATATATATATATGTCCGATATATGTCCGAGTGTGTATGTTTTTATACGCTTTATTGAAAATTACATGTAGGTACAACTCGAGGTAAACTAAATAACAAATGAGAACAATTTCGTATTGTTCAATTTTGATAATTTTAATTGTTCCTTTGTTTAATTTCAAACCAAAGAATTGGTAATGCTGACCACAGTTATGATCATATGATGAATATTATATCTTGAAACAAAAGATATCAATCATCAATTAATTCAAAAACATTCACGAATTATCAAGGCATAAAACTTTCATATTGTGTCACAAAAGAAATTACATTTTCTTTTCATCATTTGTTTTCCTTGTCACATTTAAGACCGATGATGCGATGAAAATGTTTAGTATTATCGCAATTTCCTCAGTGTGTACATCGTCGATTCCAATATGGAATCAAATGAGAATTCGAGTGAATATATTCCAATCAAGAAGTTCGTCTCTTTGTCGTGTGGTATGTGTCAAGAAGTTCTCTCAGTACCACCAATATCGTTCGACTGCAGTTTAGGTGTTATATGTGGAAGATGCAAAACAACAGTAGAATTATTGGAAGGAAAAACCTATCGACTTATTGCCTATGAAAGCCTTGCCAACTATTTCAAATTTCCTTGTAAATTTGAGAAAAAAGGATGTCCTGCAATGCTCAAATGGGGTGAAGTATTGGATCACGAGATTTCCTGTGAGTATCTTGGTGAAAGTAATCCAGGAGATGGAAGTTTGGAAGGTGTAGAGGCAGCAAATCATCTGAAATTTCCCTCTGACTGGAACAAAGACTCTCAAGATTCTTCAAGATTACAATTTGATGAAAAGTTATATTCAGCAAGAATAAAAAAAAAGTCGATGAATTTTCCGAAAGGCATTGGCGTAAAATGCAATAACTGCGCTAGTTATTTGAAATTTCCAGTTTACATATGCAGTAGTAGCCATAATATCTGTTCGAATTGTTGGTTGGATGAAGAAGAAGAAGAAGAAAAATTCAATCACTGCTCAATATGTTTTACATCTTTAACAAGGAATACCGGAATGGAAAGATTGTCTTACTTCTTGGAATACCCATGTAAAAACGTCCAAAATGGCTGCACTTACACAGAAAGTTTCCCTAATATCGAAAAACATGAAAGAACATGTGGATATTCTAAGAAATGCTGTCTTACCAACTGTGAATATAAAGGTAAACATCTATTCACTCATGTAAGTTCTACCCATAAAATTGATAAATTGGGAACACCTTATAAATTAACAAGCTGTGTTAGCCGTACGTTTATTTTTGATCATCAAGTGTTTTCATTTTCCGGAAATTTTAGTGCCAGAGAGGGCTTAAAATTCGAAATTATATGTAGAGGAACGAATGAAACATATTATACTTTCCAAATCCAGATTATGGATAACATTTACACGGAAATATCGATCCAGGATGTTTGCATACCTGAATATCAAGAATTTAAAGATATTACAACACAATTTAGTATTGAGGAGTTAATGCGTAAAATGTTCATATCTGGAGAAATGATACAACAACTGTTCTCAGATTATGAGAGTTTGATTATAGGGTGAACATAATGAGAATAAAGGATCAATAATTGATCTTTCAAATATTATTTTTGACGGTTCTCTTATGTGTAAATTATTTTGATCAGAAGTTGTTCTTCAAAGCTTAGTAACAATAACAGACAGTTAAATTAATTTTTCCTTGACGTTCCTTTTCATATATAAGTTCTGTGAATACTTTGATGAACGTCATGTTTTAACCAAAAACTTGAAGGAAAAAACTTTTCATTCTTGTTACTATTAATCTTTCAATAAAAATTGATTTTGCTGATAAAATTTGATGATCAACTAAATTCAGTTTGTTTTCTGTTTATTTCAATATAATATTTATATATGAACATATGTGAATATGTAAAAATATTAAGTCTACTCACGATTGAAGTCATTAGACTGACAATAACAGAACTTTAAAATAATTTGAGAAACGCCTTTTATTTTGCTTCACCATGTACCCCACATATTAAACATAAGCTAAAAAAAAATACTTCGCTACGTTGTTGTTCATAATTTCTTCTAATAAAGTCATCACATGATGGATGTAAATAGGTAAAGACCTAATTTGAGTAACGAAATATGATTCATGAACAATAAAAGTTAAATCAGGGATGATCAAATCAATTCACTTACAGTTTATAATCGAATGCGGCGTTTAAACACAATGCCTGTCGTCACATGAATGAAATAGTAATAACAATGAACTGAAAACAAGAACGAAAAATTCTCAGAAAGATTTACGGGCCAATTAATAGAAACGGCATTTTGATGAAAAAACCTCAGAATGAGCTGTATCAAAAGACAAATACGATAACGGAAAAAATCGAAAAACGACGTCAAAGTTCTATGCACATGTCTACAGAATGAAACAGTTCAAAATACCGAAGAAACTACTCGATATAATTATGAATAGTAAATGCGGAACACACTGGCTAAAAGAGATCCAAAAGGATCTACAACAGATCAATATAAGAAATCTCGTAGATCGCACTGAATGTCGCTATAAAATCGCACCTGTGAAGTTTGAGCAAGAGTCAAATCGTCAATCTGGAGTAAAATGGACAGACGAACGGAAGAAAGAGCATTTAGAGAGGATGAAGCGTTTTTGGAAGGCAAAAAAGATGAAGCAAAAGTCCTAATAATTGCCAATTCAAGTTCAGTCGCTCTTTTCATGAGGAACAATCGGAATAATATATATATATATATATGACATATTGAATGAATATGTTTGATTTCATGTCTATCATGTTTTATTACAAAATATTTTCAAGATGAATGTTTTCTCGATAAATGTTAGGTTATCTCCAAAAGAAAGTCCATCTCTGCATAATTTCCTCTTCTTAAGTTCGGCCAGCGAACGGCGTCAGGTTGTGGTGATCATTAATATCAATTTCTGCTCTTGCTGACCGGTCTGGCCTCAGCGCTGTCCACAGTTCGGCCAACGTTGCATTAATACCAATTGTGGCTGAGTGATGGAGCCTGTTCATCATCAACACCTCGGGGGATCGGGAGGACGTGTGTGGGGTCCCTTGGGGACTCAAAGGCCCTTCCATTCGGAGAGATGAAAAGTGTTACGCTGGTAATGATACACACATAGCAAAAATAAAATAATACGTTGTATTGACAAACTGTTTTCGTATATGCTGTTAAAAAATTATATGCCATTATATAATGCATATTTTTCGATAATTGTATGTTTCATTGGAAGAGCATTGAAGATGGTTTGCGAACTTTGTCTTAGCAAAGCTATCATTCAAAATATTACAGCAAACCGCTTAAATTAATTTCATTATATTCGACAATCTATAATATTTAGTAGCATGGAAACTACAGAAAAGAAGATACTTGAATATGCATTAAAATAACTGATATGAAGAAAACTGGGAAAAATATCTGATATGAATAAAATTTTCCTTAGCTTCTTTCTAATAGCCGACTTCTACGGAATTCTATATTAATTGAACCAAGTTACAATAGATGTTGTGATTTGAAGTTCTTTTTCATCTATAATTTGACTGTATGAATGGCTCCACTAAGTCGATATTCAATGAAGGCGATATTTAGATGTAATTTGAAGATGTAAAAATTTTAAGATGCAAAACCTTCATTCAAAAACAATCATTTCAGTTCAAAGCTTCACGTAGTTAGTACAAAACATTTTCATTTTTTCGATGAATCCAAGTCCACTTCAACTCCAAGTCATCCTGTTTATTAGTTAAAGAAAAATGTACTGTCTGAAAGATGTTCTGCTTATTTTGTTCCTAACTTCTTAAAATAAGCTCGAGTCAACGCAGAAAAGCTACATATGCACTTAGTCGAGGAAATAAGAGCTTAAGTTCACGTGTTCAAATGGTGGATAAATTTTCACAATAGAGATTCATCGACAACAATGAAGTACGCTTGAACGTCAATAGGAGTAATAATTGAAAACCATCATATTGACATCAGCAATTTGGTAATTAAAGAGCATCATATGGAAGAGGGGTAAAATTTTCTTCGAAGAAGATCTATCTATACTTGTTACGACTCCTCAAAACTGATAGATCAGTGTATAGTTTATTTATTATTATTTAGTATTATTTAATGCCCTAGTGAGAAGCAAACTTGAGTATGGCTGTCTTGTTTGGCGACCAATTTATAATTGTCACATAAACCGCCTGGAGGCACTGCAGAGGAAGTTCTTGAAATGGCTTGCATTTCGAGAGGATGGCTTATATCCACCTAGGGGTTGTGATCACGCTTGTTTGCTATCGAGGTTTGACACTAGAAGCCTCCACACCAGGAGAAGTTTGAATGCATTGAAATTTTTATTCAATTTGCTCAATGATAATCTCGACTGTCCTGAGCTTCTGGGTAAACTTAATTTCTTCGTTCCTCCTAGGTGTACTAGAATAAGCCAGACATTTTACTCAAAAACCCACAGAACCAATTTTCTCTCGCAATCGCCGCTTAGCTTTTTATGTTCTACTGCAAATCAGATATCAAGCTGCTGTGATTTGCCCTGGGACTCACTTGTTTCTATCGTAAATATGTACTTAAATCTTAACAGTGAGGTATCTTGATTTCTTCCAATGGAGTTCTGAGTGATTTGTTTCCTATATTATTATTATAATTGAACATTTAGATATTGACATTTTATATTAAGATCATTATATTTGATAATGTTTTTTATTATTATAATTATTTCATAATGTTGTATATCTATGTTGTTATTGATATTTTTAGTAACCATATTTATTCATTATGTATTTTCCTGTGATTGGGTAGTTACCTGTTGGAAATATACGCTTATTATTATTATAGTAGACAAAAAGACAGAAGCATTAGCTACGAGACAACATAGTTCATCAAAATAAATAGTCATACGTAATACGAAACATTTAAGAAATCTGTCTACACATAGTGAGTGGATTGAAAATAGTGGACAACAAAAATGAACTTGAAGAACAGGTAGATAGTGTAACATAACATCAGAGAATAAACAGGCACTGACAGTTATGAACGAGCAAAAGAACTCTAAATATGCAAACAGATAGAAGGAAGACACATGGGAATTATAATCTCAATATTATTCTTGATTGTGATATAAAAATGATTCAGCTCTGCAATATCATTCTTCAGTTTATCAAGAGGAATTTATGGAGATCCTGACCATTTCTTCTGTGTTCGAAAATCTTTCTATTGGTGGTGAATGAAGAAAGTGGTATGGATCTTCGTTGTTTTAATAGATTCTCGAAAAGTTTTCACTTTTTGATGTATGCTATTAGAAGCTTTAAAAGTTTTCTGATATCGCATAAAATAATTGGCAATATTTTGAACATATTCATTTACCTTCGATGTTTTTGTCAGATTGTGTTTCCGAAAATAACTAAGAATTGAATTGAAGACTCAAAAAAATGTTGAGAATTTTTCTTCGGCTTGTCAGTTGTGATAAATTTTGTTTTTCAAGATCTTTGAATACAATACAAAATACAATATACAATACAAAAGTCTATAATAAAGTCAAAGTTTATACTATGGACGTTATCTGTATTTTTGAACAATTTACTTATTGATTACGCAATTTAAATAACACCTTGTCAAACGCAAGTAGATCTGAAATTCTAATGAGTTTTAGCTTCTCCATTTTCAAACAAAAATTTTTGACATGTTCATGATTAAACTATGACAACTTTCATTGACATAGGTTTTTCATTTAGATATAAGTGTTATACCAAAAAATCATATCGATAAAAAACAGTGGAATCATAATTAATTATAACATTCCCAATTTATCAACTTCAATGATAGGACTGATATAATTTTAAAGTGAATAATGTAAATCTGAATTCCAACAACAAGAAACAGGCTGTAAAAACCACATATAAAAAACCAACAAAACTCTGCCTATTTTATATTCAGCTGAAGATTTTATTTCAACGATGGTGGATCTATTTCCATCAAGTTTTGTTAGTTAACACATAATTAGCACAGCTGCTGTTCGGTTTTATTACTTTTTAATAGATCGTCAATTCGTTTTTGTGTTGTAAGGCTTGTTTATATCTGTCTGAAATGATGATTTATAAATATGTGATAAGGTCTGTATGCATGCATTCTAGTTATTAATTCCAACGTCAAACCATAAGGAAAAAAATAGTGAAATAAATTTGCCCCTTTTTCTTACCATCAACTACTACATTTTTATTAATTTTACCTACTCTCCTCTAGTGTTCTTCCCATTTTTTTTTACTTCACTCTCTCTTTTTCTGCTATGTTTCCGATGATGTTCCTACAAGTTATAATAATATTGAAATGAAAACTTAAATTCAAACACTTGAACTTATAATTTACACTTTATTGAGTACATAGCATGACGCGTTTCGTCGTTACAAACGACTTCTTCAGATGCTTACAGAATAAAAACAACAAATTTGAAAAACACTGGTATAAATAACAGGGCATTACTAGTTTTACCTATATATATATATATATATATAAAGGGTGTTTTTTTAGAGGTATAGAACTTTAAGTTGGCATTACTGTTGAAGATGGCGACCGATTTAACAGCTGAGAAGTGATTTATTCTCAGTTTGGTTTGGCAATTCATCATGAATGAACTCATGCCTGAATAATGCTTGCAAATAGTGCAATTTCATTTGGAAAATAATGGTTCTGATGGAATACGTATCGCGCACTACGTCCATTTTATCTTCGACAAAATCGTCCATCAGAGCAGTTAATTCGATTAACCATGGAACGTTTTCGCACCACGTTTACTCTTATTGATAACTCGCATCCCCAAAGACGCCGTACGGTGCGTACAGGAAAAGCTATTGCTACTGTAGAGCGTAGCATTGAGGAAGACCCGAATGAGTGCATCCGCCATCGAGCACAGGAATTGGATCTGTGTTCATCCACTTTGAGGAAGATTTTGTGGAAGGATCTTGGTTGCGTGCTTACAAAATCCAACTCGTGCAAGATTTGAAGCCAAGCTATCATCAAGCAAGGCGTAGATTCGTCGAATGGGCCCTTCTGAATGAAGCGCACTTCTGGTTGAATTGCTACGTCAACAAACAAAACTGCCGCATTTGGAGTGAAGATAATCCCAAAGTGTATGTCTAAACATCGTTACATCCAGAAAAACTGACTGTTTGGTGTGCTTTATGGGCTGGTGGAATCATTGGTTCGTACTTCTTCAAAAACGATGATGGCCAGAACGTTACAGTCAATGATATAGAGTCATGATTATTAACTTTTTCATTCCTGAATTGAACAACCATGATGTCCAGGACTTGTGGTTTCAACAAGACATCGCAACATGTCACACAGCTCGTGCCACAATCGATTTATTGAAAGACACGTTTGGTGACCGCCTAATTTCACGTTTTGACCTGTGAATTTTTCCTCCAAGATCTTGTGATTTAACACCGCTAGACTACTTTCTGTGAAGCTATGTAAAGTCGATGGTCTATGCGGATAAGCCACAAACGCTTGACCATTTGGAAGACAGTATTAGCCGTGTTATTGCCGATATACATTCACAAATGTTGGAAAAATCATCGAAAATTGGACGTCCAAATTGGACTACATCCGAGCCAGCCGTGGCGGTCATATGCCAGAAATCATATTTAAAATGTAATGCCACAAGATTATCTTTCGAATAAAAAAAATCTTGTCAATCGAATGATCCATCGTTGTTTTATTGCAACTTATACAAGTTCTATACCTCTAAAAAAACACCCTTTAAAATTGTTCCACAATTCAATTGGTAAACAGCTGATTTGTCTTCTCTTTTAATTTTGTTTTTAGTGTTCTTAATGTGTCTGGATAAATTATTGTTCATTTCAAATGAAATATTGAAATTATGTTTTTTTAAAAAGGTTTTGACTTTTTGACTGACGGTTCCAAAGTATGTTAAACTATTTCATTTACGATTTCTTTCTGACTGATATGGAAATGCTAATCGCAGAGCTTTCCGATAGAGTTTTTGGTGAAGAATTTTTGACACTAGTTCGCTTTCATAACCATCATTAGCCTCAATCTGTTTAATGATGTTCAGTTCTTAATTGAAATTTTCTTCTGATAAAGGTATATTAGCTCATCTGTGTATCATACTTTGAAACGTTGCCGTTTTTTTGTGGATATGGGTAGCATAAGGAGTTGTGTATTATGGTATCCGTATGGAAGGCTTATGGGAAATGGAAAAATCAAATTTATTATTTAATCTTGTGATTGTCAAGTCTAAAAAATTAATGGATTCATCAGATTCTATTGCGGTTGTAAATTTTATAATGGGATGAACTGCATTAATTTCCAGTATAAGCATAAATACAATTAATAAGCATAAACATATTACTGAGAGATGAAATTTTCATGAAAAATTATCTATACGTGACATAATTGCATTCCTATAAAGTTAATTTGTATGTAAATATACATAATTATGATGGATACTTCTCAATAAACTTGAGATTCCTTTTTCATCAACTATTTCAATATGTTCTTGGAGTTCTTGTTTATTTTTATATAAACAAGAACTATAATATAAATAATGATAACTTTATATAAACTTGTGTATTATTGATTGTAGAATCTAATACAAACATTTACTGTCTAGATTCGGTTAAGTACTTGATCTTTGTCAACTATTTCAATATATTCTTGGAGTTCTTGTTTATTTTTATGTGTATTATTGATTGTAGAATAGAATACAAACATTTATTGTCTAGATTCGGTTAAGTACTCGATCTTTGTCAACTATTTCAATATATTCATGGAGTTCTTGTTTATTTTTATGTGTATTATTGATTGTAGAATAGAATACAAACATTCATTGTCTAGATTCGGTTAAGTACTTGATCTTTGTCGACTATTTCAATATATTCTTGGAGTTCTTGTTTATTTTTATGTGTATTATTGATTGTAGAATAGAATATAAACATTTATTGTCTAGATTCGGTTAAGTACTTGATCTTTGTCCAATAGGCATGATGACAGTAATTAAAAATCAATAAAATACTATATTTATAGGATAAAACTTGAGACCAATCTGTTGGAACATGATGCAGGGCATGAGTTGGTGAACGGAGCACCCCATCTGAGAATAATTCAGAATGTGTTCTTATAAATGGGCGTGATTATTCCATTTGAAATCCTTGAGTTATGAATTATATTCTTGTGTTAATGTGAAATTTCGGTGGACTAGCTTTCTAGACATTCCGAAATCATCGATAATTACATTTTTTTTTCAAAATCGTAGTAGTTCACAAAAATGTTTGGTATTGTGTTTTCTTCATAAACGGGATCTATGAACGAAATTATTGATCGAAAAAGAAAGTTCATTAAAAAACGACACTGAAAACTTGTATTGTTAACGAAATTTGCGACAAGGCCCTTAGGGCAAGGGTTCGGACCTGCACGAGATCCGAGGGACAACAAAAACCTCCGGAATCCGGGACATGGTAATTACAACGAGCTACATACAGTCTACAACATCAGCATTAATTCAACTAGCTAACTACGATGCCTCGCCCCCGGTGTATTACAGCTAATGTTACCCCACGCCAGCAGCTTTACTCTCGACAAACAACTTGCTTTTGTTGTAATTGTGCCCGACAAACACTGTGTTCCACTTAATAAACTAAGACGAGAATTAATATCACTATATCACATCGGTAGCCGAGCTGCTTCAACGTTGCTCCACCTAATTATTCCTGTTGGTGAAGGATCTTATTCATGTATTCGTTTCAGGAACTATAAAACCCATCTGGGATGAAAAGGGTTCGTACATGTTGAAGATATTAGCAAATTCAAGGGTTAACATTCGTCTTCGAATGGGTTACACTAAATTAATGAAACTGAATGTGAGAAATAGTCCAAGAGGTATAATGCGTTCAAGTTTATGTCTAAGATCCCCATTATTGTCTTTCAATTGAATGGAATGTAGTTTATTCTGCATCTGCATCTTTCAGAATGAGGTTGAAAATGATACAATAAGTTCTTAAATTTCCTACAATTTTCAATGATCACAGGCAGTCCATTTAACAATCTTCGCTCTTTTGAATAAATAGAATTTGAAGATATACTCTTACAGCTATCATCATAAAAACTATTTCAACCTCTGGTTTGATGATCGTGTATTGCAAAAGAAGCGATAAGAGGGATTTGTGGTGAATCTGAATTATCTAGCTGCAGGAAAATCTTCAAAGATCTCAGGATACTCATCGTATTGTCCGTCTTTATACTATCATGTATGAAACACTTACGTGCTAATAAAAAGCTTTTTCTAACAAATGATAATATACACACGTATAACACTTGTGGCAAAGATGATTATCTCACCGAATATCATAGGCTCAAAAGAATTCAAATAGCAGTTAATTATTATTGTATTAAATTTCATATTAGGTTACCTTCAGGAATCAAGGAACTGCCGGACAAAATATTCTTGAAACGTTTGAAATCTGCTTTTTTGAATCATTCTCTGAACTCTTTATAGGACTTTATGGTATTGAGCCATAATGCTTTCTAGTGCTATATATATATATATTTTTGAAATTGATTTATTGCCTGTTTAAGATATTTTATTTCGAAAGTTTTTATCAATAACAGGATGATATAAACTTATATGATATTATGTTATTATTATATTATTATATTATATTATTATATAATTATATTATTATTATTATTATTATTATATTATGATGTTATGTTATGTTATGTTATGTTATGTTACGTTATGTTATGTTATGTTATATTTTGTTAAAGTTTTTCATATCAAAAAAAGCCTGTTATTGCTAAAAACTTTCGAAATAATATATATATATATATATATATATATATATATATATATATATATATATATATATATATATATATATATATATATATATATATATATATATATATATATATATATA
Source organism: Henosepilachna vigintioctopunctata (assembly GCA_030704895.1). NCBI lineage: Eukaryota > Metazoa > Arthropoda > Insecta > Coleoptera > Coccinellidae > Henosepilachna > Henosepilachna vigintioctopunctata. Next base: position 1,622,024 of record JARQZJ010000074.1, on the reverse strand, counting down.
TATGTATATATATATTATTATTATATTATTATATTATGATGTTATGTTATGTTATGTTACGTTATGTTATGTTATGTTATATTTTGTTAAAGTTTTTCATATCAAAAAAAGCCTGTTATTGCTAAAAACTCTCGAAATAAAATATATATATATATATATATATATATATATATATATATATATATATATATATATATGTTATTTTATATTAATGTTTCATTGTGTACATATTTCAATGTTAGAGTAATAGGTTATAAAATGTTCTTTTATCTGTATACATTTAGAGAATTTTTTGAATAGAATAGAAAAAAACCTGTCGACTATGTGAAATTATTGTTGTTCAAATCAATCATAATGGCACATTTTGAGTATTCCTCTACATTGTTATTTGGTTTAACCAAAGAAAAAATTCAAAACACACAAAAGTTACAGAATATAGCCATGCGAACAATTTTAAAGTCCAATAGGTATATCCTTGTTAAAATTATGCTGAACTCTCTTTACTCGTAGTTAAACACAAAAACTCTTTGCTTCATATATATTCATATTTAAAATCAAAAATTAGTTGCTTTCATGTAATGTAATAAAAAATGTAACATATGTCAGTGATGTGCATGGGTACAATACTAGAAATACTGGTAATATTTATATCAAGTTGTAAGCTCTTTAAATCTAAAAACAGGATATACTTTGACGGATTTGAGGCTTTCAATAATTTACCAAATATATTGAAAACTAGTACTAGTATAATGATATCTAAGCGTGATCTTAGAAAGTATATTTTAAATAATGAGATAGGTATGTTATTAAAAATTGACAGTTCCAAATATGTAGATTTTTTGTACAGCTTCAGCTAAATATATATTATTATTATTTTTTCGAATAGTTAAGAGATCAATCAAATATAAGTAAGATAGAAATAGCGATAAGAATTCGCTCAAGCCCCTTCTACACCTGAAACAAAAGTTTATAAACTGATAATAATTGTAGTAATAAAGGGTGTTTTTTTAGAGATATAGAATATTAGATAGCAATAAAACAACGATGGATAATCCGATTGACAAGAATTCTTTTTATTCGAACGATAATCTTGTGGCATTACATTTTAAATATGATTTCGGGCATATGTCCGCCACGGCTGGCTCGGATGTAGTCCAATCTGGACGTCCAATTTTCGATGACTTTTCCAACATTTGTGGCCGTATATCGGCAATAACACGGCGAATATTGTCTTCCAAATGGTCAAGTGTTTGTGGCTTATCCGCATAGACCAATGACTCTACATAGCCCCATAGAAAGTAGTCTAGCGGTGTTAAATCACAAGATCTTGGAGGCCAATGCAAAGGTCCAAAACGTGAAATTAGGCGGTCACCAAACGTGTCTTTCAATAAATCGATTGTGGCACAAGCTGTGAGACATGTTGCGCCTTCTTGTTGAAACCGCAGCTCGTGGACATCATGGTTGTTCAATTCAGGAGTGAAAAAGTTAGTAATCATGGCTCTATACCGATCACCATTGACTGTAAGGTTCTGGCCATCATTATATTTTGTTTTCGAAGAAGTACGGACCAATGATTCCACCAGCCCATAAAGCGCACCAAACATTCAGTTTTTTTGGATGTAACGGTGTTTGGACTTACACTTGAGGATTATCTTCACTCCAAATGCGGCCGTTTTGTTTGTTGATGTAGCCATTCAACCAGAAGTGCGCTCATCGCTAAACAAAATTCGCTTATGAAAATCGGGAACAACGGCAATCTCGTTTTGGGCCCATTCGACGAATCTACGCCTTGCTTGATGATCGTTTGGCCATTTTTTGGACAATTGCCGAACCAAACTGAGAATAAATCACTTCTCAGCTGTTAAATTGCTCGCCATCTTCAACAGTAATGCCAACATAAAGTTCCATACCTCTAAAAAAAACACCCATTATAATAATATTATATAATATTACTTCGAAATGCGCATCACTTTATTATGCATACCTAATTGCTCATATTATTGAGAAAATTTTATCAATTTTGTTCTATTACAAATATTCATTTCCTTAAAATAGTTGAAAACTTGGCGAATGTGACATATATTCGTTAGATACCGGAATATTTCCTTTTATAATATGTAGGACGTTTCTTGAAAATGCAGAAAAATTGATTCATGTTCAACAATTATTCGAATTTGCAAGTTGTCCCTATGGTTATCTGCATAAGTATGATCAAAGGGCAAACTTCATACGTTATTGAAGTATACCATTAATTCAACAGATTTGTGACAATTCTGAATAATTTCAACAAGTACTTCTCCGAAATTTACGTAATAATTTCATGTTATCTATATTTTATTATCAACTAACATTGTTGGTTGATAAATATGATTGCAATTTCACAGAAATGAGATAAATTCAATCAAGATATAAAAATGTTTTTTACGTAACCTGATGTAAGGGAGCTATTCGTTATAAAATGTTCTATTTTCTGTGACTCGCTTTCAATATATCCGAACAGTTATTATAAACTACTTTAAAAATCATGGAATCACCGTCATGCATTCGTTCTAGCCCTTTTCACACACCCTAAAACGAAAATTTATAACCTCATAATTGTTGTTTTGTAGAGAAATAAAATTTTATCGGCTTCCCAACATAATAACCCATAATTTTCATCTTAGACGTGATTGTCAACTGTTTGCTTCCGCTTCCCTAACACGTGTGTCATTCATTCACTATTCTTAACCAGAATAAAATTGAAACCTTGTTTTGAAATTCGTTTAAGATGTTTCAGAAAGCATTCAGGATGTAGTAAATTTGGTGGATCGTATAAGTGAAGATCTCAGTTACCTACTTCCGCACAGTAAATACTTATATTATTTTATGAATTATTATGAGAATATACCGAATCTCCTAAGGGATAATTTCTTGTGAAATTTCCTAATTTATAAGATTTCCTTGAACTAGCAAGAAACAAGAGGAACTGCTCTCATATATATTTTTTTTGTTTCCATCATTTTCATACATAATATTCATCACTTAGAACAATTATTATAGGTATTTATAATTATAGCAGGCACTATTTAAAAAGTGAGTGAGAAGTGAAAGTAGTGAGTGAAGTACGGGAAACAACATTGAGTGGAAAAAAATTATTCTTGAACATATGATTTCTTCATCAGAACAATTTTATCTATACTAACCTAATTATATGATACAATTGGTATAGGTATATTATACATCAAGGATATCAGAATTTTTGAAGCGGGGTTCCACAACATTCAGTTTCTAGCAGCATACTTTTCATAAAACACATGAATTGATGACTGGTACTTTAAAATTAGTACAGAAATTATTTCTGAATTGACGAGGTATATTTCTCATCATAACCAAACATCGCAAAGACCTGTTTTATCGAAAACACTCATCAATACGTGGAATGAAGCCACCTGGGCGATATACGAGTACTTTTTTCAATTGAATTTTCCGCTATCTGCAAGTGCAAAGAAATTTTTATGGTATATTCGGGAATTACCTGCTTTTTGCAGATGATTTAAAAATATTTGCTGCTATTAACTATCGTCATAATTGCGTCAGAAAACTTCCCTTGACACTGTTAATTTGTGGTGTAACAGCAATGGGCTGAAACTGAGTATCAGTAAATGCAAAGTTTTATCATTTCTCCGAAAATTGACTCCAATTCACCATAGTTATACATTGGAAGGTCAAACTCTGGATAGATGTGTTGAGTTTAATGATCTGGGAGTACTCTTCGACTATAAGCTGTCCTTCTCTAAACATATAACTAATATCGCGGCTCCTGCTTCTAGGATGCTGGGTTATTTGGTCAGAAATTGGGGCAGCTTTGTTAACCTTGGCACAAAGAAAACGCTGTACTACCCCTTTTTTCGCAGTGAACTGGAATATGCGTCTATAATTTGGTCTCCATTGTACATTAATTCTATTGTCGACTTGGAGGCAGTCCAGAGGAAATGTTTGCAGTATATGTACTTCAGATGTTATGGGCAATCGAGAGGCTTCCACCATTCCATCCTAACCGATAATATGGGAATTGAATTATTGAAGTTGAGGCGTGAACGGTTCGGCCTAACGTTTCTCTTCAAAATTTTGCACAATTCAATTGACTCACCATTTCTTTCCAGCAAAAAAAATATCCGCGTACCAAGGCCTGGTCTGAGGCGGAATAATACATTTTATGTCACTTACAGCAGATCAAATATTATGTCACGTTTTCCTATCACCCTTTATGAAGGGTGTTGCGGTCGATGTGATATATATTTTGATCGGCTTTCAGTGATCTTGGCATGCCACTCAGAACAGCTCAATGGAATGTCTTGATACTTTCATGTACTTCTTTCTGTTGTCCACATATGACTTAGTTATAAATAATATATTGATTTCAGTTTTTTTCATTTGCTTACTATATATTACGATTGCAATCGAATTTAATTTAATTTTTATTCATCAAATATATTTCGTTACTACCTATATGGTCAACTTCTGCTGACCATATGTAACTTTGTAACAGACAATATTTTATTTTTAGTTTGTTCGATCTGCTTATTGTTCCATACTATTTCAATTTATTGCAATTTAATTTGCAAATTCGGAAAAAAAATCTTTTTTTTGTTAATTTTTCTTTATTTATTATTATTTGTGTATAATTTGTTATTTTTTCTCTGTAATTGGATGTATATCTGTAGGGAATAAATGTATTATCATTATTATTATTTAAAAAAAATGATATAATGAACTATATGAGTAGCTTTTACACTGGTTTCCCTCACTCAGAAATGCTGAAAACAATTCCATCCTAGTATAATTCAGATAGAGTTCCGACCAAACTGGCATTGATACGTGAAGGCCAACTTCAATATATCAAAGGTTTTGTGAGATATCGACAATCCATTAAATCGTTAAATTGATGAGTAGCCAATTAAGCAATTGACGAATTTTTAGAAATAGTTTGTTGACTCTTACTCACAAAAAAAGATTTGTCAAATCCAGATGAATATCGATAAGCCGACGATTTATACTGCGAAAATAGAAAAAATAAACGTTGAATTTTACCTAGTTATATCATTGCCAATAATCTTAGGCTCCATTTGGCCAAATCACAAGAAACCTACGGGCATTTAGCAAACTAAGTCGCAATGAATATCCCAAAAAGCTACATTACAAACTCTGTAGCTTCGGAAGTGTATCTTCGGAAAATTTATAACCTCCGCCTCGATGAACAACTCTTTCATTTTACAATTTCTGTAGGTTCTATCGTCAGAAAATTCATAACCTTTCGCCTCCATGCACACCTCTTTCATCTCCCAATCTCAGAAAAGCACATCATAACCTCTAACTTTTCAATGTGTTATTTGGGAGTAGTGATAGAGCATAGTCAAGCATAGATCAAAGCTACTTGAATCATTTACAAGGGGAGATCAAATGTATTTATCGATAATTTATAGAAATTTCATTTGCAAACTTTTACAGGATTGGAGTTATCCGCTAAAGTTGATATTGCATAACAGTAAAGCTCTTCTATCACATGAAAATTGCTGAATAAACAAGAAACTTCAAACTGTATGACAAAAATGATGTTTGACGTCTTTGGTAATGTAGATTCTCCACTGTATTGTCAGACTTTTATTGCCTTTGAATTTAATTTCAAATTGTGAGAAAAATAGGTATGATTGAATGAAACAGAAAATTAGGAAAAACTGAAAACAAAATATTCAAATGCCAAAAAAACATTCTTTCAATTGAACAGTTTTTCAATTGGAAATGGTTAGAGCTAACTAAATAAAGAATGGTTAGAGCTATAGAACTAGAGCTAATTCATTTTATTTCCTATTCGAAAGTGAATGGAATTTATGGTCATGAATTCTTTCTTGCTTACTAATTGATTTTAATTTTAGCTCAAACTCAATAACTTTTGTTTCAGCCTTTACTACCGGAATCATCAGTCTTTTTCAGAAAACTTTAAAATTTGATAATTTCGTTAACCTTTCAACTCAATTTCTTCTTAAACTGAACTAATAATCCTTTTCATTTCATCTCTCACCGTAGTTATCCTTAATTTCTTTTTTGAAAAAACTTTCTGAAAATTGGTTTATTCATTTCATTGACCTTCATCATTTCATCATTGACTTCATCGATTTTCAGCATAATTTCAATCATTCATCATTTCATCTAATGCAAACCTTGTTTGTTTCAGATTCATTCCGATTCTTTCCACTTGATTCATCATTTAATTTCTTCTGAATTGAATTTCATCTATTTGTTCCAGAATTTTAAATTAAACTTATAGGTAACAGGTTTAAGAAATGAGGCAATGAAAGTCCCATAATTTAGTGAAAAAAAAATAGTATGTAGAGATACATTGTTAATTCATTGCGAGGTGTTCATTGCAGATCTGAGAGTCCATTGTCAGATGGCAATATTAATATTATAGTGGTAGGTCAAGAACCACAATATATTTGATTATGTTTGTTGATAACTAATGAGGAACTGAAATTACTTTCAGAAATCAGAAACGATAATTCCATTATTCTTCCCAATTATTTCTAACATGAAGTGAACGACAAATTGATGTTATTAAGAATTTGTCCTTTTTCGAAAAACTATCCAGTGTGCCCGAAATTGCAGTATTCTATCAAAAATAAACCGAGCAAAATTCAACCCTTTTTCAAGTCAATTTCAATGTATCTAAATTAACTCGACGTCCTTTCAGGATCGGTTACCGAGAACTTAATTCAAAATGATGGCTCTTTGAGGCTAGCAGCCCCTAAAACTCCCCCACTCTTCATAATGGCCAGGACACCTAATTTCCCGTTTTCTTTTAGACATCCGCGAACTTCCCCAACACCTTGTACAATGTTTATCACCATTAGCCGAATGTAAGAAATGCAGAAGGAGAGCATCTCGAGAATATAAAAGTGATATTAATGATGGCGTCGTGATGAAGCGGAAAAGACTGCAAGATGAAGAAAAATGGCCGCTGGTAAACTGGCTTATTCTTTAAGGAGCGCTTAAGAAGTGTTTTCGACTTCAAAACAAACCTCCACTTTTATAAATTACGTTTCGTTGTCGAGAAAAATGTTCGAAGAAAAGGGAAATGAACGAGTGGGGTTCTTCTTGCTTGCTTCGCAAGAAAGGGAAGGTTTCCCATTGTACTTTGCTGTTGAACTCCTTAAGCTTTTAAACTTATCTAAAATTGTAGAAACAAATTACCTTGATGAAGTTTTTCTTCGAATGAGACTAAAATAAAACAAAAATGAGGAGTGGAAACTAATTTAATAATATTAAGTTTAATTAGCTTGTTTAAATAGTTAACTTTGAAGATTTTCATATTTCAATCAATTTTCCTATTCCGTTTGTAAATTTTCATCTAACCAATTCGTTTTTTGTGATATTTTCCACTCGAGTTATATATCCGAAACGTTGCACGAAGACCTGAATTTAATAAAGAGCTACCAAACATCCCCTTTCTCATCATTTCACATACAATCCGCTCTACTAACTCCCTCATTCGCGAAGAGATGAACCGCCGGGGTTGTGTGCTATTATTCGGGTAGATCTTAGCGACCCCGCATGCAGATATATCGCAAATGGGTTTCATCATCCCCAATCTACATTTCAACAAACCCCGATATGTAAACATTGAAAAATACTCCGGTCGAATGTGATATTAAAGCTTGGCGTAGAGCTCGCGGTTGCCCGGATGAGATTTCAAGGAATCCTGCGATTCGAGAGCCAATTGGGAAGTTCATCCCGAGAGATTACCGTTCACACAGTCTCCTTTTATTTGGGGGTGTAACGATGCGGCTGGGCCAAAAATTCAATTTCTCTTGTGGTAATACCACTTGAAATGTATTCAGTTTGAATAAAGTGAGAATTTTTTAAGGTGCAGAAATTTTTGTATCACTAAAGGGAGAGAGAATTTATATATATATATATATATATATATATATATATATATATATATATATATATAGAAATTAGCTACAAGAAAAACAAGAAAAAGAATTCTGTAGTTCTCGTGTTACCTTATCGCACTTGTAGATATATTTATTGTAGATTTTTCAGTATTAATTTCCATCGATAATTTTTTGACAACTTATTCAAAAGAACATTATAGCAGAGCTGGCTATGTGAAACATAAACAATGCGACGTCTCCATTGTTATTCTAGGGATCAATATATGAGAATATTGGAATCTTCATTATCCTTCAAGTGGTAAATGTAAGAGAATCTTGAAATCAATGCCTACATTTTTTGAAAGCGTGACACAGTCACTGTTTCGTACTACAAGGTACTCATCTGTCACGCCACGTTCAACAAATGGAAGGCGATGATTTTTTCAAACCGTGACTGTCTCACGTTTTCAATAAATTTAGGCATCGATTTCAAGATTCTCCAACATTTATCCCTAGTAGGATAATGGAGATTTCAATATCCTCTAATATTGATCCCTAGAAGGGCAATGGAGACATCGCATTGTTTATGTTTCACATAGCCAGCTCTGCTATAATATTCTTTTTAATAATTTGTCCAACAAGTTATCGAAAGAAAGTTATAGTGTACTTTGATAGCGAATATCTACAAGTGCGATATTATAGCATGAGAACTACAGAATTCTCTTTCTTGTAAGGAATTTCTGACATGTTTTGAGAAATGACCACGAGCGTTTCTACAACCGCAACCTAGATGGCGCATTATTTCATCCAATTAGATGAAATTGTTCCAAAAAACTAGACTTGTAAAATGTAGTATCTTAATTGATGAGGGCGTGTGAAACTTTCAATGTAGATGTATTCATGTGATTTTCATTGATTCTAAGATTTGAGATGCACATTAATCTTTGCATTATATATGCATACGACCTACTCTATATTTTTTTCTTACAGTCAATGAGAGGGTATGTGAGGATTGAAATCGTTGTTTTTCATAATTCACTATGTACAGCTGTGAGTCAGCACAGTTTTTGGAGGGTCACTATTTGCTCATCCAACAATTTACCGAAATCTGCCAATCCTCGACCTACCCCATGTCTTGGTAGAGTAATTTTACCCATTTTACTCGTTGATTACTCTTGTTCCGCTTGACAATAGATCCCTTATCGCTAAGATTTGACTCTACCAATAATGGATTTGTGTAGTCCTCATTATTATTCTTATATCCAGTGCATCGACTTAGTTGTCCTACGTAACCTAAGGCATTGAAGCATAAATTAGCAATGTTTTTTTCAGAAGAATGAAATATTTCCCATAACTTCTGCAAGACATAGTACGTGTTCATGTCAACATATTTCTGGAGAATTTTTTCACATCAAATTCCTGTATTACCTACGTATATTTTGTTCCACATGGTATCTATCTTTCGGTACCCCATCCCCCATCACAAATTATCCCACTCTATTCCAGTGCTCACTGTGTTCGGGAACCAAAATACGTGCCGAATAAGCCTTCGAGAATAAAAAGAAAATAAAAAGTTTCATTGCAAATCCAGTGGGTCGCGTTTCTACTTCCTGCGACATCTCATTTGACTACGAGCAGAGCCTACTTCATACTGCGCTGCGTATCATGAAATATTCATCAGCAAGCCGACACTCTCAACTATATTAAAAATCCCAAATAAGTTGGCTCTGCTCGCGGTGATGAGTATACATCGAAAAAAGTTGTTTATGCGCACTGCTACCAGATTTTCAGATTTAAGGGCGTACTATTGATGACATCCTTCATTTAGTTTGCAACGGAGGAGATATATAAATAATATATTATAATACATATAACACAATAATAAATATTCAAATTTTTTTGCAATAAATGTAAAGGTTTTACCACAGAGAGAAACTCATTCTCTAAACGAAAAAAAAGAGACTTTCTTATTGATATATAATATATAGGGGGCTATTCTGAAATTTCCATCCGAAATATCGAAAAATTCGAAGAAAACATCCAGGGAGCTTTCTGTAAAAATCTTGTCGACGAAAACAAAAAGCTATCATTTTTCGAGAGATAATATTCAGCGCATTTCGAGGAATATCGGACTTATTGGAAATACTTCCCAGCGCTGTTCCATCCAATTCTGAGAGTCAACAGTGGATAAACTTGTTGGGTGCAAAAATTCTTTGAATGTATCGAAACAATCTAATCTCGATGTTATTTTCTAATGCACTATTTCTTCAAAAGACGGAATAAAGCGAGTGACATACTCACATGATCGTCGAAGAAATAAGATGAACTCTTTTAAGTGTGAAAATAAGCGAAGTACTGTTTATTCAATTCATACTGAACATGTTTCATCGAGAGATCAGCTAATCAATTATCAATTCCATACCTTGAATTGATTATGTTTAGAATTGATCCCTGAGATCAATATTTACTCCTGTCAGGTGAGATTCAAAATTCTTGAAAAGCTTTGAAAAAGCGTTTTCTCTCCACAAATACTCAATTAACGTACTGCATAAAGCAGGAACACAAAATAAAATCGAAAAAGTGTGACTTCTTCTTATTAATATTATTCATATCACATATTGTTAATATCACATTAACAAAAAAAATTTAACTACTTCGATAGGTAATAACAATTTGTCCAACACACAAGAAAGTTTCTCTACTTATATCAATAACGTGTACAGGAACGCAGTTGATGGGTGTAAGTTGACGAGAACTGAAGTGATGAGTCGGGGTACGAGAGTAGGGCCCCCTATCGGCGACGCGTCTTGATTCACACCTCCGCTCGACCTTTCTCACTAAATTACAATCTCCCGTGTCTCGGGCGATGTTTGCTTAGCGAATTTAAAAGTCTAATTAAGGTTAAACACTCGCTCGCTCCATCTTGATTATGAGATGCTGGATACGTTGAGATCTACCTTCTTTATATCCAGGGACTGTGTTATCGGCTCGAACGATGAAACACAGTTATCACCATGAAGTAGTTTATTCTTTCATGACGCTTAGGTAGGTATTTAATTCTGTGAAAAATTTATAGATGTGACGTGAAATATGGGAAATTGAAGAGGCTTATATAAGAATAAATATTCATTCCCAGCATTAAAACACTAATAAGATTTCAAAAATTTACGACATATCTACCCTCACATACTCAACATAAATTTCAATATAAAAACACACTTCTGCTACTATTATTCACAATAAATTGTTGAATTGCATCATTCTCTACCAAGTGTCAATCGAAAAAAGGACAAAAATACTCATATTTATATATTAGTAGTGAATCTGCACTATATTCTGTCTTGTACGGTGTGCCACAAGGGTCCAACTTGTGTCCATTATTATATATATACATATTAATGATATTTTTTCACAACTAAGCTACAACTTGATTACAATCAGAATTGGCTTTTTGTTGATGATTTCAAAATATTTAAAACTGAATATTAATGAATGTAAAGTTGCATCATTTCTGGAGAGATGACTCCAATCCACTACAGCTATACATTAGAATGTCAAATTCTATATAGATGTATTGAGTTAATAGATCTGGTTCTTGTTTTGGATTATAAGCTGTTCTTTTCAGAACACAAAAGCTGTATAACGGCTTCTGCTTCTAGAATAATGGGTTTCTTGGTCAGAAATTTTGACACTCTTGTTGATCTTTGTATAATAAAAACGCTATACTATTCTTTCATTCGCAGTAAATTGGAAAATGTGTTTATAATTTAGTCTCTTCTGTACAACAATTCTATTGTCAAGTTGGCGGAAGTTCAGAGAACGTGTTTGAAATAGATATATGTACTTCAGTCGTTCTGGGCAATATCGTCGAGAGCCTTCGGCCACTCTGTCCTCACTGGTAGTCTTGGAGTTGAAGTAATGAAGTAGAGTAATGAACGGTTTTTCCTAATGTTTCTCTATGAAATTGTGCATAATTCGATGGACTCACAATTTCTTCTCAGCAAAATACATATTCGCGTACTAAGGCCTGGTCTGAGACGGAGTAATATATTTTATATCTATTACAGCAGATCAAATGTTAAATCACGTCCTCCTATCAACTTTATGGTGAGTGTTGCGGTCGATGTGATGTCTATTTTGATCAGCAGTGAAAAAACTCAAAAGCAGCACAATGGAATCTCGTGATATTTTCATTCACTCGTACACATGTTACTACATGTACACATGTTACATGTACACATGTTACTACATGTGAGTGAGTATTTGTTGATATTTTATTTATCGTTTGTTTCATTCGGTGAATATATTTATAATGCTATTTTATTTGATTTAAATTTCACTTTCATTGTAACAAACACTTATGAATGTACTTTCTTCTTTATAATTGTTTTTCATTTATTATTTGTTTTTTCAGTTGGATTATTAATTCAATAATTTGTTGTTTTTTCCCTGTAATTGGATACATTATGGCTTTTCAGTAACTGTGCTTGGTAACTGATAATGATTCAATGAAATATTCCTTCTCCATTCGCACCAGCACTTTAAAAAACGAATGAAAAGCTCTTCGACGTCGTTTGATAATAATAAACGAGTACACCGTGAATATCAAATCATCGTAACTCATATAAGACATTTTTCAATACCGTGTTTTGACGGCATCATCCGTTTTCTCGAGATACGCGACCATTTCCGTGAGAACTGTTGAAAATGAGACGACGAAACGACCGATTTTCCCGCTCTAAAAGGCGACATTAACCAGAAATTTATGAAGTTGTCGTCTTCGATGAAGCGGTAATATAAATCGATGGCCGCTCCACTACCGACCATAAATATCGAGACAATAATGTTTTTAATATGAGAAAACAGCGTCCAATCCAATAACCACGGTATAAGGTTACGCCGACAGGTATAAGTGGACAGTGGATTGTGGAGCTTGTTTGGGAGACAGTGTAGTTCGTTACGTTTCTTAGATGAGAATAATTAGCAGGTTATAATATTGTATTTGTATTTAATTAGAAGAAATAACAGAAAAATACTGATTTACCCGCAATTTCGAAATTTGTTCATCTTCTCAGATGGATTCAAAATGGAAAAATAAAACTGCATCTATAACTGATGAAGCCATTGAGGAATAATTTACTGAAGACTTTGGAATGAAGTATATAGCTAGAAATAAAAACAATATTTAGAATTTACTCATAATTTAATAAATAGGTACGCATGACGCGTTTCGTAGTATTACTTCTTTATCAAATGCTGAATCAAAAATAGATGTAATTTTACAAACTCAATATAATAGCTATTCTCACAGAACATACCAGGTATTGTCTATGACGAACCTGGAATGAGGACCATAGAATACAACTCATGTTTAATAAGAAAGAAAGAATCGTATACCTGAAATTGAACACAGAAAATCAACTTCTTAAGTCAAGGACCTACTAAGAATGTAGGAAAAGATACGAAATAATTATAAAAATAAGATTTCTAAGAACAGATAGAGAAAAATTAAAATTTTTGAACATGGAAAAACATGAAATTGAAAGTGAGTTAACTAAAAATAGATAATCAATCTGATCTGGTACCTGTAATATTGTTATTGAACATATTAAGTCGGGGGCTAGTATTAATATCTAATCGGCAATTGAGTAGAAGTCCCAAATTTTAGAATTTATTGATATGCACGAATTTAGCACATTTTATTTGGAACCTTTATTCTCTCTATTGAATATCTCATACTCTGAACTAAATATGTGACTCTCCTCTAATAGGTTCGCATAATAGGAATCTGATTGCTGTTTAGAAACTACGTTTATGTTCAGATAATCTAATATGAAAATTTCTAAATGTTCTGCCTATATAAAAATTCTCACATTACCACAATTAATTTTGTATACTCCACTCATTCGTTGTGTGATGATGATTTATATATTATATAGCTAGTAGTTCGAAAATGTGATTAGTGATTCATTTTGTAATATGAAAATTATATATATATATATATATATATATATATATATATATATATATATATATATATATATATATATATATATATATATATATTCAATTTATGATTTCTTCCTTTAACATTGTGAACATTGTGACTTTGATATTCTCTATCGTATTATTTGTAATTTTAAAAGAATTTGACACTATTTTGTGCAGAGAAGAGCTTTTATAAGGAAAAACAATTTTCTGAAAAAGACAACATTGGTTTGTCGAAACGTTAGAAAGTATATATAAATAAAATATAGATTTACCAACAGTTACTTATAGACTTAATAACCCAAGAACTCCATTCGATAAAATATATATATATATATATATATATATATATATATATATATATTTATATATATAAGTGTATATTCGTGTGATATTCGTATTGGAAATATTACGGATATTTGTACATTATTAATACTGAAAAAAAAATAGCTTGTAATTTTTTATTATCTAATGGAAACAGACAGATAAAATTTCCGAAATTTTTTTTTGGTGTTGTAAATGATTTTTTTTATAACGCAAAAACTAACACCTGAAAATTAATGCAGTTTCTAACGATAAATTGGTATAATTGAAATAGAATTAGGTACTCCATTTTTCGTGAAAAATATATCTTGTTTCCTCTGTTTCAAATGTTACAAATCTGGTATTCTATTATTACTCTGCACTTAAAATTTGAAAACGCATAGATTCATAACCAATAGGAATTATGTTGCAGAGTGTTCAGGGTTTGTCCGAACATTTCATTTTTGTAATTCCGCAAAAATTGATTTCGTACGCGGAACTACTTGAATTAATAACTACGTCAATACATTGAAATTATGAGGAATAATTGAAATTAGTTTTTATTTAACAATAACTAGATAGCCAATTCTCAAGGATAATAATGTTTCTGTCATTCAGTGTAAAAAATTTCTTTCAATGTTTCCAAAACTACTATTTGTAGCGAACAATAAACATAAATCAAAACTTTTCCAATTCTGATGTCTGTCATTTACTAGCTAAGATTGTCAGATATATTATTATTATTATTTCGATTGTTCCCCATGAGGAGAGCGACTGAACTTGAATTCGCAATCATTAGGAATTTTGCTTCATCTTTTTTGCTTCCCAAAAACGCTTCATCCTCTCTGAATGCTCTTTCTTCCGTTCATCTGTCCACTTTACTCCAGGTTGACGATTTACTTTTTGCTCAAACTTTATATGTGCGATTTTATAGCGGCATTCAGTGCGATCTTCGAGATTTTTTATATTGATCTGTTGTAGATCCTCTTGGACCTCTTTTAGCCACTCTGTTCCGCATTTACTATTCATAATTATATTGAGTAGTTTCTTCGGTATTCTGGACTGTTTCATTCTGTAGACATGTGCATAGAACTTTGCTCGTCGTTTTCTGATTTCTTCCGTTATCGTATTTGTCTTTTGATACAGTTCATTTTGAGGTCTTTTCATCCAAATACCGTTTCTATTGATTGGCCCGTAAATCTTTCTGAGAATTTTTCGTTCTTATATATATATATATATATATATATATATATATATATATATATATATATATATATATATATATATATATATATATATATATATATGTTCAGAAAGGTTTCCGCGGTCAGAAGTATGTATAAAACTTGGTTCTCGGAATGAGCCGCGTTCTAGATTTATATAATCTCGACGTTTCGGCTTCCATTGTGAAGCCATCTTCAGGAGTTGGAATAAATTAGTAGGGAAAAGGGTTATTCGGTTACGTGGCCTCAATCTGCCTACTCCACGAACTGAATGAAGGAAAATGAGAAAAGGTTACCTGGTTACGTGGCCTCAATCTGCCTACTCCACGAACCAAATGAGGGAAACTAGGAACGATAAGAAATGATTCGGTTGCGTGGCCTCAATCTGCCTACTCCACGAGCCAAATCGTTTCTAATAGTTAACTCCGAAGTCTCAACCTGCCTACTCTTCGGAGTCAACTTGCGTGTCGATCGTCTCGTGCCTGTATTTATATGTGGTGGGTGGGGCGGTTCAGCGTGTTCGTTCGTGTGTGGTGAGCGCTGATTGGGTGTCGCTGCAGTCAGTGTACTGACCAGAGGTTTCCACGCCACCGGTAGTCTGTGACTATCGTCTCGGGTGTTTAGACAATCAGGGCGTTTTTCTATTTCAATAGCTTCTCTGAAAATACGGGATTTGAAGGAACGAATGGGGGCAATGGTTTTAGTGTGAGTGAAGTCGATGGTGTGACCGGTTTGTATGTGATGTTGAGCCAGAGCAGAGGTGGGATCAGAGTTTCTGACAGACAGACAGTGTTCATTCGCACGTATGTGAATTCGTCGGTTTGTCTGTCCGATGTATGAACGGGGACAGTTTGAACAGGGAATTTCGTAGACGCCGTGGTTTTCATTAGGGATTTTGTCCTTCACAGAGCGGATAAGGTGAGAGAGTTTTTGTTGCGTGGTGAAAATCGTTTTGATGTTGGCGGGTTTGAGGGTTCGTGCGATTTTGTCAGTCACTCCTTTGATATAAGGAAGGATTATTTTGGGAGTGTCTATTTCGTCGGTTTTATTGGTAGGAGTTTCAGTGGGGCTAGAATTGGTGAGTTTACAGATAGTTCTGTTGATTTGGGTATTATTGTAGCCGTTATGTGAGAGGACTTGCTTGAGGAAGTTGAGTTCGGTTTGTCTGTTTGTGTTATCGGAAAGGCGGATGGAACGGGAGATGAGAGATTTGATTACTGAGTTGAGTTGGGATGGGTGGTGGTGGCTTTGAGCGTTAAGGTAGCGGTTGGTATGTGTGGATTTGCGGTAGACGGAATGGGAAAAACCTTGGGTTGGAAGTTTTGTGATCATGACATCTAGAAATGGCAGAGACATGTTGTTTTCCACTTCTATTGTGAACTGTATACTGGGATGTATGCTGTTCAGGTGTAAAAGAAAGTTATCTAAACTTTCTCTACCATGTGGCCAGATCGCAAAGATGTCATCGACATAACGTAGCCAACATTTTGGTTTGAGCGGAGATGAGGAAAGAGCTTGTGTTTCGAAATGTTCCATGAAGATGTTTGCAATGACAGGGGAGAGAGGAGAGCCCATTGGGGCACCTCTAATTTGCCGGTAAAAATTGTCTTGGAAGATAAAGTAGGTGTTGGACATGCAATGTTGGATTAGGGAAATGTTGTCTGGGGATATCTGATGTTTGGAGTCTAGGATGGAAAGTGCGTCATCTACAGGTATGTTCGTGAATAATGAGATGATGTCAAAGCTGACAAGTAGGTCTGTGGGAGTGATCGCGAGGTTCTTGAGTAGTTCTATAAAATGAAAGGAGTTTTTGATGTAGGATTGTGCTTCTTCGGCAAAAGGCTGAAGAGTTTTGGCTAGATATTTAGCTAGGGGTTGTGTAGGAGAATTGTAAGCACTGATAATCGGCCGGAGAGGAAGATTAGGTTTATGAATTTTGGGAAGACCATAAATTCGGGGAATTCTAGAAGATTTTTCTCTAGGAATGAGGATCTTCTTTATTTCGGGTGGAAGTTGGGATCTGTTGATACAGGATTTGGTAGTTTTCTCTAAGTATGTTGTGGGATCGTTTGTGATGCGCTTGTAGTCAGGAGTGTTCAGGAGGGTGGTCATTTTGTCGAAATAGGTGTGGGTGTTAATGATGACAGTGGCGTTGCCTTTGTCTGCTGGAAGGATAACGAGATTTTCGTTGTTGTATAGTTCTTTGAGGGAACGTTTTTCGGATGAAGTGAAATTGGAAGGGGGTGGTTTGGAAGTACGTAGAATTTTGGCGATGTCTTGCCTGATATTTTCGGCTTGGATAGATGGTAGGTTGGAAATAGCTTCTTCGGTCTGGCAAATGATAGTTTCTGTAGGGATTGCTTTGGGAGAAATGGCGTAATTGAAACCTTTGGAAAGGGCTTTTGAAGCAGTGTTGGAAATTGTGGTGTCGGAGTAATTGTGGACAACGGTAATGGGATTCAGTGGTGACTTTGTCTGGGGTTGTTGACGTGAAATGAGCTTGTTTAGTTTATTTTTCTGGGATTGGGTCTTCTGGTCGGCTAGGTATTGTGATTTGGAATGAGACAGTCGGTCAAATGTGTCCCATAAGATAGGGTGAATGTGAAAGGATTGTATGTCATGGAAAGTTTCGAGAAGTTTGGAATTTGTGGTGTCTAAGTTGCGCCTAGTGGTGTGAATGGAGTCTCTGAGTAGTGAGAGACTTGCCCTGTTGAGGATTCGGTTGATGGAAGGGGATTTCGTGTGATGTTTGAGTAATAGAAAATTTGGGATGACACGATGGTCACGACACGATTTTAAAAATGTAAGGTCACAGAGAAGACGATATTTTCGGCATAAAAGGGTGGAATAGGATTTGGTGAGGGAAAATAATTGCTCTCCGTGGAGCCGAATGAAATGTTCAGAAAGGTTTCCGCGGTCAGAAGTATGTATAAAACTTGGTTCTCGGAATGAGCCGCGTTCTAGATTTATATAATCTCGACGTTTCGGCTTCCATTGTGAAGCCATCTTCAGGAGTTGGAATAAATTAGTAGGGAAAAGGGTTATTCGGTTACGTGGCCTCAATCTGCCTACTCCACGAACTGAATGAAGGAAAATGAGAAAAGGTTACCTGGTTACGTGGCCTCAATCTGCCTAAGGTAACCTTTTCTCATTTTCCTTCATTCAGTTCGTGGAGTAGGCAGATTGAGGCCACGTAACCGAATAACCCTTTTCCCTACTAATTTATTCCAACTCCTGAAGATGGCTTCACAATGGAAGCCGAAACGTCGAGATTATATAAATCTAGAACGCGGCTCATTCCGAGAACCAAGTTTTATACATATATATATATATATATATATATATATATATATATATATATATATATATATATATATATATAATATATATATAATTAATTAATTATTATATATTATTAATTAATAATTAATTAATTAATATATATATATATATATATATATATATATATATATATAATTCAATATAAGGGTTGTTAACAACACATAACAAAACCATATAACACAATATTACAATATAATTTAACAGTTCATAAACGATTGATTCAGATAATTTTTAACACATATTTCTAATTATCATTTCCGCGGTTTTAAAAAATGTTTTGTCAAACGTTTAAGCCTACTTTTATTTACTCTTCTTCTCCGTTGTTCCTGGATTATAGAAGACTTATATATATATATATATATATATATATATATATATATATATATATATATATATATATATATATATATGTGTGTGTGTGTGTGTGTGTGTATGGAAGAATTTAACGCGAAAGAAAATACGAACAAAAGCAGAATTATCTTCTTTTCTCCGTTGTTCTTCTGGATTATAGAAGACCGGAGAGAACAATTATATATATATATATATATATATATATATATATATATATATATATATATATATATATATATATATATATGTGTGTGTGTGTGTGTGTGTGTGTATGGAAGAATTTAACGCGAAAGAAAATACGAACAAAAGCAGAATTATCGGTTAACTACCTTTCAGATTCACGAATCCGTTATCCCTCATATTTTTCGGAATGCACTTAATATTCACATTAGAAAGTCACAGGTTACGTTGTCGTTGGCACCATTTGTGTAAACAGCTCCCTGAGAGCCTTATTGAAATATTTCGATATTCCAATTAAGAGTACTAAAAGTCAGTAATCGATTGGGCCGATCCTTGATGAAAATTCAATAACATAATTTGAATAAAACTGAGTATTTTGTAACGTTTATTATTATTCAGGAAAACATGACAATATTGTTGCGCCAACACAGTGGCTATATTAGATTTACATCATAAAGATTAAGGTATATAAGATATATATCATTAGATTATTTTAGCAGTGCTGGCTATGTGAAACATGTACAATGTGATGTGTCAATTTTCCTTCATGAAGAATATTGAAATCGGTGGGTACATTTCTTGTAAATGCAATGCAGTTCCTGTTTCGTACTACAAGGTTGCGTCTCGTCCAACAAACAAAAGGCATTGATTTCAATTCTCAAAAATCCTCCTATGAATCAGAACACAGAAATACATAGCAGAGTTGTATGCATATAATATAATGAATATATTAATATGTATCTCCAATCTTCGGAATATTTCAAAATTAGGAATAAAAAGAAAGAATCTTTAATAGATTCATCAATTGTTCTCTACATATAATTAGAAATAGTACACTAGTAGTTTAAGAGATTTTTGAAAAGTACTTTTCATTGTGGATTAAATTGAATCAGTGTATCAATATTATTTTACTTGAGTATTTTCTTTCTTATCTGAATTAATTTTTGATGTATTTTCAATATTTTTCTGTAGGAGTATTTTGTAGTCTAAATAATTAAGACAAAATTTGCACAATCGTTAGTTTGTAATTTTCACTTGTAATATGTGCTCCTTTCATATAGAACAGTTTTATAATGTGTGTTGAGTGAGCCCTTGTAAAATGAAAAAATAAATAAGAAACTTCTACTTTATTTTGTAATGAAGTAAAAGTAAAGAAGTATTTTGTATTTCTACTTTCCCCCGCATTAAACCGAAAATAATTAACAGATAATTATAATAATAATAAAAAGTCTTTATTCTCAAAACCCTGCGTGAAGACCAGCATTGCTGATCTAATTAACCGAGTTCCAAATTTAACATATACTACAACATTACATTACAGAAATTCTACATATATTACAACATATACAATAGCTACTACACAACAACAAAATCGAATTTATAACTAGAGAGTAAAAATTACAATTATAACTAAAAATCAAATATTAATATTACAAAAAGCGAATTACAACAGAAAGTTAAAATAAACACCGAAAATTAATATAAGTAAAGCTTTACAATATAAATATTTCTTTACAGAAGCAAAGAAGAGAAATTCAAACGTAAACGTTGCATCGAGAAATAGTAAAATAAGATACATAAATCACCACATTAATGACCATAAAATCCACTACGAGTTGAGCCATGCGTAACAAAAACCCTCATGAATGACCCACAAAATGAAAAATGTCCCAATTCCAGAAAGATAAAGTCATTTTCTGCCTTAGATGGCTGGTTTGAGCTCGAGCGATTCATTGTGAATGAATCATTTCACCTTCTTTTCGTTTCCCCAACCGTAAACGCCAAAATATTGTGAAGTCATACCTGACAAAGCGAATGAATATCTCATTTCGTCCCTTTTTTTGTTAGCCAGAAGTGTCAGAATGAATTGAAGTTCGCATCGCACTGAAGTTGGCATCGCATTGAAGTAAAAGATTGTGTGAGTGTGTGCATCAGATTGAATTGAAGTTGGTCAGTATTGCGTGCACCCTAATAAATCATCGCTTGAATGGTTGTTTGGGTTGCGGGTGGCCAGACTGTCAGATTTCTATTCAGCCAATGCTAACTTCATTACTATTACAACACCTGGTCCATATATCAGGAGCTAAGTGGAACTTCTTCCGGTTAATCTCAAGACTTATTATGAATTTGACATTAGACTTCCAGGTATGGTTGTAAAGGTATTTAGTCGTATCCCAGACGAATTAAACGGGTAAAAATATATAGACATTCACGAATTCGATTAATAAATTTCTTGTCCTTAATTTGTTGAGAAAAAAATCAATCTTTATATTTATAAAAATGAATTGCTGTTCGTTAGTCTCGCTAAAACTCGAGAACGGTTGGACCGATTTGGCTAATTTTGGTCTTGAATTATCTGTGAAAGTCCCGAGAAGGTTTAAAAAGTGAATAAATTTGAGCATGCTCGGAATTAAATAAAAACAAACATTTTATCCTTTCATGTGTCCCCAGAAATTCCAGTGTCTTTCAGAAATCAAATTGATAGAATAGTTTCAAATGAATCTATAATATAAAAATGAATTGCTGTTCGAAGTCTCGCTAAAACTCTAGAGCGGCTGGACCGGCTGGACGCTAATTTTGGTCTTGAATTATTTGTTGAAGCCCAGAGAAGATTTAGAAGGTGAATAAATATGAAAATGCTCGGAATTAAATATGTGTCCCCCGTCGTTCAGAAATCAAGTTGAAAGAATAGTTTAAAATGAATAACCAATTAGAATTTTTATATCGTTCTTACTACATATTTATTCTTAGGGGGTAAAAAATTAATTAAATTTTAGCTAACTACAGTTCTTAATTATCTGTCAGATTATTTTTATGTAGATTGATAAATGCTAAGGTTTGTCACAAATTGAATTTCTGAAAGCTACCATAATATTTGACATTTGACAACATACTAATATATCGATCTATCCTCTATGACATAGAGTCTATGTCGATCCGAGTGCATCCTTCTATCTTAGTGAGTGGCGATTACCGCTACATGCGCGAGAACTTTCTTTACTTCGGTGATCCTTTGTGATAGTGACATTTCAAGTTATGTGCTCTTTTTTTGTTGACATTTTGTAAAAGTGATAATTTACCTCTAAGTGCGCGAGAACTTTTCCCACTTTGATTAATTACAATTTACGATGCCGAGGAGGAGACGACCTGACTTAGGTCGTGACACTCAATCAAATGTGCGAAGAGCTACCTAAGGATATAATATATTATATAATAAAATAATGAATTAAAACATTTCGATTGAGTTCCAAATGTGAAGCTTAACAACTCTATGTTCCGGGCGGTTATCCCATTATTAAGAGTAATAACTTAATATCTAAATCAATTTTGAAATTGACGAAATATCAAAATGCATCATTTCTATTTGGAAATTCCTGATTTCAAGTAGAAATTATGCTTTCTGTAAATTCAAAATTATTTCAGAAATTTAGGAAGTTCTGATTTAATTTTGAAATAAATTGAAATCCTGAATTTACAATTAGAAATAATGCATATTGATTTTACGTCAATTCAAAAATTAAATCAGAAATTTAGGTATTATTCATCATAAGGGACTAACCACCCGAAACATATTTAGAGTTGATAGTGTTTCAATTTCAATTTATTATTAATATACTGCAACTCAACGGCTGGATCGACTTGAGTGAATTTTTGTATATGCATTCATTCGTTTATCCTAATAGCTTGGAATGTCATGGCAGGACAACGTCTGTCGGGTCCGCTAGTTATTAAATACAAATTTGTAAAAATGATGAAAAAACATTGTTTTCACCTACCAATCGGTCACGTTTAATTTACGAGTCTAAAACGAAGGAGAAAGATTCAAAAAAAAAATCTCGTTAAATCTTGTGTCAGCTAAGCTCAAAAGAAAACCATGCACCAAATATTCATTCTCTCGTCATGATATGAGAAATGCTGATTTATTAGGAATATTCATTTTCATTGTTGACATTTCGACAAAATCTTCTTTGTCATGAATGAACCTTAAAATAATTGAGATTATCAGAAACGTTGGAATAGCTAAATATAACAGAAATGTCATAAAACTATTCTTGACAAAAACCAAAGATTCAAACGAAGAAAGTTGTAAATCGCAGTTCATTGGTGTGAAATTTCAA
Organism: Henosepilachna vigintioctopunctata; assembly: GCA_030704895.1. Classification (NCBI taxonomy): domain Eukaryota; kingdom Metazoa; phylum Arthropoda; class Insecta; order Coleoptera; family Coccinellidae; genus Henosepilachna; species Henosepilachna vigintioctopunctata. The sequence continues at coordinate 1,598,606 of JARQZJ010000074.1, read as the reverse complement.
TGTGAGCCTGTCTCCGTAGCTTAGTTGGCAGAACACCCGACTATGTTGCGGTAGAACTCGGGTTCGAATATTTGTATTTGTCTATAATTTAAATAGTTTAAATAATAATGATATTTGCTGGGTAATGTACACTGATTAGAAGCCCAATGGCAGTTCGGAACCGGCGTTAAACTGCAGTAACTGAATTAAAAAAAAATTGTTATGTTAGTAAAACTATCTTGCAAGCACTATGAAAAATTATACATAGGACAAAAGAAAGAACATTCAAAAATGATAATTATACAACATAAAAGTAATAGTCGTATCGGAAAAAAATCTTTTGGTATTTACAAAAATTTTAGATAGTGGACAGAATCATAAACAGAGATTATTTGCGGTAACAGCACATATACACAGCACATGCAGTAGGATTAACGCTGTATTAGATATAGAAAAATTGGGAATCATTCACAGCAATTATTTGAAATATAACAAATAAAATCGGAATGTGCGGTGTTGAATCTCAGCAAATTTAGTACTGTAATATGTGAGATATTCAGCTCGTTTTCTCTTGGTTAAAACAACAAAAATAGTGTAGAAATATTGAGACTTTGGAATTAATTATTCAATATAATCTACAGTAGAATCTCATTAAGCCTTCAGTAATCTGGTACTTCCAATAATCCAGCATCCTCTCATACCACGTGAAAAAAGTTGTGGCATACAATAAATGCTTTATCTAGATATGTAAAAATCCAACACATAATTTACCTGTTCCGTTCGGTTGTGAAGTTTATCAGACAGAGACATCAAGACAAGCTGAGAAGATTTGTATTCTTGATTTGAGAAAAATGGAACCAATTATAAAAAATGAAAGAATATGTAAAGAAATAAAAGAAGAAGAAGACAGCCTTGTAGAAATATTCGAAGCTCTGACTATTATCATTCATTAAAATACTTAAATCATTGACAAACATATACAGCCATTTCCTGAGGTCGACCACCCCCACTGGGGCTCGAACCGGGCTACCACACCATAGTGGGGTGTTCTCCCAACCAAACAACGGAAACCGGCGTTTTTCTTGTTAATTTTCATGCTTGTTATGATGATTTAATTTGTATTCTATTCCACCAGTTCTGCTGTAATTCCCACCAATATATTTGTTACCAATATAGTGTATTTATTATTAGAGCGAATTTAATTAATTTATTTCGTAAATCTAAAAATAATATGATGATTTTCATGGAAAATTCAACGTACCTAGGGGCAGTTTTGCCGGTACAATTGAACAGATCTATTAGAAACACAAACATAGATGCTTGGCAACCTTAAATGTTAGATATGCGAAAACCGAAGCTAATTTTTACCTACCCTCTATAAGTTGCAAGAAATCCTACGAAGCGAACTGCCCAAAGATGATTAATTGCCAAAGTGTTGACTGAGTTAACTTTGATGACTTATGGTCCCTTGGAATTGAGATTGTTAACGTGTGCATATAACAGGATTGCCCCGCCAACTCATAAAAAAGAAATTAGCAAGTATTGAGTGCTAAGTTTGAGAACTTTATTAACCATTTTGAGGACAAAAATGGTTAATTTTCAGCTTTTAGATTTAAAGAAAAATATCTTGAATCGAAGGGTACATAACGTGACCATACGTCCAGCTTTGGGCGGTATAGTCTCGATTTCAGTCTGTGTCCTGGTGTCTCCAGCGAGGTCGATATATTCCCACTTTGTAAACTATTCAAACGGAAATTTAAAATGTATTTTTCTTGAATTCAGTTATATTCAATATTGAACAAATTACTTTTCAGCCAGCTTATTGAAATTAGATAATAATAATAATAACCATATATTATTATTTGTAGAACACACATTGTTTTGAGTGTATGTGCACAGAGCGGCGATACTTTGTCGTGGGTTATGGATTGTTCTAATTATTGAGGTGGAGTCTCGTCCACTCATTTATGCAAGAGCTTTGTCGAAAAACTGGAAAAGATTATAGAACCTGGTAGGACAATTTTTTGAACAATGTCACAAACTGCCTTTTTAACCTTCATAAGGTGTTCGGGTCAATTCTGACTCAATTTTGAGAAGAATCCTGATTATTTACATATATATCCTTTTTCTATATCTGAGATTTTATGCCAATTAATGAAATGCTTGAATTAATATATATATTTGAGGTTTTATCAAATAAAAATTAGAACTTAGCGAGTTATAAACTTGTTCACTAAAAAGGTCTCTGGGTCAAATTTGACCCTGTGTATAAATGATGATATTTCGTTTTGTATAACGAAGATAGGTTGTTCTATCGAATTTTTTTTTTGCGAGTGACTGATTTGTTCTCACCATAACAATTTCAGAGTAAACATTGAGTGCACCAAACAATCTTACAGTAAAAACTGAATAAATATGAGTTTTAGTATAAGTCTTGCTTTGAAACCCTTGTAAGTCGAAGTCTAAAATAAATGAACCATTAAGTTGTTTTATCGATACCAGAACATGAGAGACGGTGATATAGAATATTTTTTGAATGTCGTGTTAGACGTGGAAGAATCTTGTTCAGGACAAGAAGATGTAGTGGAGCAGGAAGAATCATCGGATAACAGTACTGAAAGTGATTCTGAAACATCTCCAACTCAAGAACTAACATCAAAAAATGGCCAAATAAAATGAGGTAAAGAACCCTTTGACAATACCTACGAAAGGACTTCGAGGGAAAATATGATCAATATGATTTCAGGTTTGACACCTTATTATTGTTCAAGGATTACAACGGAGGAAGTTTCTAGTTTCTAATTGCTTTTTCCTTCTCCTCTGATGTATACTATTTTGAAATATACCAACTTTGTGGGTAAACGTGTGTTCAATAATGATTGGATTGACATGTACAGTACAGATATGTTCACTTTTATTGGATTGCTTCTGTATGCTGGTGTTTATCGGTCAAATGATGAGAGTACCAAAAGTTCATAGAATTGCGGGAAAGGTATACTTATTTTTGGGACAGTGATGTCATTGAAAATATTCAAAAAAATTTCAACAAAAATACAGGTAATCTTTTACTGGGCAAAAACTCTCCTACTGGGCAAATCTCCTTTGGCAAAAACTACTCGAAATACAAGTAACCCGGTAAATCGGAGTAGAATAAGGGTGTGAGGATACATTGGATAAGGCTGTTTCATGAATACTTGCAAAAAAAGACAAACCGATGGCCTCAAGTCGTAGTGAGTATCATGGTAGATATATTTGCATATACCTTAATGCATATATTTTTTTCACCTCCGCTAATCAGAATTGGAATAAATATATTTAGCTAAACGTTTTAATGGATTTCTCTTATATGTAACTAATTATTTTTTATTTATACCTAATAACCCATATTGACTGAATAATTATTATCAGTATATAATAGTTATCAGTAAATAATTTGCGCAAAAATATCCGAAGACCGCTACCGTTAGCGACTTTCTGGTCCTTACGAAGGTTTAAGTTTCTTCCGTATGTTGATAGTGAAGGAATAATATTATTCAGCTTTTGTTGAACTCTAATAAATAGTTTTTGAAGGCGCCATAATCGTTATGGATGTTTTGACTAGCAATGTGTTAATTTTATGAGCCACGTTAGATTATTTGTTAGATCCTGGCGGCAGATCATAAATCTCGACACGGCCAATCCAAACTTGAGTATGGAAGAATTCAAACCGATGTAAGGTTCATGTAATGTATACATACATTAAACTCCGAACATTCAAATATCGGTTATATTGAATGATATTCAGTTCATCTTGTACTTTTGTCTGCGAAGAAGTGTATTTGTGTAGTTAGTAGTTGTTGTCTACTGTGAAGAATGAAAATCGAAGTTGGCGATGAAATTACATGCACTTTATGTGAAGGTATATTATCAGTTCCTCCTATCATCGATGTTGAAGATATCGGAATTATATGCGGAAGATGCCAGGATTCTATTTACGCGAAGAAGACCAATCCGACAATTGAACGACAATCCCTTTATGAAAAGACTGCAGCATCTAATCGATTCCCGTGTAAGTACCATTTACACGGATGCGTGGAAAAACCGACATGGGACGACGTTGTTGATCACGAAAAATCTTGCTCATTTAGCAAAATTGCTTGTTGTTATCGTTCCAAAGATATAGGGGCAATATGTCTATCGATGGGTAATTTAGAACACTTTATTTCACATTTCAAAGACATCCATGATGATTATTTTGTTGGTGAACCTAAAGTTGTTCTGAAAGAAGTTCTCACCAAAAAATATTGTATGTTTTTAACAAGATATTCAGAAATATTTATTGTATTCCGATTCATATTTGATGAGGAGACAGATTCAATCTACTTCATGGCAGTAACTGATAGAAATGAAAGAGCAGAGAGTATTCAGTATGAACTGAAAATGTCAGATAATGGAAAAAAATCCCTCTCATTTTCCGAATATTCTGTTTTTAAATGCTTGTACATCGTTGCCGATCTGAAAAAATTTGGTTATAAAATTAAAATGTCTGATATCCGTAATTTTCCAGAATTTCATTATATTTATATGAATATAGGATCGAGAAAATTTGAAAACATACTCGGATTGAGTTCCGTTTCGACTGCCTCGTTAGCATGTTTCATTTGCAAAAAGTATATATTACCTCCCTCATACTTTTATTTTGATGAGAAACATAAGAAACATACACAAATTTGCTGTAAATGTGGTCTGCTATCAGGTCATGATTTTTCTAGTAACCATCAAACTTACAATTTTATGAGTTTGTACACTAAATTCTCATGTATAAACTCTTCTGGTGGATGTAACTCTATTTCTTCATATTCGGATGTTGAAACTCATCAAAATATTTGTCCCTTGAATATCATACAATGTTTTTTATGTGATTGGCAAGGAAGAAGAAATGCATTGGACACTCATATTAATGAAAAGCATGAAATTTCAGATACTCATGAAAGTTATGACTTATGCACTTCGAGAAAATTATTATTTAAATTCGATGGACACTTTTTATCATTTTTAGTAGGTATGAGTAACAGTAACGATTATGAATTTACTGTCAACAATGAACAACCAGCGAAAAATGGATACAAATATGAAATAGAAATATTTTCCGAGGAATTGATTTCTACTAAACTATTATTTCAGCACATAGCGGATAATAAACCCCCAAACATTGTCAATGAAAATGGGAAGCCCCGAAGAATTTCTGTACCATTGGATTTTCTAGAGCAGTTATTTCCAATAATTCCTCATTTAAAATTCAAATTCAATGTGTCAAAATTAGGTATCGACGAATAATATGAGTTACAAACCTATGTTTCAGTCATTAAATTCGTTTTTATATGTTTTGTACTATAAAAAAACAATTACTTTTAAGTTCCCTGAATCAAAAAATGTATAAAAAAAATAAAAATATGGAACATTATTTTGAATTTATTCTTCATCAACCTTATAGGGTCCAGGGGAGTGGAGACCTATTCTTTTAAAGGAATAGTAGGTGAGACACGGTGGTCTGTGTGACCTCTAAGTTCAAAATAATAGGTAACATAAGAAAACAAACCAAAATACATTTCAAAAGCTTCGTTAAACACTGTCAGTGCAGTGTATACACTATTCATTTTGCATTTTTAATCCATGATTACTCTTATTTTTTGAAGATGGGAATAGAATATGCTTTCTAATTGAAATTCATTGTGTTTTATTGTGAGTTAGTTCATTATTTAGAATTATTAGATAATACTGTATAATTATATACTAAACTTTCTCAGAGAATTCAATTTATGTTGAACGACTCCCTACAACATGAATCATTGTCAAAAATTTTGAATGAACAATATTTACTATGACAGTACTAATGACAGATAAACGAAATAGTATCTTAAATTTGAGTATCTGGGTTTTCTTATATAACAGAGGAAAATACTGAAGAAGTATTTGCTTCGGAAGTAGATTATCTTCTTTGCAGTGAGGTAACCTTCAAACAAAGACTCGTTGAGCCACAAAAAGAAATATATAAAAAGTTTTACATATTTATGTGTTCTTTACGAGTTTGTACTCATCCATAAAATTTATATACTATCAAGTTTATTATGCGTTCAATGATAAAATATTTTCATTATTGTTTGGTGACTGTTGTGTACTATTTTGAGAACTGATTTTTGGTAAATTTATCGAACTATAATAAATTAATTCGGTTTTTCATATCTTTTCTGTTACTTTCTGAAATTTTATCTACATGAAGATTTTCTAACATTGTTTGACGTGTTTTACTCTTTTCAGTTGCCGACCTTTTCGTATCTTGTTTGAATTCATTATGAGTTATTATGAGTTTGTTGATCAATAATTTCAGCAGTAGCCTATTTATAGAGTTTTTTATTTATCGTTCTCAATTTATTGATTTGCGATATATATATATATATATATATATATATATATATATATATATATATATATATATATATATATATATATATATATATATATATATATATAGCAAGTGATAGTTTGAGGACATTTTGTTCTCTCAACTGCTTGTTTGGGGACATTTCGTGACTTTGAGGACAGTCCCCAAAGTCAAGTGTTCCGGCAAGTGTTAATTTGAGGACAGTGAGTTTGGGGACACGACTGAGACTGTTTGGGGACACTGAATATATTCCGACGATCGATGTTAGTGTAACTGATATTTATAAGATAATATTTTCATGGGAAAAGCGTTATAATATTTTCAAAATTTCTTGTTTTCGACTTAAAATTTTGGTCTTTTTTTTCATGTAACATATTTTATTCTGGATAATTGCTTCTCGCTGCCAATTATTGAAACTGAAGCAAATTGTACCTTTTTTGGGACCGTTCGCATATTATGTTAGCACAAGGGTGAGCGGGAGTTTTTTTTCTGCTCATTTTCATGACATGTAGGGTTTAGACGGTGATTAGGTCAGTAGTTGTTAATTACTCATTTACACATATGGCAATCCACCTATTGTTTATGTTTGAAAAGTAGGAGCATTTTCGGGGATCACCACAAATAATGGATACGCTTATGTACTCGCTTGGAACCGAGTTGGGGAACTACCGAGCGTTATTCACTCGTCCAAATTCTCGTCAAAGCCTAAAATTGTGTCAGTGAGACAGTTGTACCTATTGTACACGAAATGGGACTTAGTTTAGCGACGGCACGGTAAGTTCGGTACTGCGCAGGTAGGTATTACAGGTGTGATAATTTGGTGGAAAGAAGACATTTCTTAGAAAAGCTGTCGATTTGATATGTTGAAATATATTATTATACCTATTCAAAAATTAAGTGGCATATCATTTCCGCGGTTATTTTCATGTGGCAAGCCATTCGAAAATTGGGAGAAAATTTTTTTTTAACATACCTATTTTAGGAAACTTGAAATTTCTATATGTTATTCTTGATAGTATCAGAAACATATATCTTTGCTGGCAGACCAATCTGCCGGTTGCTTTGACCTGGCACACTGAAAACACTTTTTCACGCGCATATATACCTGTGTGTAGTATGTATATACGCAGTGTACGGAATAAAGGAAACGTTTTCTCTTTATTCTTCCTAATATATTACTGTCGTATTCCTGCTCTTTCAAATATTTTTGTTGGCAAAAAGAATAAACAAACCTGAAAATGATGTTTCATCTTACTGTTCATGTCATCACTCAATAAACTACATAATATTCTCATTTCACATAACCTATATGAGTGTTATGTCTTTGTGATAATTTTTTCTAGATTTTCAACCGAAAAACAGTTTTTTTCCTGCAAATACAACTGCGTGTAGTAGTATATACGTAGTATATCTATGGGTTGAAGAGATTTTCGTTTTTTTTTCTTCTTCATTATATACTGAATATTCTTTCTCTTTCAATTCGTTCTGACGGCAAAATTGACACATAAAGAGGAAAATTAACCTAAAACTAATGTTTCATCTTCAAACGAATTTTAATTCAGTTTATTCATGTTGATTCATGTCATCCCTCAATAAAGTACATAGTTCCTCATTTCACATAATTTATATGACTTTGCATTTTTTTGAGATGATTTTTTTCTGTTTTTCAATAGAATATTCAATATTATTTCATATACCTTTAGTAAGTAGGTTTTTAGATTTATATTTCCATTGCAACTAATCCGGGAACAATTCTGAACGTCTCATCATTTTATGAAATTTTCATTCCTCATCATTCGTTCAGTTGAATTTTCTTCTTTCATTTCACGTGCTATGTTCCCAAGTAAGTTGCCCGCTTGCGTTTGCTAGTTTCAAGTGTAGTGAAAAGCAGAAGAGGAAAATACTAGTGTTAATTTCATTGAATTGCTAATTAATTTTTCCATCAATACATGTATCTTTGTTGACCGGTATAATATTGTTATCAGAGCCAGTGACAACGACATATTAATAATTATGATTGATGATATGTCAAACTTGAAAAATGCTTCATCCCATATTTGGATGGTTACCGCAATCGACAATCATAAATTGACATCACCAAAAACTATTATGAACTGGGTAAAATATTAGCCAGCAGCTTAAAAGTGTGTTTCAGGCATTGACTGTCTCAGACTTCATTCTGCCTTTTTCAGCAAAGGAAAGAAAAGACGTTTAAGCTTATTGAAAAAAAGCGTCGACTCTCAAAAAACATTTGCAAGACTAGGTGAAGATCTCAAGTTTAAACGAGGAACTGTTACCAGGTTTGTTTGACGCCGTGCAAGAGTTCACTTGTCAAATGTATTGAGTAAATATATTAATATAAAATGTATTATCTAGGCAGCTCAAAAAAAAATTTTAAGCGAAAGACTCATAGCATATTATGAAAAACAAAGAGAAAACTAAAATATCTCTGTTCGGTGTACGACGTATACAGAAACAGGTAAGTATATTCGCTCGAGAAAAAGTGTTTTTTGGTTGAAAATCTAGAAAAATTTATCTCAAATAAATAAAAATTCATATGTTATGGGAAATAATGTACTTTATCGAGTGAGAGCATGAATCTAATCTTTAATAATTATCAAATTAAACTGAATTAATATTCGTTTGAAAATGAACATTATTTACAGGTTGTTTTTTTTAATTTATGTCAATTCTGCCGTCAAAAAAAATTTCAAGGTGAAGAATACGACAGTATATCATGAAGAAGAAAGAGAAAATGCAAATCCTTTCATTCTGTATACTACGTATATACTAATACACGAAGGTATATTTAAGCGGGAAAAAGTGTTTTTCGATTAAAAATCTGGCAAAATTATATCAACGAAATAGAAATTCATATGAGTTATGTAAAATGAAAAATTATTAACTTTATTGAATGATGACTTGAATGAATGTTAATGAATATGTTAATAATATTATTATAGAATCAACTGAATTCAAATTCGTTTAAAAATGTGAAACATTGTTTTCATGTTGGTTTGATTCTTAATGTATGTTAATTTTGCCGTCAAAAAAAGTTGAAACAGAAAGAATACGACAGTAATATATTAGGAAGAAGATAGAGAAAATAAAAATCCCTTCATTACTTATATACTACGTATATACTACACACAGGTATATTTGCGCGGTAAAAAGTGTTTTTCGTTCTTCCGGGTTACAGCAACCGGCAGATCGGTCTGCCATGAGGAATAAATGTCTCCGATACTATCCAGAATAACGTATAAAAATTTCAAGATTCCTAAAATATGTCAAAAAAAAATTTTTTTTCCAACTTCGTTTTAGAGTACATATAATAATATATTTCAACCTATCAAATCGGCAGCTTTCCTAAAATATGTCTTTTTTGCACCAAAGTGTCACACCTGTAATACCTGCGCAGTACCGAACCTACCGCGACTTCGCTATAAAGTAAGTTCCATTTCATGTATGGTACAACTGTCTCGTTGACAAAATTGTAGGCTTTCCTAAAATATGTGACGTCAGATATTCACTGGCTTTTAGACTGGTCTAAGAGCCAGTAAACATCTGACGACACATATTTTAGGAAAGCCCAAAATTATTTCAGTGAGACAGTTGTACCTACCATACATGAAATGGGACTTAGTTTAGCGAAGTCGCGGTAGGTTCGGTACTGCGCAGGTATAACAGGTGTGACACTCTGGTGGAAAAAGACATATTTTAGGAAAGCTACCGTTTTGATATGTTGAAATATGTTATTGTAAGTATTCAAAAACGAAATGGCAGACCATTCCCGCGTTTATTTTCTTGTGGCGGACCATTTGGAAATTGAGAAAAAAACTTATTTTTGACATATTTTAAGATACTTTAAATTTTATTCTTGATAGTATGGGAAGCATATATATCTCACGACAGACTGATTTACCGGTTGCTTTGGCCAGACATACCGAAAAACACTTTTTCCCGCGCAATTTTACCTGTGTATAGTATATTATATACGTAGTATATGAAATGAAGTGATTTTCGTTTTCTCTTTCATCTTCATAATAAACTATTGTCGTATTTCTTCTCTTTCAATTATTTTTTACGACAAAATTTGATTTAAATTGAATTACGACAGAAATGAATTTTCATTTCTTTGAGATAATTTTTTCTGATTTTCAATACAATATCCAATATTATTTTATATACCTTCAGTAAGTAAGTTGTTAGATTTCATATTTCCATTGTAACTATTCCGAAAATGACTCTGAATTTCCTAGCATTTTATGGCCGCTTCATTCATCATCATTCGTTTTATTGAAATTATTTTCATTCATTTCACTTTTGCTCTTCTTATTTCTATTGAGTAGGTATTCCTATGTTTTCATACATACATTCTGTTTGAAACAACATGTAAACTGACACGCGTGAGCCAATTTGATTGATATGTTTTGATAACTTTGGAGGGAAGAATATAACGGATTTATGATTATGAGAAACACCGCCCAGGCGGCACATACACTTTGTAATTGCGCGGCATACAAAAAAAACTGGCGGGATGATTTAGACGGAGAATCTTTGTTATAGATAGGTACCAATGTATTTTTATGGATGTGAATTCAGGAACATGGTTTTTATTAGAGCTCAAAATCTGTTGAGGTATTTCCAAAGACCATTGTCAAGTCTTACAATATACTTATTAAGATATATTTTTGGATACTTATACCTAGTTATTTTTTCGATGTACTTATATATTATGAATAACATTTTTTGTTTATATCAGGCGACTTGCTGTCCCGTGAAGTGGACGCAATTCAATGTCCTAAAAGTATCACAGAATTATTTTCACAGGCTAAAAATTTTTTCAAAAAAAATTCGTCATAACGATTTCAATTCCGTAAACATTGAGGAACAAATATCAATTGAATATTTACTAACTTATGATTTGAGTTTCTTTAACAATATTTGTTATTTTTCGCATTTCAATTCGCTTAAAAGCAGGGTTCTCAGAACGCCTGCTTATATCATAAAAAATATCAATCGCAGATATTTTTATCATTATTATCTATAGGTAGAATGATTTTACTTCGAAAAATTTGATCCGTTTGGTTTTCAATATTTCAGCTTTCTGTGGGAAATATGAATGGAGAGACTGATGAGAAAAATAAACTACTGAAATTGTATTCGAAGATCTTATTTCAATTTTGAAGCATTAAGTACCTTGTATTAGTTATCATTTTCCCAAGACAAAATAACATCGTGAAAGACAAATAGACAGCTATGATTGTTATTTCTATATCAACGCACCACATTTTCATTTTTCTTGTTGTTATTATTGCGCTACATTATCATCTTATTATACATCATTGGTATGAACTGAAAAATACCAATCAAACCCAATTTAATTGAACTTCCTTACTTCGGGATAGAGACAGAAAACTAATTCTCATTCATTTTATTGAAAAATTATTTCATTGAACACTTGCAAAAACAATTGAATATTACCAATAAAGAAAAGAGAATTATTGAAAGCATTGATAATTTTCTTCAATCAATGAGCTTTAGTTTTCAATTTTGTGAGTATCTAAATAGTTAATGAAAAATGGAAAAATTAAATTTTTCCGATGCATTTTTGGAATAACTTCGAAAGGTAACCAAATTTCAGATTTCAGGTTCAACAATTTTAACCTTACAGTATCAATTTTCTAGTCCTAAGAACTCGTAATTTGAATTGAGCATAACTGATTGCTCTATAATTAAAATTACTATATAATATAAATATAAATGCTTATTGTTATTTAGTATCTATATTATAAAAATGAATTGCTGTTCGTTATTCTCTCTGAAACTCGAGAACGTTTGGACCGATTTAGCTAATTTTGGTCTTCAATTATTTGTGAAAGTTCAGAGAAGGTTTGAAAAGTGAATAAATATGAAAACACTCGGAATTAAACGAAAACACCAATTTACATATTTATTCCCTGCATTTATAACTGCAATTGGTAGATTAACTACAGAGTTAACTAAATCAGATTATTTTTATGTGTAAATCAAATACAACAACAGCGAGCACAACATAATGAAATCGAGCTATTCCGCAGACGCAGTGCTGCTGTGATTCCCGAATCATCTATTTCACGCAATGAACTTTCTCTCACTCCCTATACAGTTTCAGTTGTTAGTGTTAGTTGCCATACTCAGGGATACCAACTTGGGGGTTTTCCCCCTAAATTTAGGGGGACAAAATGTTTGGTGGGTTTTTTTTGGGGGCTTAAAATTTTCAGGGGTAATCTTAGGGGTATTTTTAAAGTATTCCAAAATATTCCATATCATAATTTAAATAACTAAAATTAATTCTGATTTCTATCTTGAATAAAAAAATCCATTTCGTGATGAAAATATTCAATACTATTTCTTAATGTAGGTTGGTTAATGAAAAATTTTATAATTACGAGTAGTAAATAAATAATTTAATTTTTCTGTAAAATAATACCCTATAAACTATTCCTAATATTCTCATTTCAAAGAATGATATGAAAAATTTAATAATAATGAAATAATATTTTAATAATATCAAATAATAATAAATATTTAATAATAATAATAATTATTTAATAATATTTTAATTTTAATTATAAAAAAAACTTAAGTACCTTATAATTGCAAAATGAAACCTTAATATATATTTTTTCTTTGAATTTCAATTTTAAAAACAATTCTAGGGTATTTCAGGGGTTTTTCAACTTGATTCCGGGGGAAAAGATTCCACGAGTTGGTAACCCTGGCCATACTCCCTCGGAACGGCTTAACCGATTTTGATAAAATTTTATATGTATACTCGGTAGATCTGACTATCGGTTGTTATTGATTTTTCATGCACCTAATTGATAAGGAGTACTTTACCCCTTAACATTTTTTTTGTTTTTCAGCGAAAATTTCATTCTTCATTTTTTGTGATTTGGCAACAAAAAATACATATCCACACAACTTGTAATTTTGCGGCCGTGTAAGTTACATGTTATATTTTTTGTAACTCAAGAATGGCTGGACCAGTTTTTATAATTATTGTGTTTTTCGATTTGTCTTAGTCCTGAATAGAATAATGAGTATTGAAATATGATATTCATCAATATAAAACTTGAAAAAACTTTTAATGCGACTTGAGAAAGCTCTAACATAACGCGTTGTAAACAATATGTATTTACTAATGAAGCCGCTTGGCATCGTTGATGAGCGGCTGTTAGGACTGGAGATGACTCATCACTGACACTCGTGACAGAGTGAGACCGATAATATTTTCTCCTTCGAATTATATCTCAATATATAAAACTAAGACTTGTTACTCCCACCAATTATATGACTATAATAGTATTATTAATAGTCATATACTATAATAGTTGTATTCATTTCATTACGTTAATGAATGAATGACGGTTGGGCGTTACGAAGTTCGCCGGGTCAGCTAGTATTAAATACAAACACTTGACTGGGTTCCACAAAATATTCAATAATTACTTGACAATTGTTTCGGGGTGTTACCCCATTTTCAAAAATTTTAAACTCAGAGTTTAACTTTTTTTTTGAACAGAGTTTAACTTTTTAAAATGCGGTAACACCGCGAAACAAAAGTAAAGTATTTATAAAAAATTTTGCGAAACCAAGCCAAGTGTTTTTATTTAATATACAACAGATCAGCGAATATTCAATCAACTGTATTATTATTTATTATTCTATCTAGTGAGTGTGTGAAGTCTTCAATTTCATATTCAATGTGTTTATATAATTTATATTTATTGTTATTAATAATTATTAGTTATTATAATATTAATAGAAGGTACTTATTAATATATTAATTAGTGCCTTCGTATAAGGAGTAATATGCTTATATTATGAATTTCGTATATTCGTATTATTTCGTATACGAATCTCTTCACATACGAAATTTCGTTCATTCATTCTTCACATATTCCTATAGGTAATGAATTAGTACGAATAGACTCATAAAATCTGGGAATTTTCCTGGCAGAGCCTGTGCACGGCAGTGGTGATTAAACAGTTTGGTTGTTAAATTGCTTCAATCACTACAAATGATATGAAAGTAATAATATTAAAAACTTGAACAATGGCTGTTGCATGACATGATGACATCCTCAAAATTAACAGTAACAAGAAAACCATGGACTAAAAAAATTTTTAGGTCTCATCCAGAAAAGTAGGAGCCATTGAAATATTTTGCCAGTTTAGCGAAGGAAAAACAATCATCCTGAGTTGTAATTCATCATACTTCTGAATCTGATAATGTCAGAATGTAGTTTTGAGGTTGCATTCCATAATTCAAATTTTAATATCCTGTATTTCTTGTATATGGACATCCCAAAGAATAAACAGAAAACTAAGAATAAAAAAATTCCGGTCATGCTTGAGATTCATATTCAATCAACAATCATAATCGAATACATAACAATCAAATATATCAAATATATGTGAATCATATTTATCCATCAAAATAATCGAATAAATTAGGTCATCTAGAGTTTACATTTAATTATATATACTCCAAATAAATTTGATCCATTTTCATGAGAAAAAAATTAAATCTCCAATAATTATAATTATTAATCCCTATTATAAGTCATTCAAAACACGGAATATGTTAGAACATGAATATAAATAAACTTAGACTAGATATTCTCAGGCGCCGCGCCGATTGTCGCGTCAAAATAAAAAAAACACCGACAGTTTTGATGAGTCATCATAACATTCATAACAAGGGGTTCATAAAAAATAAATACTGTGTGAACAGCTTGGTATGTAACTGATTCCTGATTTTCATTCATGAGCAAAACCGATTTTCAAGATAATATTTTTCTGAAGTCTGAAATCTACAGTACTAAGAAAAAAAATTTCAATGGCGGTACTCGTGAATTGAGGGCCTGGATGAACTAGTACAACAGAAAATTTTATTTGGAAAATAATAATGAATTGTAATGTAAACAAAGAACTCAATGAAACGTTTTCATTCATTCATTCAACAGAAAATACGACTGACAGCGAATAAGATATGAACTTTTGGTTTATACCTACTGTTGTTGTTAATTCAAGCCCTTTTTGAAAAAAAATGTTTTGCTTATTCAACATAATTAGCGCATCATATTGACTTTATTATATAATGGTGAATTATTGTGTGTGTGTGTATATGTATTGGTGTATAGATTCACACAATAAGTTAATATCTATTATTATTGAACAGACAATAAATAATATAGAAGTTTAGTAAAACGCATATTTGATATCGGTCTTATTTAGGTAAACTTGTTGAGTTGATTTTTCTCAAATTTGTCAAATATCATACACTAGTAAACATGAGCTATTAGTTTGAGTAGTTATGGTAGCTTCCGGGGACTTAACTTTTGCCTACCGGTGACTTTGGTCCCTATTTATTCTTGATTTATATTTGGTTTGTTAGTTGATACAGTTGGTGGAATAGGTAAATTGATATGAATATCAATCATTTTCAATGATCTCAATTCAATTTTTGTTTTCAGTTTGAAATCACTCATACTATAAATCTACTATATCATTCGAATAGTAGATTTATGTGTGTTTTATAATCTTTGTGTCTCTCGACTCATAATATCTCAATTGTGGGCTTGTCGTTCTTCCACTTTGCCTTTAAATGAATAAATGGCAAATATAAAAAAGCAGAGAGAAAATACTGCTTCTATCTCTCGATATGTGCAGATGATAGATACAGTTATCAAGATTCAAATGATGTGAAAAAACAAAAAATGCAACTATTTGTGTTAATCTACTTCGCTTTTGGTAGCCTCAAATATAGATGCTGCAAAACACGTTACGACACTTCAAACAACCTAGCGCGTTTTAATTCCGTTGTTTCTAAATTCAAAAATTAGTATTGTAGATGTCTGATACCTTTTTCTCATATGTACAAATATTCTTTAAAATTTAAAAATCACTTTTGAAGAGACGATGGTCTGAAAAAGTACTAATAATTTCTTTTTACAATTCATTTTTTTTATAAAAAGTTCCACTATCCTTACTTCTACCAGCTTTGATTATACTATTTATAAAATATATTCAATAGATATTATTGATGGCAGAAACGATAATATAATTTTTGACTTACAATTGACTTTTTCAATTTCGAGAAATTTATCGTTATATAATCATTTCGAAAAAAATAGTTAATTTTTTTCTAGTAAACATAGGTGCAGAATGTATTGAGTCTTGGTATTAACGACGATCAAATCATATACCCAAATTGCCACCAGCTCCCTGGCTATAACTCCCCATAATCGGAATACTTGGGATGAGGGTTGTACCCCGTCGTAGCGACGTTGCAATATTTATAAATGGTTAGATAGCAGTTGTTAGAGTGAAACCAAAACGAAGCGCTCTAAACGGCGACTTAAGTCGCCGCTAAAACAAACGTTGACTCGCCGGTCGCCGATATAACGGTGATCACTTGGATATATCGATCGGAAACTATCGATCTGAACTTCGACTTAGGTCACTGCTAAAATTACTGGTGACTTATAAATCGCCGTCGTCGGTATACCAGTGACCTAATACTCACCGGTACGCACATCACTAATTTCAAATACCTACAAATGACTTATGGATATATTTTGTAAGATTTTTAGATTGAAAATACATTATGAATTTGACATTTTATCAAATACCACACTTGATATCACTCAAGTGGAGTGAAATACATTTCAAAATATTATCAAAGCCCTAATACGACAACGAAGGATTATGATGACATTTCGAAGAGTGTTGAGTCTTATAATAGGAAATATGTGACATCACGATGGTGCATTTGTACTCGTTTTAGATTATCTGAGCTACTCGTATTGCATTGAAATTACATTAGTACATTTGGACTATTGGTAGGCATTTTGGTGCATTTGACTGCTTGTAGCAAGTTCGAATTATTTAAGGTATATTTGAAATTTTTTCAGTGTATTTGAACTACTTTTAGTGTAGTGGAACTACTTTCAGTACATTTGTATATTTGATCTACTTTATTATATTTCAAACATCTTATGGGTGTTAGTCTAATTTCAATGCATTTGATCCATTACTTGCACTTACTAATTTCAGTTCATTTCAACTTATCCGAACTACTTTTAATTCGGTAATTTCAGTATATCCGAACTACTTTTGATGCGGTAAAACTTTTTTGGTTCAATTCACTACTGCAGAACTGAAAACATACATTCTCACTAATCAAAACTCAGAAGTATTTTATTTTAAAATATTGGTGTAAAATGGGGCTAACGAATGTTATCTGATATAATGGTATGGCTTCGAAAACGCCATACCATTATATCAGATTCATAATAATTCACACTTCATCCATTTAGATTATAATAAATACTACTAGCCACCACTAAAATTATCGTCAAAATCGATATGTAATCAATATTGTATACATATAGACATATTAAATATTATATACCTATTGCAAGTATTGAAAATATCATATTGATATAAGTAACAAATTATCGAATTGTCTTTATACAGATGAATGGATAATTCAATTGTTCACTTTGAAATCAACTTAATTGAAGTTTTCTTTGAATTATCGTTATTATTGAATCCACATAATTTTTTTTCTCGAATCTATATTTTTACACAATTAATTCTTCGAAGTGCTAGTTTGAGGACAGTACATCATGTACGGTACATCGTATACTGTCCTCGAACTATCACTTGTACACATATATATATATATATATATATATATATATATATATATATATATATATATATATATATATATATATATATATATATATATATATATATATATATATATATATATATATATATATATATATATATATATATATATATATCAAAACGTCAAACTTGTTGAAATAAATCAACTTCAAAAATCTCATCAAATCTTGTATGAGTTCAGGTCAAGATAAAACCATGCACCAAATATTCAATGGCTTTCCATGCAGTGAGAGATCCTGATTTGTTCCCAATATTAATTTCCATTGTTGACGTTTCTACAGAATCCCATTTGTCATGAATGTACCCTTGAAATAATTGAGCTCGTCAAAAACGTTGGTATAACCAAATATAACAGAAATGTCATAAAAATATCCTTGTCAAAAACCAAAGATCATTGTAAATCGCAGTTCATTGTTGTGAAATTGTAATGTTGTTAGTAAATATATCTTGCATGCACTATGACAAATAATATAGACAAAAGAAGGAACATTCAAAAATGATAATTTTTCAACACAAAAGTGATATGAAGAATATGAAGAAAAAAATTAATAATATTCAGCTTCTTGAATCCCAGAAAACGAAATAATGATTCGGAATGATATCTGGAATGTATGTACAGTATACATCAACGTAAATTTCTTGTTATCCAAAAGGAGCTTAATATGAAAACTTCGAGCAAAAAAACGTTCCTAAGTTCATAAAAAAAATAATTAGTTATCTAGTGAATTATAAGTGAATCTAGATATACAGAATCATTGGTAATTTTTGACGAATAGTATTTATACAAGTGTTGTGCTAATAAATATATTATTCAAATTCATTAATTTTATTCCATTCCTCATTTGATGAGGAGACTGATCTAATTTGCATCATGACAGCAATTGATATAATAATAATGCATTTATTTAGCAGAATTGCTACATCATATTACAAAATATAGTAATAACAAGTTAATTAAAAATCAAAATATTGAAAAGTAAAATACTGTGAATTAAGTTAAGTACCAATATATGTAAATAACATAATATAGTAGAAAAACAAAAACGTTATACTTAGCACCTAACTAATATAACATGATAAACATCAATTAGAGTTCTGGCAGAAACGAAGCCCAACTGAATTAGAGTGACTTTAAACTGTATGGCATTTGGTTTGATTAACTATGATGAGATGAACGTTCTCAAAAGTCTTTTAAATAACTTTTAAACTTTCACAGTTTTTTATATCTGCATGAAGTCCATTAAATTCAATTAAACCTTTATACAAAATAGATTTTAGCTTTTGTGTAGTGTTACATTTTCCAAGGATAAAGTATGTTTTGAATCTCTTATTATAATTATGTACATCTGTAAATAATCGAACTCCATCACTAATGTAGGTTGGTAACATATTTCTTTTCACTTTAAAAATGAACACTTGTACATTAAACACAACTCTTTGGCTAACAGATAACATATTTAACACATTAAGCATGGATTTGTTACATTTACAGATCTATTACATTTCAATATAGATCTCATAGCCCTATTTTGTATTTTTTCTAATCGACTTATTTGATATTGAGGACAATTAAACAATAAGGTACAACATAATTGTAAATGAGGAAGTGCAATAGCTTTATAAAGTGACAACTTTGTACTCGTAGACAAAGATATACCGATTCATGATAAGAATCCTACTTTTTTTGAAAATTTTCTCGTTATATAATCTGCGTGTGTGTGAAAGTTTAAATTCGAATCCAAAATTGTACCCAAGTATTTGATACGTTCATCGTGAGTAATGGCTTCTCCGTTTACAAAAAAAATATATATATATATATATATATATATATATATATATATATATATATATATATATATATATATCAACCTGCACATTTATCATTCGTGATTTCTTGGCGAATATACTAAATTTTGATTTTCCTGAATTCAAACATAATCTATTAGCACACAGCCAAGCGAATAACTTGTTCAGTTCAATGTCATATCCGATACCATTTGATGTAAATCTTCCTCCACTATATACATCATCGAATCATCAGCACACAAAGTTATTTTGATTTTGCGGCTACCTGTACTATGTCATTAATATATTTAAAAAATAGTAACGGGCCCAAAACTGTTCCCTGTGGTACACCGTGATTTAAACTTAATATCTCACACACAGTTTTTATACAGTACTCTCTGTACTCTGTTAGACATATATGACCTGAACCAGTTCAGTACTTTATATATTCTCTAATTTTTTCACTAAGATTTCAATGTCTACTGTTTCAAAGGCTCTTTTGAAGTCCAAAAACACCGCTAATACATAACTGCCATTGTCAACAGCTGATACAAATTCATCAGCGATGCTAACAACCACAGACTCGGAGTGTTATTCGCGAAATCCGGATTGGTTAGGAACAACTATATTATTTTTATAGCAGTAATCATGTAGCTGTTCCCTCACGCAGGATTCTAATAATTTTTCATATAGGTATAGGCACTGTATGAACTGGGCGAAATTCATTGCAAATATTTGTATTCTGTACCTCAGGAACAGGAATTATGGTTAATAATTTCCATGAATCTGGAACAATGCCGTAATCGAGAGAACTGTTTATAACATCTAAAAGGTGGTCCCCTATAACATATGCAGCATCAAAAAGAAAAGAAAATGAAAAGGCATAATGGTATGAACTGAAACTATCAGGATTTATATTTGTATTTGGAGAGAAAAATTACAATTATTTTGAAATACACTTTTATTAAATAGGTATGTAATGATAATAATACTTATTTAGTAGGTAATTAACGCAAGTTGTAACTTCAAGCTCAAACTTAAAACTTCGGTAGTAAATTAACACGTTAACTTTATATATAATGTATAAAAATATATAATGAATAGGTACTATAATATGAACTGAATCGTAATGAAAAAACAACAATATCATTCTCTTGCTGATTGTTTTTTTGTAGAAAAAAAAATTTTAAAATATTTTGAAAATATTAAAAAATAAAAACAAAACAAATGTGGCTCCCCCTCATAATAATTTTTCATGCTTTGATAAGAAATGACTACAAGTTCTAATTTAAGGAAAATAAAAGATATTCTCTGTCTTATAAAGCTAGAACTGCGAAAAGGTTATTTCTTTTAAATATTTATCACTGGATTTAGCGATTTTTATTAGTTTTTTTCTGATATAGTTTTGCAAGACTCAAGAAATTTCTTAGCAAGGCACGTTAAAAAAATCGATACAAATGTGCAGTTTGAACTTGATCAATAACATGTAAATTCGTTGTTGGTTTGTTTCTTTAAAAAACTAATAAGTAATAAAAACTAATTACTAGACACGGGACAATACGCAAAATCCCGGGACAATCCCGAATTATCCGGCCATCTGGCAAATCTACTCGAACTACTTGAACGATACTGCAATCCTTTTCTGGGTTCAATAAATCCGACTTGGAGTTCAACCATCGAATTAGAGTCTTTCATTATATTAAATTTTTTAATACCCAACTAACAACATATTGAATTCACAGATATACTATAAAAGCTGAAATTTTTTTGTTACATGGAAAGTACCTGCCGCAATATTATGAATGACAAATATGTCTGGTAACAGAAAATTTTTGTCGACTAAGTTCATCGAAAATTTTGATGAAATTTTCATCAAAAATTACTTTGAAAGTTAGTATTTCTACCTGAGTCGATAGGATATCACAAATAATTCAACCGCCAGCTCCAGCCAGATTACTTTAACCCTGATCGGGAGAGTACTATAACTAATAGCAACATATCATGTTACATAAAACGAATAATTAATGCATAGTATCCGAAAATCAGGCTACCTGAAATTCTTGTCGTGAAAACGTTGACGGCTCCCGTACTTTTAATGAACATTATCTTATCTCAATTGCTACAAGTTAAGCTGCAGTATTCAGCAATCAGTCATTTTTCAACTATAACAAGTATAGTTTCAGCTTTATGTAGTGAAATATAACCATCACTACCTTCCGTTGAACACAAATCCAAATACATTCAATAATTCGCTCATCTTCAATTCTGACATACAGTTGATATTGTACTCCTGTCAGTGAAGAAAATTTATTGGTTTAGTTAGTGGTTGTTGTCTACTGTCAAGAATGGAAATCGAAGTTGGCGATGAAATTACATGCACTTTATGTGGAAGTATGTTATCAGTTCCTCCTATCATCGATGTTGAAGATATCGGAATTGTATGCGGAAGATGCCAGGATTCTATTTACGCGAAGAAGACCAATCCGACAATTGAACGACAATCTCATTATGAAAAGATAGCAGCATCTAAACGATTCCCGTGTAAGTACCATTTACACGGATGCATGGAAAAACCGACATGGGACGACGTTGTTGATCACAAAAAATCTTGCTCATTTGGCAAAATTGCTTGTTGTTATCGTTCCAAAGATATAGGGGCAATATGTCTATAGATCGGTAATTTAGAACACTTTATTTCACATTTCAAAGACATCCATGATGATTATTTTGTTGGTGAACCTAAAGTTGATCTGAAAGAAGTTCTCACCAAGAAATATTGTATGTTTTTAACAAAATATTCAGAATTATTTATTGTATTCCGATTCATATTTGATGAGGAGACAGATTCAATCTACTTCATGGCAGTAACTGATAGAAATGAAAGAGCAGAGAGTATTCAGTATGAACTGAAAATGTCAGATAATGGGAAAAAATCCCTCTCATTTTCCGAATATTCTGTTTTTAAATGCTTGTACATCGTTGCCGATCTGAAACAATTTGGTTATAAAATTAAAATGTCTGATATCCGTAATTTTCCAGAATTTCATTATATTTATATGAATATAGAATCGAGAAAATTGGAAAACATACTCGGATTGAGTTCTGTTTCGACTGCCCCGTTAACATGTCAGCTTTGCGAAAAGTATATATTACCTCCTTCATACTTTTATTTTGATAAGAGATACGCTGGACATACACAAATTTGTTTTGAATGTAATCCGCGATCACGTCATGATTTTTCTGATAACTATCAAACTTATAATTTTATGAGTTTGTACACTGAATTCTCATGTATAAACTCTTCTGAAGGGTGTAAATCTATTTCTTCATTTTCTGATGTTAGAACTCATAGAAATATTTGTCCCTTGAATTTCATACACTGCTTTTTTTGTGATTGGCTAGGAAGAAGAAATGCATTGGACACTCATATTAATGAAAATCATAAAATTTCAGATTTTCATGAAAGTTATGACTTATGTACTCCCAGAAATTTATTATTTAAATTCGATGGACACTTTTTATCATTTTTAGTAGGTATGAGTAACAGTGACGATTATGAATTTACTGTCAACAATTAACAACCAGCAAAGTATGGATACAAATATGAAATAGAAATATTTTCCGAGGAATTGATTCCTACTAAACTATTATTTCAGCACATAGCGGATAATAAGCTCCGAAACATTGGTTATATAATTGAGGAGCCCCGAAAAATTTCTGTACCATTGGATTTGCTAGAGCAGTTATTTCCAATAATTTCTCACTTAAAATTCAAATTCAATGTGTCAAAATTAGGCATCGACTAAAAATACTAGTCAAGAACCCATGTTTTACTTATTAAATTAGTTTTTATATGTTTTGTACTATGAAAAAACAATTACTTTTAAGTTCCTTGAATCAAAAAATGTAAAAAAAAATTAAAATATGGAACATTACTTTGAATTTATTCTTCATCAACCTTATAGGGTCCAGGGGAGTGGAGACCTATTCTTTTAAAGAAATAACAGGTGAGACACGGTGTTCTGTGTGACCTCTAAGTTCAAAATAATACGTAACATAAGAGAACAAACCAAAATATATTTCAAAAGCTTCGTTAAACACTGTCAGTGCAGTGTATTTACTATTTATTTCGCATTTTTAATCTTTGATTACTTTTGTTATTTGAAGATGGGAATAGAATATGCTTTCTAATTGAAATTCATTGTGTTTTATTGTGAGTTAGTTCATCATTTAGAATTATTAGATGATAGTATGTAATTATATACTAAACTTTCTCAGAGAATTCAATTTATGTTGAACGACTCCCTGCAAAATGAATCATTGACAAAAATTTTAAATAAACAATATCTACTATGTCAGTACTAATGACACATAAACGAAATAGTATCTTAAATTTGAGTATCTGGGTTTTCTTATATAACAGAGGAAAATACTGACAAGGTATTTGCTTTGGAAGTAGATTATCCTCTTTGCAGTAAGGTAACCTTTAAACAAACACTTGTGTCACAAAATGAAATATGTAAGAAGTTTTACTTATTTATGTGTTCTTTGCCAGTTTGTACTCAACCAGAATATTAATATGAATGAGATTGAATTCTCGCTTAACTCTTGGTGAAACATAATTGAATATTAAAATAAATTAAACTCTTGGCTTAATGTTTCACGATTTATTTAACAATATGTATAGTCAACATGTTTCGAGCGTTAGCTCATTTTCAGTCTTGAAAATGAGCTAACGCTCGAAACATGTTGACTATACATATTGTTAAATAAATCGTGAAACACGAAGCCAAGAATTCAATTTATTTCAATATTAGAATATTAATATACTATCATGTTTATCATGCGTTCAATGTTGAAAGATTTTCATTATTGTTTGGTGACTATTGTGAACTATTTTGGGTAGTTTTTGATAAATTCACCGAACTATGATATATCTGTTCTGTCATTACTTTCTAAAATTTATATAAATATTATATATATATATATATATATATATATATATATATATATATATATATATATATATATATATATATATATATATATATATATATATATATATAAATTTATATTTTTTGATATAATCTAAAATTGTTTGACTCTGTTCAGTTGCGAACATTGTCGTATCTTTTTTTTTTTTTTTTTTTTATTGAAAGTAATGTGTCTCGACATCTAAGGCCATTGACACAGATACAATAACACTAGTAAAACATATTTATTCAGATTCGGTTACTCAGATTGATGTGCTTCAAGTATTGAAGAACTCTAAGTATCTGGTCCGGAGAGTTAAGAATTTCTGCTAGGGTGCTTGAGAGTTCGAATTGACATTCAGTGAGAAGATGCTTCACAGATAAGGCACTGTTACAATTATCACATAAAGGTTGTTGTTCGGAAGTTATCAGGAACTTGTGTGTTATGTTTGTATGCCCAATTCTTAATCTTCGTATTATCCGTTTATCCTTCCTAGGCAACGAAGGGAGGTGGAACTGCTTAACGGAGTGGCGAACCTCATGTAATTTTGAGGGGATTCTATTCCAATGTTGCTGCCATGAAGAGTGGGTCCTGTGTTTAAAGAAACTTCTTAAATCACCATAAAGTTGTAGACTTTCTGTAGGGAGACTAGATGATGATGCCTCTTTTGCTGTACGGTCTGCCATTTCGTTCCCGACAATGCCAACATGCGACGGTACCCAGAGGAGAGTTACCCTCACTCTTTTGGAATAAAGGTTTAGGCAACTCTCATGTATCTCTTGTACAAGGGGATGAGGACTATAAATGTTTTGGATGGATTTGATCGCGGAGAGCGAGTCTGTGCAAATTGTCACTTCTTGGTTATCTTCAGTTATGGACTTGAAAGCTTGAAGTATAGCAAATAGTTCTCCTGTATGGACACTAGAAAAAGATGGCAGTAGGTTTGAACAAATGGCTGTATGAGAGAGAGTAACTGAACATCCCACGCCGTTGCTATTTCTGGACGCATCGGTGTATAGTACTTTATCGGATTTGGAGCTATGCATAATATCTAGAAAGTTCTGTCTTAAAAGCTCGTTTGAGGTGTCATGTTTAGTATATTGATTCAAGCTCAAATCGATTTTAGGTGGGTTTATAAGCCATGGAGGGGTTGAAGACCAAGTAATGGATGTTGTTCTGTTGAGGTCTATATCGGAGAGAAGTGGTAAGAGACTATAGATGATTGGCTGTGTTTTCTTAGATGTATCATAGCTCGTGTTCTTTTTGGTCAAAACAGTGCGAGCTAGATTTAGTGGATTGGCGGAAACCCTGCAGCAGTATGATAAAAGTAGCTGCTGTCTTCTAAGCCAAAGAGGCGGCTCGTTGGCTTCGGCACATAAGCTTTCTACTGGGCTTGATCGAAACGCCCCTAGATAACTGCGCAGAGCTGCATTTTGTTTAGTGTTAAGAAGCCTCAGGTCCGTTTTAGTAGCTGACATGTAGAGAATAGCTCCATAGTCCATCTTAGAACGGATAAGTGATCTGTAGACTTTCAGTAGCATTTCCTCTTCAGCGCCCCATTGATAGTGTGATAGACTTCTTATAATATTGAGTCTGCCTAGACAGTTATCCTTGATCTGTTTCATGTGACATTTCCAGCTGAGTTTTGTATCGAATACAATGCCTAAAATTACAATTTGGCTAACGGTAGGGATATTGTGATTATTAATCATGATATTCGGTTTGTACTGATTATTTTTCCTTCTTGAGAACTTGATGACTTTAGACTTGGTGGTCGAGAAGTGAATACCTATTTTGGTGGACCATTCGTAGAGGGTATCAATAGTTTTTTGAATCAAGTTGGATGTGGTGGTAGTATTTCTTCCATGGCAAAAGATAAACAAATCGTCAGCGTAGAGAGAGAGACGTATAGGCGGCTGAATTATTTTGTAAACATCGTTGATGGAAAGGATGAACAATGTAGGACTTAGTACTGAGCCTTGAGGCACGCCATTTTCCTGCCTATGTGACGGAGACGTCTTTCCGTTGGCTATAACCTTGAAAATTCGGTCTGTCAAGAAATTTTCAATGAAAAAGTACATGTGTCCTTGTATGTGATGAGCTTCTAACGTTTTTAGAACGACCGAGTGAGGGAGAGAACTGAATGCACTATCTATGTCAAATATAGCTGCTACTACTTCTTGGTTTTCATTGAAAGCATCAATAATGTGTGTCTGGAGTACTAGCAAATTATCTATGGTGCAACGATGAGGCCTAAATCCTGATTGAGTAGGAGAGAGCATATTATGTTTTTCAAGATACCATATGAGTCTATTGTTAATCATCCTCTCCAACACTTTGCACATTGTGCACGTTAGTGCAATAGGCCTGTAGGAATCAGGGCAACTTGGATCTTTATCTGTTTTCTTGATTGGAATGATAGTTGATTCCTTCCACTTTTTTGGAAAACGTCTCTTGGTCCAAATCAAGTTATATAGTTCCAGAAGTTTATGGAGACTGCTCGAAGACAAATTCTTGAGAAATATGGATGGGATATCATCAGGTCCCGCTGCGGAGATTTTAGTAGACGATAGAGATATAGCAAGTTCTTGATACGAGAAAATAGAGTTTAGTGCGTCGAGATCGTGCGTCACATTAGGAGACAAGGGGAAACTGACAATATTCGGGTTGCAGGAATTATTTTTAGCTTTGTCTTCAAAGGAGGATGCTAAGATATTAACAATTTCTTGACTATCTGTGACAATATTATCTTGTTGAACTAAAGCAGGAATTTTTGTGAATGACCTTTTTCCTTGCATCTGTCTAATTTTGGTCCAAACCTGCTTAGGAAGTGTTTCATGAGTTATGGAAGAGACGTAGTTATTCCAGCTGTCTTTTTTACTTTGCTTCACTATTCTTTTAGTTCTGGCTCTAGCCTTTTTGAACTCAATAAAATCATGTCCGTTCTTAGTTCTTCTGTACTTGTTTAAGGCTCTCTTACTTTCTTTTATTGCGAATTTACAATTGTCATTCCACCAACATACCAATTGTCGTATCTTGTTTGAATTCATTATGAGTTATTATGAGTTTGTTGATCAGTAATTTGAGCAGTAGCGTATTTATAGGGATTTTTTATTTATCTTTCTCAATTTACTGGTTTTCGAAATATAGGTATATATATATATATATATATATATATATATATATATATATATATATATATATATATATAGGTCAATTAATAGTCAATAAATCAATTTCAAGATATATATATATATATATATATATATATATATATATATATATATATATATATATATATATATATATATTTATATATATTTATTCAATATTAATCCAGCATTCGATAAAGAAGTAGTACTTCGAAACGTCGTCATTCGTATTTTATATTAAATTATGAGAAAATTTCAAATATTGTTGTATTATGGGTATTAATTTTCTCCAAGTATCGGCCTCATCAATTATCAATATATATATTCAATGTTTTTAGCAATAACATTAAAAAAATTAATAAAATTTTAATATATATATATATTTTTTCAACATTAATTTGTTGCCTGCTTGAGATTGTTATATTTTTATTGATAAAAGTGCTATTTTCAATGTTAAAAGCTTTATATTTGTTGAGTTTTCGTTGTATATCACACTTTTGTCAAAACTAATAATAGTACAAATAAAACGAATAAATAAAATGAATAATTGAATTTTATAAATGAAAATAGATATCAAAACGTCAAACTTGTAGAAAGAAATCAACATAAAAAATCTCATCAAATCTTATATGAGTTCAGCACAAAAGAAAACCATGCACCAAATATTCAATCGCTTGTCATAAAGTGAGAGATTTATTCCCAATATTCATTTCATTGTTGACGTTCCTACAAAATCTCCTTTTTCATGAATGTCCCTGAAAATAATTGAGTTTATCAGAAACGGTGGAATAGCTGAATATAACAGAAATGTCATTAAAATATCCTTGTCAAAAACCAAAGATCATTGTAAATCACAGTTCGTTGTTGTGAAATTGTAATGTTGTTAGTAAAAATATCTTGCGTGCACTATGACAAAAAATATAGGATAAAAGAAAGAACATTCAAAAGTTATTATAATTGTACAACACAAAAATGATGGTCGTATTGGAAAAAAATCTTGTGGTATTTATAAAAATTTTAGATCCTGGACGGAATCATAAACAGAGATTATTTATATTTGTGGTAACAGCACATTACACAACACATTCAGTAGGATTAACGCTGTATCAGATATAGAAATATTGGGAATCATTCACAGCAATAATTTGAAATATAAGAAAAAAAATCGCAATCTGCGGTGTTGAAACTCTGCAAATTTAGTACTCTAATATGCGAGATATCAGCTCGTTTTCTCCTGGTTAAAACAAAAAATTGTTGAAATATTGAGACTTCGAAATTACTTATTCAATAAAATAGGTATACAGGAGAATCTCACTAATCCAGCACTTCAGTAATCTGGTACTTCCAACAATCCTGCATCCTCTCATAACACGAGAAAAAAGTCGTGACCTACAATGAATGCTTTATCTAGATACTAGCGACCCGCCACGGCTTCGCACGCCGCAAACGCTACGCCCCGCAATTTTTAAATCTGTAATATATTCACTTAAATCATACGGTGTAAAGGGCCATATATATCTATATTAAATGAACAATGTATTCAAGGTATTTAATTGGTTAAGGATTAATGCTGTATGGGTTAAAATCGCTTCGAAAATTAGCCATTATTTGTCGCAATAAGTAAATGACAAAAAAAAGTTATTGTGGGTTATCCATAAGAGATAGACATATACCATCACGGACTTTTCTGTAGACCTTTTCAATGTGTACAATACTTAGTACATTATTTTGATAATACTCGTAGGGTTCAGCCTGCGTTTGCAATGTAAGCGGAAAAAATGTAATTATTTACGACATCACATTAGAAACCTCAAAAATAACAGTACTTCTCCACTATTTAGTGGATGTTATTATACTTATAAACCTTCCTCTTGAATCACTCTATCTATTAAAAAAAACCGCATCAAAATCCGTTGCGTAGTTTCAAAGATTAAAGCGTACAACCTATGTAGTGATGAAAAAATCCGACATTGAAAATAATTCACTTGTTCCGTTTGATTGTGAAGTTTATCAGACAGAGACTTCGGACAAGCGAAGAAGATTCAGATTCTTGATTTGAGGGAAATATAAGCAATAATAACAGATGAAGGAATATGTAAAGGAGTAAAAGAAGAAGATGTAATGTAGAAATATAAGAGTCTCTGACTATTACAATTACTACAATTTTATTCTTTTTTTTTTTAGTCAGTAAACCTAAAGTTTAACGCCGGTTCCGAACGGTCAATGGGCTTCCAATTCTGCTGTATTTCCCACCAATATATCTGTTACAAATCCAGAGTGTCATTTCTTATTAGAGCGAATTTAATTCATTTATTTCGTAATTCTAAAACTAATATGATTTTTCACCAAAAATTCAACGTACCTAGGGGAAGTTTTCATAGATGGTTGGCAACCTCGAATGTAAGAAATGTGAAAACCTAAGCTAATTTTTACCTGCCCGCTATAAGTTGCGGGAAATCCTTCGAAGCGAACTGCCCAAAGATGATTAATTGCCAAATTGTTGACAGAGTTGACTTTGATGACTTATGGCTCCTTGGAAATGAGATTGTTAACGTGTGCATATAACAGGATTGTCCCTCCAACTCACAAAAAAGAAAGTATCAAGTATTGAGTGCTAAGTTTGAGAACTTAGCCCAATGTCTTTCACGTTTTTTTAGCGTACTTCACACATTGATGAAATGTAAACTAAAACAAAAAAGGTAATAAAAAATTACTCACTTGACGAAATGTTAACTAATCTATATTTCTAATTTATTTAATGCCTAAATCTATTTCGATTTCCTCTCTTTTTTTGTTTGATTTCATTTTAATCAAATATTTAATCTGTTTCCTTATTTTGTCATTGATTTTGTTTCTCACTGAGATTCAAGATTTAACTATTGAAAAGTTAAAATTTCATTCAGTCTGAATTTTGTTGTTTCGGACGAATTGATTAGATGCTTTACAATCATTTACTTCAAGCCAAAAACAATTGTTTGGAATCGAATAATAAGGCTTCCTATTCACTGGCGTGTACATTATTTTAGAATTTTTCTATCATAGCGGAAGACTTTCCAAGAATGTTTCAGTACTTGTTTGTCATATCTGAATTGAGAAATGAATCTCTGGATAAAATAATAACGACAAGGCCTACAAACTAAATTTTTTAAACTCAAAATTTATTCTGCGAGAGATTATAGAAATTTCGAAACTTGGCTATTAAAAATATGAGAAATAGAAGACAACAGTAATCAATGCGAATTTGAAAACCTTATAATGTCGAAATAAAATATTCGTTGAAAGTTATTAAAATTATTAATCAAATATGTATATCGCCCGTGGACTGCAATATTGGCACAACTAAAAAATACGAATTTTTAGTTAATGTGTTCTCAATTTAGTTCCTCTCACTACTCATGACATCAATAAATCGTGCAAATTTCGTATTTCATTACAAGGCGAAATTCAAACCCAATTCTCAGAACCTGATTTTTTGATAGTAGCCACTATCAAAGCATACGAGTGATATAATAATACGAGATAATTATTCGAAATATTTTGAGGCCAAAAATGGTTATTTTTAGCTTTTTGATTTAGAGAAAAATATCTCGAAACGATGGGTACATAAGGCGGCCATACGTCCCGCTTTGGTCGGTATAGTCCCGATTTCAGTCTGTGTTATGGTGTCCCCAGCGAATTTTTCCTGAAATCAGTTATATTCAATATTGAACAAATTACTCATAGCGCAGGCGCCAAAAGGAGTTGAGTATGCAAAATATGGAGACCGGCAACAATACAGGTAAAAAGAAAACATATGTTGCCAGTGCCTGTGCGGGTCCATTGAACTGTTATTGGCCCCTAACCGCCGCGAGCATCGCAATGCGCCATAGCGAGTGTAGTCGCCAATAGAAATTAACTAATAGCTTAGAATAGTTAATTTTTTGGTATTTACGCAATATGATTCAAAATTTCTGGTGTTTGAGTGTTTAATTATTACTTGACTCGAAAAAATGTTAACAAGTTCGCTACAAGTGATGAATATAAACAATGGAGAACTTGAACGCATTTCGTGTTTGTTTGCGATAAAACGGGTAATTTGATGAAAACCACAACCAGAACAGTTCATAAACATTCAAAGATCGGCAGATCGAAGAAATCATAATGATCCTAAAAAGATAAAAAACAATACAGCCTCCACTAGAACAGACCCAATGACGTTGGTTTTGACTAGTCATTAGAGCAATCTCAAAACCGATCTTCTGCTGTGACTGGAGGTTTGATCGATATTACTCAAAATGAAAATGCAATGCAAAGGTACCCGCTCATATATTTCTACAGAAACAGTATTAACCCGGCTCTTTTTTCGAATACAAACTGACTACTCATGTGACTTTGATTACTCTAATAAATATCACATGTTACTCGAGATCCAGGACCAATAAAGGAAAAAAAAGAATCAAAATATCGTTGAGTAATGTGATGCTTGCATCCCCACTATGTGAACCAACAGTGCCCTCTGATGAGCGATCTGTGCTGAAATGTAAAAAATTTTCCGATCTAAATGAATAAAAACACTTTCACAGCTTTGTGAATAATTATTCGAGAGAAGGCAACAGTATATCAAATTTGTATGAGAACAAAAAAATGTACATTAAAGTACATATTTTTCAACCAGCATCCATATCGTCTAATTAGCATTCATTTGAAACAAGAAATGCGTCTTATCAGTTATTCTGAATTTTTGGAGGTACCTTTTGGAGCAGAAGGATTTTACATGAAATCTCCAAAATTGGAACTAGCTATAGAAACTGAAAATAATGATAAATATGCTACAAACACGCGAAAAGATGTATTTATTAGTTTGACATTCTTCAAAAATGTATATCGTTAATAGTATAACGGTTGTTAATAGAATTCAATTAAAATATTTCAACACATTTGGCGAATTTGCTGAGGCATTGTTCAAAAGAATTAAAAATATATTCTTGCAGTGGAATGTAAAACGGATAGATATTGTGTTTGACAAATATGGTATTTCGATAAAATACTCAGTCAAATTTACGGCCGAACTATATTGTGATTTCTAGTCATCACACAAAAATTCCAACAAATAGCAGACATTTATTTTCAAATACTGAAAATAAGTTGTAGGTCGTTCGGTTTCTCTGTATATTTAGACGATTTGATGATCTAATAAATTGATTCATGCACAAAGCTCTTCATTTATCGAAGTTATTGACTTTAATTCAAACCATTTTAGACAGCTTTCTTCTTTCAAAGTAACAATCAACTGTTGATGAACTCCGGTATAAATAAAATTTTCAAATCATCGGCTTCGGCGTGAATTTATTTAGAAAAATCTGCTGATCCCTTGGTGAAACACTGAATATTTGGAATAAATTAAACATATAATGATAAAAAACAATTGAATTGGTTTCACAAAAATTATATTGAATCAATTGCTAATAAAATTGGCTGTTACCCCAACCGAAAACTGTTTACAGTACTGAAAATAGTTTAGCTTTTGAAAATGGGCTAATATTTCGAAACAATTGTCAAGCAAGTAATTTAATATAATTTTTGTGTAACCAAGCCAAGTGTTTTTTGTATTGGATATACCATATTAGGCTATGAAAAAAAGAATGCAAATTATACCTACGTCGTTTGACGAAGTTGTCGTTACCAGAATATTCGATTCAGTCTTGTAAATATTCATCACATACCAGAAAAAACCTGGCATACACAAAATTTCAACTTAATTTTATTTCATTGTGCAAATGTATCAATAATATTTGTACAGTAATGTAGTAACAATCACATATTAAAATTCGTTTGTTTATGAAAACTATTTTTTTATGTGTAATTAGTCCCTAACTTTTCACGTGTAATTCATTCCTAACTTTTTTGTATTAGCTTCCGAGCTATGGAGGACAGATGAGGGGGAGTAAAAGAGCTTCTTGAAAAAACAATGTGAAGAAGGATTATATATTCCATTTTGTTTTATCATTTCAATTTAATCTTCTAGCAACCAAAATAATTTTTTGGGGGGAGCCCATTTGGCTCCCCGGGACGCATTCACCTTCACATGCTGTATATCTATTATCATTCGAAAAAATTGTATATTATCGCTAAAAAAATCATCAAATATAAATCATCTCTATAACGTTCGGTGTCTCAGATGCGATATCTTAGAGTTGGCGGGCGGTAAAAATAATTGGACTTAAAATATTTCCGGCAACATCAAAAATTGTAATCTGCAAGCTTTTCTGAGCCTAAAACAGTTCACAGACTGTATTTTTCATATTTTGTATACTCAACTCCCTCCAGATCATTGTCTATCAGCAGCCAGCTTATTGAAATTAGATGTAGAACACACTTTGTTTTGT
This sequence comes from Henosepilachna vigintioctopunctata, assembly GCA_030704895.1. Lineage (NCBI taxonomy): Eukaryota > Metazoa > Arthropoda > Insecta > Coleoptera > Coccinellidae > Henosepilachna > Henosepilachna vigintioctopunctata. The sequence continues at coordinate 1,564,182 of JARQZJ010000074.1, read as the reverse complement.
GTTTGTTTACAGAGCGGCGATACGATGTTGAGCGTTGTGGATTCGTATGTTCTAATTATTAAGGTGTACCGTCGACCACTTATTTATGCAAAAGCATTGTCGAAAATCTCGAAAAATATTATGGAACATAATGCCTGGTAGGACACACATCTTTGTTATAGACATTCAAGAATAACAAAATTATTTATGGGGATATTGCCTCAATTTAGGAACAGTGTCGCAAACTGTACTCTCAAGTATCTCCGTTCTTCCAGATAAGATAATGAATTGAACCCAGATTACTTTTCTAGCTTTTTTTCGTCTTTTACCAAAACAAATTGTTATCGATAGTGTAGCAATAATATTCAGTTTTTGTTGAACTCTAAAAAATAATTTTTGAAGACGGCGCCATAATGTTATGGTTGTTTTGACTAGGAACGTGTTAATTTTATTAGCCACGTTAGCATATTTTAACAAATAATTTGCCGCCAGGATCTAACGATCATAAATGTCGACAGGCCAATCCAAACTTGAAAAAGGGAGAATACAAACAAGCCTATATAAGGTTCAAATCGAAATTACGCCAATTCATTTAACGATATATTCGACATTTGGTAATATTGAATTAAGATATTCAGTTCATCTTGTGGTTCTGTCTGTGAAGAAGTGTATCGGTGTAATCAATAGTCTTGTACTGTGAAGAATGGAAATCGAAGCTAGCGATGAAATTAAAACTGAATGCACTTTATGTGGAAGCTTTTTATCAGTTCCTCCTATCATCGATGTTGAAGACATAGGAATTGTATGCGGAAGATGCCAGGATTCTATTTATATGAAGAATACCAATCCGAAAATTAAACGACAATCCCTTTATGAAAAGATGGCAATATCCATGAACTTTCCATGTAAGTACCATTTATCCGGATGCAGGGAAAAACTGAGATGGAACGGAGTTGATGATCACGAAAAATCTTGCTCATTTGGCATAGGTGCTTGTTTCGACTATTGCAAAGAACATTCAAAACAAATATGTGAATGGATCGGTACTAAAGAACACCTCATTTCACATTTTATGGGCAGCCATCCTGAATATTTTGTTACCCAACCAAAAATTGCCTTGAAAGAAATTCTCACCAAAAAATATTGTATGTTGTTAACAGAATATTCAAAAACCTTAATTTTACTCCGCTTCCTATATGATGTGAAGTCTGATTCAATCTACTTCATGGCAGTAACTGATAGAAATGAAAAAGCAAAGGGCCTAAAGTATGAATTGAAAATGTTAGTTGAAGAGAATAAATCAATATCATTTTTCGAATACTCTGTTCTAAATTGGTTATATGTCGGTGCCGATGTGAAAAAATTTGGTAATAAAATTAAAATAAGTCGGTCCGATTATTTTCCAAATTCTGGTTATGTTTCAATAGAAATAGGATGCAAGAAAATTGAAAGTATTGTGGAATTGAGTTGTGTTTCTTCCTTTTCAAAATGTGAAATGTGCAATACATATCTAGTACCTCCTTCACACTTCTTTTTTGATAAGACAATTAATAAACATAGACAAATGTGTATTGCATGTCCCACGAAATACAATTTGAGCGTCCCGGAAAACCATGAAACTTTCAATTTTATGGGTTTGTACACGAAATTCTTATATTCAAACTCCTCTACATGTAACTCTACTGATTATTATTCATATTCTGCAGCTAAAAATCTTGAAAATATTAGTCTCCAAGAAATTTGTCTCTTGAACATCGTTAAATGTGCTTTATGTAATTGGAAAGGAAGAAGAGCTTCATTAAACACTCATATTAATGAAATGCATGAAATTTCAGATATTCATGAAAGATATGAATTATGCGCTTATGCGACAAAATTATTCAAACTAGGAGGTCAGTTTTTATCTTGTACGGTAGTAAAGAATATGAATAAACGTTGCTACTATGAATTTATTGTTCACAGTGAACAATCAGCAAATACTGGATATAAATATGAAATAGAAATATTTTCCGAAGAATTGATTCCTACTAAACTATTATTTCAGCACATAGCAGATGATAAACTCTTTAAGATTGTTAAAAATGATGAAAAATGCCGAAAAATTTCTGTACCATTGGATTTGCTAGAGCAGTTATTTCCAATAATTCCTCGTTTGAAATTCAAATTCAATGTGTCAAAATTAGGTATGGACTAATAACACGACTCAAGAACTATGTTAACTATGCTGGACTTATTAATATTCGTTTTTATGTCTTTTGTACTGAGAAAAAAGTATTATTTTCTAGTTCCTTGTATCAAAAATGTATACAAAAAATAAAAATATCAAACATAACTTTCAATTTGTTCATCAACCTCGTAGTGTCCAGGATGGAGTGGAGAGTGTGGAGAGTTTTTCTTCTAGTCGAATAGCAGGTGAGCACGGTGGTATGTGTGACCTCTAAGTTCAAAATAATAGGTAACATAAGAAAACAAACCAAAATATATTTCAAAAGCATCATTAAACGCTCTCCGTTGAGTATCAACTATTCATTTTGCATTTTTTATGATAACTCTTATTCGACGATCGAAATAGTATATGATTTATCATTAAAATTCAATGTATTTTTTTGATGTACATTAGTTTTTTAATTTTTTTGAAACTATTATATTTATATAATCAATTTTCTCAGAAAATATTAGAAAAATCAATTTATGTTACTGATTCCGTACAAAATGAGCATAACATTGAAATAAACAATTTTCACTATGACAATAATAGTGACAGAAACTAAATAGTATTCCAAATTTGGGTATCTGATTTTTTCTTATATAACAGAGTGAAAATCTGACTTGCTTAGGAAGTAGATTATCTCCTTCAGATTAAGGTAAGCTCTACGCCAACCTTGTTAATATTCAATAGTGTTTGCGTTTACTTGATGTAAATCCATTATAATTGAATATACACTAAAATTCAAACACTTGAACTTTGATTTGCACTTTATTCACTACATACCTAGTATGACGCGTTTCGTCGTTACAAACGACTTCTTCAGACGCTAACAGAATAATAACAATAAACAATAATGAATGAACAGGTATAAATATCAGTGAATTTGAGATTTTATGAATATGGTTTACCTACCATATTCCTCTCTGAAATCTAATTTTTATTACCTGAGAAGGTTTAACAAGGGTGAATTGTTCAAATCTATCCGTTCATTGAGCAAATTTCCAGAATTATGCCGATTTATTTCCACTATTTCCCAAAAATCTAATTGACTACTTTTCTGTATATTATGTAAAATTTTGAAATTCGTATCAAAAAAGTATGGTTTTCTGTATTAGCATAATTCGAATTGCTTTTGTTATTCGCGAAACTATATTTATGTTCCTGAATTAATTATCTACCGAAATTTCTACTTGTTTTACCTATATATATATATATATATATATATATATATATATATATATATATATATATATATATATATATATATATATATATATATATATATATATATATATATATATACGGGACGAGTTCTACAATTCAATTGGTAAACACCTGATTTGTCTTCTCTCTTAATTTTGTTTTTATTGTTCTAAATGTGTCTCGATAAATTATTGTTCGTTTTAAATGAAATGTTAAAATTATGTTTTTTTTAAAAGGTTTTGACTTTTTGACTGCTGTTCCAAAGTATGTTAAACTACGATTTCTATCAGACTGATAAGGAAATACTAATCGCAGAGCTTTCTGATAGAGTTTTTTGTGAGAGCGAACTATTGTCAAAAATTCTTCAATTTACCCTTTTTAAACCTTTTCAGGTAATAAACATTAGATTTCAGAATGTAATTATTTTACGTAAAATCCAAAATCATAGAATCTCAAATTCACTGATATATATTTTTTCAAATTTGTTATTATTCTGTTACCATCTGAAGAAGTCGTTTGTAACGACGAAACGCGTCCTGCTATCTAGTCTATTGTTTAGTGACTGTGGTGTACTGTTTTGAGTACTGGTTTCAATTGGATTCAAAAAATACAGCTGGAATCAAAAAGATTGTTTCCAGCTGTATTTTTCAAGTGCCACTCGTGTTTATTAAATAACGTGACAGTGGTCGAGATTTTTAACATCAGACGAAAAGAGTAGTATTAGTAGTAAACTTTATTTATCACAGCTAATATACTTTACAAAAAAGACAAGTTATATATACAACATCAAACAACATATTTCACCTTAGATATTATTTCTTACAAAATGAGTTTTTAAACTCATTGTGGGTCTCACATAATTTCAGGTTCGGATCAAGACTATTAAATAAAATATTTCCTTTGGCACATAAATTATTTAGGTAGGTATTTAGATGTACTGCACATATCAATATAGAAAATCGTTTTGTTCCCTAGATCTTGTTTGGTAAGCATGTTCATCTTCAACATATTTTAGACTGTCAAAGATATAGCTAGGAACCTTGCCATATTTTATTTTATAAACAAAGTCTCGAGTTTTATATATTATATGCTGCCTAATATTTCTAACATCAATGATACATGTGTGTACCACTATGCAAAAGAGAATGAACATTTATTCTGTGCAATGGCAGTGGAGTTTTTGATAAATTGGTTATTCACCAAATAATATTATATTATAAAAGTTATTATTTTTTTTCTTTCCTACTTTGATCATACAATAACACAAAAATACTGAAACCACATAATCTCGTAATAGAACACACCAAATAGGACTAAGTTGAAGATTCATAAAATTAGAGAGCAAATTAATTACTTTGTGAAAGTTAAAGTTGATAAGATAAAGAGGAGTGAGATGTTTTAAGTTGTACGAACCATAAGATGTATTAACCAGAAAAATAGAGATTCCTCTATTTTTATATCATTTATATCCTCTTATATCTCGACTTCGTTTAGGGGAACCTCTCTTTTATATATATATATATATATATATATATATATATATATATATATATATATATATATATATATATATATATATATATATATATATATATATATAAGGAAATGAAATTTTTTGTGCTTATGGCACTGAATGAAATACTTAAGAAAATGAACACCAGAACGTTCATTTGAAAAATTGAAATTAATCAAGAGAATGTTATAGCAGAGCTAGATATGTGAACGTCTACGATGTGATGTCTCCATTATCCTTCAAGGGATAAATGTTAGAGAAATATTGAAATCGATGCCACACCTGATGGAAGTGCGAGACATATATGTTTCGTTCTGCAAGGAACTCGTCAGTCGCACCACGTCCATCGAAGTGAGGCAACGATTTCAACCTCCAAGCATCTTCTTGTGACTTCAAGTGGAAGATCGTAGAGTAATGAATACTCTACAATTCCATCTATAGAAATCAGTAGAAAACACCTCTCTCAGATTACAGAGTCACTAAGCATCGAAATTTCACATATCTTCTATACCCGTAGGTATCTACTAAATTGCAATGTCTATTTGACAAATATCATCGAACGATATTTTTAAATGTCAATAGATTGCGTTAGTAGTACGAAATTAATTTTGAAATACGGGAATAAACGCGAGCGTACTACTAACGCAATCTATTGACATTTAAAAACATCGTTCGATGATATTTGTCAAATAGACATTGCAATTTAGTAGATACCTACGGGTATAGAAGATATGTGAAATTTCGATGCTTGGTGACTCTGTAATCTGAGAAAGGTGTTTTCTACTGATTTCTATAGATGGAATTGTAGAGTATTCATTACTCTACGATCTTCCACTTGAAGTCACAAGAAGATGCTTGGAGGTTGAAATCGTTGCCTCACTTCGATGGACGTGGTGCGACTGACGAGTTCCTTGCAGAACGAAACATATATGTCTCGCACTTCCATCAGGTGTGGCATCGATTTCAATATTTCTCTAACATTTATCCCTTGAAGGATAATGGAGACATCACATCGTACACGTTCACATATCTAGCTCTGCTATAACATTCTCTTGATTAATTTCAATTTTTCAAATGAATGTTCTAGTGTTCATTTTCTTATATATATATATATATATATATATATATATATATATATATATATATATATATATATATATATATTTATTCTTTCACAATTATTGAAATACAATAAAATATGTCAACAGAAACAATTTAAGAAATCTATAACACTGAAGAGCAGTACTCATAGAATTCATCAACAGTATAGGGTTCACATTCGGTTATAAACTTTCGTAACCTGTTCTTGAAATGTTTATCTTCGGATGAAGTACAAAAGCCTCTAGGCAGTCTATTGTGGAGCTTAAGGCACATGGATTCCACCTGGTTTTGAGTTAATGCAAGACGACATTTAGGCAAAAAATAACAATCCATCTTCCTAGTGTTGCTATGAATTTCATAATTCATAAACAATTTACGATTCTGTTGAACGAACATTAAGCACATATATGTAAAGTCCAATTAATGTCATATAACCATGCTTTCTGAAAATACCACGACAACTTGTTCTTCTCTTTAGATGAAAAATTGTCCTGATAGCCCACTTCTGGTCCACAAAAATTTTATTGGAGAAACCACTGTTGCCCCAGAAAATAATGCCATAAGTAATTTGAGATACAAAATTTGATGAATATATCAGCTTCAGTACAGGCTCAGCTAATTTTTCTCTTAGTACATTCAACGTATATATCACCGAATGTAGGCGCTTACTGAGAGATGTACAATGAGTATCCCATCTCATGTTTTGGTCAATATATATCCCAAGAAATTTGGCAGAAGAGCACACAGTTATTTCTCCATCCTTCATTAATAGAGTATCTGGAAATATTTTACTGAAACGATTAGTCTGATAAAACATCGCTTCAGTTTTATCCATATTGAGCTTTATTTGGTTTCCCTCACACCATTTCATCACGTCTGCAAAATGAGTTTGGGCTGAAACTTCGGCTGTCCGAACATCCCTTCCTGATACTATGAACTTTGAATCATCTGCATAAAGGACAACATCCGACAAACCTAGGAAACCTTGAAGATCGTTTATATATATAATAAAAAGAAGTGGGCCCAAAATACTTCTCTGCGGGACTCCAGTTTTCACCTTCTCATTTTTAGAAGCATAAATCTCACCATTACTGTGTATAACAGTTCTTTGAATTCTATTTTCCAGATATGATTTTATCAGCTTCAGTTGATTGCCTCTTATTCCATAAGCTTCCAATTTTTTCAAAAGAACAACATGATCAACAGAGTCAAAGGCCTTTGAAAAATCCAAGAGTATACTGAGTGGTATATCGCCCGCTCTCATTATTATATTAACCAAGTCGAAAACAGCCGTCTCAGTGCTTCTACCATCGAGGAAACCGCGTTGTTGCGAGGAGTAAATACGAAATTTTCTGAAGAAGCTCATTATCTTATTTGACAATATTTTTTCAAATATCTTTGAAAAACTCGTTAGCATGGTAATCGGACGGTAATTTGATGGTTCTTCTGTATCGCCCTTTTTATAGATTGGCTTAATTATTCCAATCTTTAATGAGTCAGGAAATACTCCCTCCACATAAGCTTCATTGATCAATTGACATAACGGCCTAGAGATGGAAGTTATAGAATGTTTTAAAACTCTCATTGGTATGCCATCATAGCCAAAAGAGTTTTTAGTTTTTAGAGTCTTTATATTTATATATATATATATATATATATATATATATATATATATATATATATATATATATATATATATATATATATATATATATCATGAAGTACATTGCCTATATTATGAGTTTAAAAACAAACTGTACATATCTTGAATTCAATTGAAAACTCAACAAACTTTCAACTTTCTTTCAGTCGATTTCGATATTAAACTCTGTGAAAGTATTTCGAAAAATGAACAACGTCTTGTTAAAATTAGCTATTGAAAAGTGGAGTAGTCGTCATTTGTAGATTATTTATTGATCATGAGGATTGGAACACACATATTCAGAGCCTGTCAGATCTTTGTAAGACGTTGAAATAATTAATCTTTCAACCATAGCACATATACTTCGAGAGCCAGCAGTGAGATGTCGAAGATGAATAATGCCATGAAATTCACAAGGCATTCTAATAATAGTTTTTGAGTTATATAGGCTATAGATACGGTCGATTCATGTAAAGCAAAACGACAGCGAAGGACTAGTGAATGGATTTTGAAAATTGAAAAGAGACCACCTGTATACTAAGGCCCTAATCTGTTATCTAAACAACTGAATTTCATCTATTGTTAGTAGGCTGTGTTAACATAACAACAATGAAATTGCTGAGGAAAACTATCATTCGATTTATAAATACTACACGTTCTTACACGTGTTGTTTTTAGAAATTACACAGCTTTAAGAGATACCTACATATATATTAGAAAAGGAGCTGCTGAACCTAATTTTGTTATACTCAATACAACTTGTATAATATGCAAATATTAAAAAATCAGCATCGATGATTTTCATTAAGAAATTACATGAAATACTTCGGACTTTCTATCAACCTCAGCAAATATGAGTGACAGACTGAACATATACAGGAATTTATGGTGTTGTTTTGAAACACTGAGTGAATATAATAGTTCAAACTGTTTTGTTTTCCATCTTCATTGGTCAAGATCGCGTGAAATTTCTTGATAAATAGATATATTACCTTGATGCTTGCAAGCTCCTTGAGTTTGAAGCAACTTCCACAGACGTTGAGCCCTTTTCCATGTGGTTGGTGAATATCAAAATGCGAGATACACCATCAGATGTTTTAAGAATTTCATATATCAAAATTTAAGGTTGTAAATCTACTATTCAACTAGCTTTCGAATGATTTCAGAATTAATATCAACTTATCATCATCAACTTCGTGAAAAACTTTGGATGGAAATCGGTTGATACCATATTTATGTTTCTTCTCTGTAGTATTAATTGAATGAAGAGATTTTTTCCAACATTTGACAATAGTGGTTGTTTCTGACAAGACTATGAGGCTCTTTTTGTTTATAATTTAACAATTTGATAGTGAAGGTTGATTAAACTGTATGTGTTCATTTTTGTTTTTCAGGTAATGGAAGTAGTTACTCGAACGTTGAATATGGAGACAACACAATCCCGCCATCTGAATCAACAAAGTTTCTTGGAATATAATGGGTGATTTTTTGAGCGTAGTTTTTTTTTAATCGAATAAAACACTCAATTTGCATCATTTATTCAAAGTTTTTATTGAAGTTGATTACTTGGTATTTGCCATTTACATTTTAAAGATAACTTCATGTAAATGTTGTCCGCGGCTCTGTATCAAACGCTCCATTCAGCCTGTATCCCACGAATTACGCGTGTTATGTTATCCTGTAAGGTTTCAATCGTGATCGTCTTGTCCACATACACTAACGACTTTACATAACCCCACAAGAAATAATCCAGAGGCGTCAAATCGCATGATCTTGGCGGCCAATTCACATGGGCATTTCGAGAGATAAGCTGCTCACCAAATTCATCCTTCAACATGTCCATTGTTTCACGAGATGTATGGCATGTGGCACCGTTTTGATGAAACCACATGTCAACTAAGTTCATCTCGGCCAACTAGTGCGAAAAAAAGTTTCGTATCATGGCTCGATATCGTTCGCCGTTGATGGTAAAGTTTCTTCCACGGTCGACATTAAAGAAAAATGGACTGATGATGCCACCAGCCGATAACCCACACCAAACTGTCGTTTTTTCGACACGTTTTTGCGACAGTTTTGTTTATTTACATATCCGTTAAGCCAGAAATGAGCCTCATCGCTGAACATAATTTTTCTATAAAACAGCGGATTTTCATTAAGCTGTTCTAAGGCACATTCACCAAAAATTAGACGTTGTGGTAGGTCATTCGGCTTCAATTCTTGCAGAAGTTGAATTTTGTAGGCTTTCAAACTGAAATCAACACGTAAAATTTTCCATGTGGTTGAGTATCACATGCCCATTTGCTGAGAACGGCGACGATTTGACATTTCACGATCCTCATTAACACTGTATTCTACGGCTGCAATATTCTCTCTTCAGTACGCACTGTAAGCATGCGAGACAATGGTTTAATGTTCAACAAAGTAAACTTGGAGCGAAATTTGGTGATAATAGCACGAATGGTTGATTCATCAGGTCGAGTATGACGACCATAATATGGGCGTAACAAACGATACACATTTTTCACAGAGCACGCATTTTGATAGTAAATTTCAACAATTTGTAACCGTTGCTCGTTTGTAAGTCTATCCGTGATGAAAAGGTAGAATATACTGAAAACTTTTTCACTTTGACAGATGATGTTTGGATGCCATTACCAACCAGTGCCGCCAACCTGAAAAACTTAACTCTTAAAAAAATCACTCGTTATATCGACATCAATTCGATATGGAAGACTCACATTGATGTTTTATGTAGAAATATTGACTCATTTTTTTGCAATATCCAGAATTAAGGACATCACAAAAGAAATGTGTTATGAATGTGATTTACTGTCTTATATGTATACCACATTAAAAAGTTTCAATCTAGAACAATATAGTAAATTTACTTAACAAAATGATTCAAGTTTGTCACGATAAAATTACAAAACATTTTATAAAAGTCACAAAGTGATAAGAGAAAATTGCTTAAAAATAGCAATTTTTGTAGAAAATTGCTAATTATTTTTTGAAATTCACTAAGCAGTATTCGATTTGATTAGTGTTTCTACTGTACAGCTTCGTAGGTTTTTAAATTCATTTATTACGGAGATGCTTAGTAATTTCATGTTTTTTGATTGCCTATGTTAATTTGATATTTCTTAATTATAATTAAGCAGATGAACCAATTTTTCCTCTTGAATATCTGCAACTAATACCGCTATCTCTTTTATAACAATCGAATTGAAGTTTATGAAACCTAATAAATTAATATACTTTCGCTGAATTTTATCGTTAAAAATGGGACTCAATTAAAAAATTAAGACTTAAGATAAAACTTCATAAAATAAGATTTCTTACTTTGCGAAAACCATTTGTTGAATGAAATACAGTGAGTAAGAATAGTAATATTATTGAAAAATACAATAACTTGATGAAATATATTTATAATGTATTATGAAGTAAAATAGAAACATGAGATATTTGAAGTGCAGTAATAATAATAATAAAATAGTTATAATGAATTGATAGGATGATAAAACAAAGTAATAAATTACAATGAAAAGTTTTAGATACTACTCAGATTAATTTTGAAGATAGGTTTTACTTGTTTTCGTTTACCAGTTTTGTTACTTTGGGATGGATAATCGTAGCTTTTCTCTTGCCACCTCTTTTGGTACCTTTTGGAGGACACATTTGTAGGAACAATGTACAACAGTAAAAAAATTGAAGTTATATATAAACTCTAACAAATGTAAAGAATTGCATATAAACTTAAATTCAAACACTTGAACTTATGATTTACGCTTTATTGACTACATAGCATGACGCGTTTTGTCGTTTCTTAGATTCTGTATCGTAGATTCTGTAAGCATCTGAAGAAGTCGTTTGTAACGACCAAACGCGTCATGCTATGTAGTCAATAAAGTGTAAATCATAAGTTCAAGTGTTTGAATTTAAGTTTATATTCAATTATAATGGATTTAAATCAAGTAAACGCCAAAACTATTAAATATAAAAAAAAAAATGTAAAGAAGACGCAAATGCCAGAGAGAATTGAATTATTTCTGAAAGATCGAAATACTATGATTACCTGAAGAATGAAAGGACAGGCAAGAAAAAAGGAAATATGGTGTGTCAAGTCTGTACCTACTACTGTTGAGGCGAATAAGTAAAATATTAATAATTCAGTCTAAAAACCAGTGAAATGATATTAAATATTCAGATGGAGCTAAGTAAAAAACAAGATGCGAGTCAGTTTGAAGTAGTATCAGACACAAAATTTGTATTGAAAAAAATTGTCAAGGTTACAAAAAATAATAGAGGAAAGGTAGAGATAAACATAGGAAGAATGAGAAAGTGACTTACAAATGAGAAACACAATATTTGAAAACATTTTATTAGAAGATTTGAAAGTCATGCTAAGTATAGACATGCGCAAAACAGAACGTTAAGGTTTGATGTGATGTCATATAACATCACGCTCGAAAGTAATATTACTCCGTTATATCACAGTATCACACCATCACCCCATCACGTTAAACATTACTCGCAGACCATCACGCGTGCTAATTCGGTTCATCACGTTGCGTACTGTGTAATGTGACGTTTTCACCGTAATATTACTTGGCAAGTGGCATACATTACATTATGTGATGGCGTTCTATTATTCTATTATCGACTATATGAGAAAATAAAATGTATTTCTTTGGTGCCTTATTTTGTAAATCCATCTTTATGAAGGCCCTAAATTTCATACTATAAAAATTTTAATTAATGAAAAAATATATTATATGCTAGTTCTATTATCGACTCTACGTGAAAATTAAATTTATTTCTTTTTTGTCTCATTTTGTGAAAACTGTCTCATCTTTATAAAAGCCCCAAGTGTATATAATTTCATACTATAATAATTTAAACCGATATATGAATATATTATGTAATGGTCTTCTCTTATCTTATATATTTATATTTATCTAATATTTTTGTATTATTATCTCATGTATGTTCATTGTATTTGTGGAGGAGTGGAAGAATGATTCGTCAAACTCCTACCATTCGTGAGAAATTTGTTTTCTCTACAATAAAGATATTCTATCGACTATAAGTGAAAATAGAATGCATTTCTTTGTTACCTCATTTTATGAATTCATCTTTCTAAAAGCCCTAAATTTATAATTTATACAGCACATAATTATATGCTGCTGTTATATTATCGGCTATAAGTGATAATGAAATTTATTTGTTTTCAATCCTATTTTGTGAATCCATCTCTATAAAAGACATATTTTTATACTATAAAATTTTGAATTATTATAGCAATATATTATGTGCTATTATCGAGTACATGTCAAAATGAAATTAATTTCTTTTTTATATCATTTTGTGGACTCATCTTTATGAATGCCCTAATTTTATACCATGAAAATTTGAATTCGTATAGAAATATATTACGTAATGGTGATCTATTATATCGACTAGGTATATATTAGAACAAAAATTTATCCACTATTTATTATTATTACCACTTCAAACAAAAAAATCGAATAAGTAGAATACAGAGTGCGGAAATTATTTCAGATTTGAATGAGATCATTCGTTTCAGTTTCAAATATCTACTTATATTACTGAACAAAATCTAAACTCTAAGCGTCCTTGTGCCTAGATGTAATAAATAACACTTCGTTCAGTGCCCGGCTTGCTAGGTAATATTCGTCTGCTCAATAGGTTTCAACATCGGTTCTTCAAATCATCCTTATGCGTGCGAGTTATGCGTAATATGACCAAAAACGCAGAACAGCAAAACAGTAGACTAGTCGGAGTAATATTACTCTGAGGTGATACTGTGATGTTTAGATGTCTCGCGTAATGTAGCATCACACCGCAAGGTGATATTACGCGGGTGATATTACCAGCATTTCTTACTCATGCCTAGCTAAGTAGGCAATACCATAAATGAGAACATAACTTTTGATTAACATAGCTCATCGGATAAAAATAATTTTTTTTACTCAGAAGAGTAAACTTCGATACAATTTTTCAGATCCCGGATTGATTTTGAATTGCTTCGGTTTTTTAAATTTTAGTATCATAAACTTTGTCATGTAACAATTTTCTATTGAATATATTCTGATATCTTATTCTTAAAAACTCAACATTTCGTAACGAACGAAAATGTTTTTGTAATTTTAGTTGTAAACAACTTGTATCACAACATATTATGATACCACGAAATAGTCCACAGGTGTCATAGAATATCATTGTTGTCATATTACCATAGTAATTAATCTAAACTATAATATTCATCTGTGGGCCGCTCTACAAAATTCAATAGGATGTTTATTACACAGAAGCGAATAGTTCGTTTAATATTCGATATCCCTCGACGAACATCTTGTAGACTATCTTCGTTAAAAATTGCCTACTCACCCTACTTTGTTCATATATTTATAGATGTTCATTATTATACTTAATAGTACAATAATAGTACCCAACCTTTCTTATCAGAGTATTAAAATCTTCAACCATTCGCGATAGAATTTCAAATTAGTAAATTTAGCTCAATTGTTTGAGAAGAGAGAGTCTTTGTTCTTACCAAAGACAAATAGTCGAAAGTAAAGTATGAATCAATCATTTTTTCATATGTTTGTTCTGTTTTTTTACTATGACTATGCTTCACAATGTAAAATTGTCTATGAAGATGCATATTTTGCAGCCACTTTTTTTTCGAATGTCGCACATACTATAGTGATTACCACGTTCAAATGAAGCAATATTTTTGCTCGAGAACTGTAACGAAGGTCAGACTAAAAATTGAAGGCAGTCCTTTTGTGAGCATTCTTTTTAGTTATTATTAATATTTTAATAGGTTATTCGACTGCAATGAAAATATAGATCAAAATGTTGTTAGGTTGATAGTAAATATTATTTTAAACCAATATAGTCATTACATCCTTTTGAAATATATATGATTTTTAAAGGAAACCAATAATAAAATAATTAAAATTTCATATTTGATCAAGTGATTGAAAACGCACTGGGTTGGTTAAATCGCGAGTGACATCACCATGCAGGAAACAAAGCCAACAGCCAACAAAGGCTAACGTTCATTTCTCTGATGTATGTATCTTTGTACGTGTGTGTTCTGAGCGTTTATTTCCTGGTTTAATTAGCTATTTTATTTGTTAGAGACAAAACAGATAAATCATTTTGAATAATTATAAATATATATTATATAAGGTACGATGGAGAGCAATTTTGTTAAATCTTTAGCAGAAATCTCCCAAGAATAGATGCTATTATGGTTCCACAATTTTTCAAAAACAATCCTGATTTTTAAGCTTCAGAATTAAAGAATGTAAAAGCAGCACAGTAAGTATTACTCTATATAATATAAATTATACTCTAAATGAATGAATGTTTCAGATGCCCAATAAAGTTTACTTATATATCATAATTATTTTAGGTTATTCGATAAATGACCATTTAATACTTATAAGCTTCAGTTGAAAATAAATGTAAAATAGATAATGAAGCATAAAAATTGATATACCTATACATATTTGAGTTTATTCATTTACCAATTTGCGAACCAAAATCATAATAAATTCAATCAAGTGCAGTACTACTTGACTACATTAAACATGTAAGAAATATACTATGGTTTCCTTGCTTTTAGAGGTGTTCTAGACAAACTTACGGAGACGATGCTGTTGGTTATGTTCAACTGTTTCGGGAAACTGGAATTCGCACAATAAAATGTAGTATGTGCCCTGAACACATATTATGTATAGTTTGCCATATCATTTTCCATCTGCAACAACAACTTTATCATCGTTAATTGACCTCTGGCTAAAATATAACTCCTATACAATAAAGTATTGCAGTTGTATTATTTTAAATCTTTTATTATACCAAAGTATGGAAATAAAATTTAAATTTTTTTCAGATTAAATTTAGAAAACAAAGATAGGAATAAAATTCAGTTTATTCCGTTCAAGATCAACAATAAAATACGTACGTAATTAATAACCTCAAAATATAGTAGAATGTATAGAGAAGACTATAACGAATATGTAATAAAATCAACTCGTTATTTATGTATGAAATATGAGGTAGGAATTATTTACTCACGTTAAAGTGATCTTCACACATGAAAGCGTGAGATTTTACAGCTATATCTTTCGGGTTTCTACGAGAGAGAATTAACCACTTTTTCCGAATTTTAATGTTTGTCGGAAGGTTCACAAATATTTTCTCCGGGGTTTTAATAGATGTGTTAGTACATTGTGGCAGTACGCACCATTTATAAGACATTTCATCTCAGTAAAGTTATGAAATCGTCAACAATCACTAAATTTAATAGTCGACAGTCGTATTAGAATGTGACCGTTACTGTGTTTATTGCATCGTGACGTCACCACATTAAGTAACCTGTAGTGCAGTGTTTCGGCGGGTTTCTTATTCATTCAAACTTTCTCTGTCATTTTCATAAAAATTAGAAAAATTTAAAGGAAATTAATCAAATGGGAAATATGCATCAGCAATAACGAATAATTTGAGATATTTTTGTGGAAACAGTCAAATACCCTGTTGAAGAAATGTAATAGTATCTACAATGTGAGGAATGTTTCACAATATATAAATATTATTAATATTACTGCTCGCTTTTCAAATCAAAGTAGCTTACGACAACCACGACCCTTGTCGATATTTTTATGGAATTGTGTAGAAATGAAATACATCGAAGCGTCAAATAAGTTCCCAGTCCATTGTGTAACCTACAATATTGTCGACTTCTTGATCCGATTTGTCAGATTGTCCTGTGGGTGGGTCAGGAAGCTCTGATCCTTTTTCTATGACGTCTCCAGTCGACAACTTGAATGACTAATCAGCAGGTCTGCAAATCCGTGCCAAACCTTAGTTGACCGACTGGAATACGTCTGACCTTTACATTCCGCCAATTCGCTGAAAAGAGTCATCCGCTGAATTTTTAGAAAGAATTGGTTTGGTCCAGTGTACGGTGGCAAATATAATCCTCTTTCAGCTTGAACCTCACTCGGGTAATAACGAAAATAACACATGTGTCCTGCCTATAAGGGTGTCTTACTGTCACCGTAACAATTGCTTTTCTGTTGCCTGAAAAAGGCCATTCTAGTGGCCCTAATCGCATTATGAAGGATTATAATTCGTTTTTGTCGAGCTCTGTGTTAATTATTATTGAAAAATCGAATTCTAGGCCGTTCTTATATGAGAATCAATATGTTTACGTTTTGGGCTTAATCTTGTTTAGTAAATAGGTGGAAAAGTAACTGTTTTGTACTCCTGTCAAAGGCTTATACTTGTCGGTGCATAAAAGATTAGAAGGTATGAGTTATAGGTTATAGAATTTGAATTCTTGCACGTTGAGGTGAACAAAAGCAAACGGAAGTATAAGAAAGAGATTCTCAGGAATTTCTGGAAGAGAATTTATCAATCTGAATATTTCATCAATATGTATGTTCCGAAATCAAAAAATAATTCAAAATTTAATTTAAATGATGTTAATATTAGAGTTACCAACATTTCTTCGGCGAAATATAGTATTTTGAAAAATTTGCTTTAAAAAATATAGTACACTTGTAAAAAATATAGTATTTTATGGAATAATAAAAAAATAGACATTGGTATATTTGTTACTTATTTATTTTTTATAAAAGCCATATTTTTTGCACTTCTTGCATTGTTTAATAATTTTTTATCTTTATAAAAGTGTCATATGCTTTATTACATTCAATATTTAGATTAATGTAAATCAAAAGCTCATTTTTTATTAATGAGATGCTACATCTGTTTCTTTCTTCCCGCCATTTCGAATTCATAACTGAAAATATCCTTACTGTGAATGCCGAAGTGGCAGGAATAGAGAGCAGGAATGACACTGCTTTAAATAAACTGGGTAAGTTATTTTCAGTATTTTTTAAAATATGCTGCCATTTTTGCCCTGTAGTTTTATCAGTGAACTCAATACAATCTTTTACTTTTGCTAAAATTTCATTCAATGTTGTTATTTCAGAGTAAAAGTTGTCCATTTTAATACTCAATTTTTCTCGTGAATTTAGAATTTCTAATATTGTCTCAAAGTCATTAAATGAAAGCTCTTGTTTTAAATGAAACTTTTGAATTTTGCATAACTAATTGCTTTCGCTGAAATCAAACCACTCATTAAGGTAGTCTAAACATTTATCCAAAAATACCAAAAAATTTTTTTAATTTCCGCACTTTCTGTGGGGGATTTTACATCTAGAGATCGCAACATTTTATTTGTTTCATTGCCAAAGAAAAGATCTTTTTTGCGTTGCTCTTGCGCCGATTTTAAACTTGACATGATATTATACACATCTAAGACTGTGATATTGTTGCTTTCTAGTTGTTTAACAACTTTATTAAAGTTATGCAAAAAATGGCTTGCAAAATTCAAAAAGATTTGAACTTTACTCTTTCCATTGATTTCGTGCATCATTATAATATTTTGGATATGTGTAGGACACTCCTCTAAATTAGAAAAATAATCATTTGAAGCATGCCAATTTAAAAGTATGTTGTCTACACAAGGTAGCAGTGACAACCATCTAGTACCAATATGTCGTTTTAGCTCATGCCATTCACCTTCAACAGCGGCAACAAATTTTTTAAGATTTTCTCCACGGACTGCAGAAACTGAAAAATGGCTGTAAATTTTTGAAATTATATTTTCAACATCAATTCATTGCATGCTTGACTGTGTTGTGAACTATGTGTGCATGACAATTGCCCTTCACCAGATTAGGAACTACTTGTTCAATATTTCTATAAAGAGAATGGTGAGTACCAAAATTCGCATTGGTGTTATCTGCATTCAAACCAGACACTCTTTCAAGGCAAAGGTTGTGTTTAGATAATGAACTGTTGATAGCATCAAACATTCCATTTGCAGATTCATCACAATTTTCATAAATGTGTAATAACTTGTTTTGTATACCATTCTCAATATCAAAATATTGTACAACTAAAGGAAATAGTTTTATATTTTTTCTATTACTTGCATCAGTTTGCAAACAAAAATATAAATTAGGGATATTTAAATCATTCAGTAAAGTTTGCAAGTCATAAGGTCCTAATACTTCGTTAACCATTGCCTCCATTTTAGTGCGTCCTAATTGTATGTTCAAAGCAGTTTTTGAATCGACATACATGATTTTGTTGAGTTCAACATTGCAGTCCATACTGTTATAGGAAAGATTATGCTTCACAGTATGGTAGGTTAAAGCAAGTTCACTGGCTGATATTTTGTCATCACAAGTATTTGCGAGAGGATCAGAAGTAGAAGAAGACTCCAAAGAACCAAAAAAGCTATCTAATGTAGAAGTTTTCTTGCAAAGTTCAGCTTTGAGTTTGTGGTGCTTTGTTTCACCATGCTGTTTAATCTGCAATAAAGACAAGGACATTAGGAGAACATTTTAAGTACCTACCACCACCAAAATTGACACCTGACAAATAAAAACAAACTAACAGAGAAGAGAATATTATACTTATTTTATTCCATCTTAATTAAGCACCTCAACTTCTCAGAAAAATAACAAATCTAATTGAAAATAATTAACAAAGTCCCACCAAATGTCTGTCAATTTGACATTGACAAGATCAGAACCAAAGAGAAAGGGTTCGGATTTCGGATACACGCAAGCCTCACTCAAAAGTTAATGTTAAAAGCTCGTTCATAAGTAATAAAAAAATAGATAATTTGTTTGTTAGATTTCGTTGTGAAAATATAGTATTTTTGCGTACTATATATTACTTTAACAGTATATAGTACGCATACCCGAAATATAGTACAATACTATATATTATAGTACGGTTGACAACCCTAGTTAATACGGTCATATTAAGAATTTGAGAGCATCAAGTTTTCGCTCTTATGTTTCAGATAAAGAGTTTTTTCTTTATAGTTTAGGTGCAGCATGAATGGTATAACTAAACACATTTTTTGACGAAAACAATAAATCAAAATTAGCACACTTTACTTAAGTTTCACTATATATATTAAAAAGTCTACTTATGTTTCGTGTGGTTAACTCATTATCACATTATCAAAGAGAATACAATGTTGAATTTTTAATGAACTTTATTCAAATGACACGAAGGTTTCGCTTATCTCTTGGTGCAACATTATGTTAAAAACTATAAAATTAAAATTACCACACTTGACTTAAGTTTCACTGAATATATAAAAAACTCTACATATGTTTCGGGTGGTTAACCCATTATCAATGGGTTATCCATATGGGTATCCATGTCTGGAATTCTCAATTAGAGAACAATATGGATATCAAGCTAAAATCAAACTTGAACGCTTCTCGAAATTGAATCAAAAACAAACAAACCTACAATCAAGAAGAATATTCTCACTAAGATGCAAGCATAAAGAAATATGCCCCACATTCCTGAAATTAAACAGAAACCATATCAACTTGAATTAAGAGTACTTATCCAGAAAATTTGAAGATATTAACAAAAAATACATACAAAAAACTATCAACCTTATAATCACAGATACAACAAAAGACATAAAGACACTCACAAAAATAATACAAAGTCTAACACAATCATTAAAAAATACTCTCCCAACTCATATATTTGAAAATTTTTAACAAAATGAAAGTAGAAGATTTAATATTCTTAATGAAAAAAATTAACTCAAAAAAATGAGAAAATTTAACAAACTTTACGCTGAACAAATAAATATAGAATTTAACGAAAAGTTTTTCACATTAAAATAAGCCTGTTATTGCTAAAAACATCGAATATATATATATATATATATATATATTTTTATTTATTGAGGACAATAAGGATACAAACAGGTACAAAAGAGATACGCAATACATAGATTACAAGACATATATTCATACATACCTATATAAAGTGTATATTGAGTGCCTTAGATAATTTTGTGGAACTTCATTCATTTTCATTTCAAAATATTCCATTAAGTATTATGCCAGGAATCCATTAAATATCATTGGATGTAGATTGTTCAGAATGTTTGAGTATCATCAATTGTTTCAATAATTTCCATTTCCAACTCGGTTGGATTTTTTATGAAAATTTTTTTATTTCACAAATCTTTATGGTTTCTTTATAATTGTCTGGGAGCGTTATCTAACAAAGTTTTTCAAAAGTTAAACTGAAAAAACACTTCGTGAAAGTTTAACTGAACACCCCGAAAAATTGAACTGTGTTCAGTTTAGATTTTGAGAATTGCGTATCGCCGAAACAATTGACAGGAAGCAATATAGATTTGTGAAACCAAACCAAGTGTTTTTTAATCTATAGGCTAGCTGATAGTTTACTAGTTGTATGGCCATATAGTATTCTCGTGATTATTATCGATTGTCCCAGAAGATGTGTCCTACTCTTTGTAGAACACTAAAATATTTATGTTTTCACTATCTTGTGGGGATCCTAGAGGGACACCTATGGAATGAAAGAATCTAACACTTCCATTAACTTCAAAGGAGTGGGATTATCGATAATTCCAAATATTACCTGTCATTCCTATAGTTGAACTTATAACGTACTCCCAGGTAAATTGTTGGTGATTGCACCGGCTAGCTCTAAAATTTTGGGTACCGTATATAAATTCACCTGATTGAGTCGCAATATAGACAGTGAAACTAGGTATTTCTATTTAAAATTTCGATTCAAAATCTTTTGATTCAAGATCACAAATAAATTTGGATGGAAGATATCTCTTATCTTGAATCCTGTTCTTCTATGCTTGCTCAGAATGCCTATTTACACTTTTCACGTGAAAAATGGAATCCAATGGTTAGAGAGCCACTCCAAATTTCGTAAAACCTCAAATTATATTTAAATTTCCACTCTAGGGGATATAGCGTAGCCTCAAACTGAAACTCTCATTTCAACCAGCATATATAGTGAAGCCCTAATTTGAAACTGCAGTTGAAAGGGATTTCAACTGCAGGAAATATAGTAAAACCCTAAGTTGAAACTCCCGTTTCCACTCCAGGGTATATAGCTCTTACAAGCACACTCACAATTTATAAGATACAGTTAACAACCAGAAAACTAATCAGTATCAATATTTCATCAGAATCCAACATCGAAATCAATTTATAACCAGAATATCATGCTTACTTGCATCGGTGCATTTCGAACTACGATTAATTCATGCGATGCGGCCTTAACATTTATCTCTTCAACCAGTGTAAAGTATTCTAAAACGTTAAAAACTGAAGGTTCGAATCTCGCAGCAAGTACTTCTTCCTTACATTTCCTCTATTTGATGAAACTGTTAGATGCTATATTCAACTCTATATCTGCAAAAGGTAACAGATATAGACAGATGTACTATAAGATATTGTATAGGAAATGTTTGGTAGTTCCTCCATGATTCTCTAGCTCTAGCAGGTGACTCTCAAAATACTTCGTCAGCACATCTTTGATTAAATTTTTCAAATACTTCTGGCTGTTTCTTGCAACTCATAGAGCTACAAACTTACTTTACGACCTTTCAATTGATACGCCATTTCAATTGAAACATACCCACGTGTTTCTCAATATACTTTCAAATTCACTTTCGAAATTACTCGAAAAATTTGTTTTCTGCATTGAAGATTGAATGTTATTTCGACAGAAGCATTCAAAATTTGGAATAGTTTCAGTTGATATTCTGCATAAACTCATAGCTCTAGAAAGAACAAAATCAGGCAACAAGTGAATATTCTTTTAATTTTCAAGGTTCAATAAATGATACAATTCAGAGTTCTCATTTCGAAAGGCCCTTTCATCTTTTTTCTTTAGCAGAATTTATATGATTATGCTAAACAGCTGAACAGTTAAACAGCGTTGAATGATTTTATACTTTAGTTCTCATATTATTTCAGCAATTAATAATAAAATGTTTATAAACTGAGTCAAGATAAGGTTGCATGTTATGGTAAAACCAACAATGAGAAACAACAGAGTTGAAGAGAAAATCCCTCGCACAGGAGGTACATTAATGAGACCATGATGGAAAATGTTGACAAAGAAGCGTTGAACTGCTGGTTGATCTCAGCAGAATATTTTCGAAATGAAAAAACCACTCTTAGCAATACAAGATTGAGTTATTCCAAAACGTAATTACCTGCAATATATAGGCAGACTCAACAGTTAGGGTCAGCAGATGCCGATACGAATGCCTAACGTCAGAGACATTCCAGCACATAAGATGGGGATGTCAAATATTGGCACCGTAGCATAGATTGCCGTAGAAAAATATTGGTGCATAAAGAACTAATAATGAAATTGCATCTTTTACGAAAAGAAAAGGTGTCTTACTCGAGCTTAATTCCGGAGTCAATTTTGGGGAATAACCAGTCAATCTTAACTAATCAAACAGTTCCCCACAGTAGGCCTGATCCTCTCCTACTTGACAAAAAAGCCAGGGAAACTATTTTCATCGAAGTAGCCATTTCAAGTGCAAACAACCTAGTTTAAAAGCATGCCGATTAAATGTTTAAATCACGAGAACTTGAAGTGCCAGTTCAAAGGCCGTGGAACATTGTCGTCGTGTAGATTGTTCCAATCAGCTTAGAATCCACTGGTAAAAACAAAAAAAATCTCAAATATCGAAAAATTAGGATTGGCGAATATTTATATTAGGAATTACAGAAATCAGTGCTACTTGCCACAAGAAGGACTGTCAGGATGTTTCCACAAATCAACATCACAAAGACCGCCACCATGGAGACCATCTGATAATTTGAAAAGGGTCCCCACAGAGTCTCTCTGATATATAATTTTGAGATAAATGAGAGTTGTGAATTGTGAAATCAGGATTTTTCATTATGAAATTATATTATTTGAAAATAATACATATTTTTGTGTTGTAATATTTCGACGATTCATGATACACGAAAGAAAATATTTGAGTATTTTATTATCATATTATATTATTTGGATATAATGATTAGAACTTGGTGTAAATTATTCAATTCCAATATTTTACCGTTCAGTTGATTTTTGTTTTTTGCATAAGGTACTAATTGTAAGCAAACTCCAATACCACCTTAATTTTCCAATATTTCAGTATTGAATGATTAATTCTCTAGTGTTCATATTATTTTGAGAATTTTCATCAAAATAAATATAATTGAATATAAACTGAAATTCAAACACTTAAACTTATGATTTACACTTTATTGACTACATAGCATGACGTGTTTCGTCGTTACAAACGACTTCTTCAGATGCTAACAGAATGATGTGACGAAACGCGTCACGCTATGGAGTCTGAAAAATGTAAATCATAAGTTCAAGTAATAGTCATATATTCAATTATAATGGATTTACATCAAGTAAACGCCAACACTATTGAATATAAAAAATTATATATAACATTTTATTTTTATATTCTAATAATGATTTTTTTCAGCTTCTCAGTATTCACTGATTTTATTTTTCAGTAGTCTTAATATTTAAACATTAATATGACCAGTATAATTTTGAATCTTTCAAATTACAATTTTCACATAAAACTGGAAAATACAATGAAGTCCATTTTATTGTCATATCAGATTTTTTTAAATAACGGATGTTTTTTTAAAGGTATAGAACTTTAAGTTGGCATTACTGTTGAAGATGGCGACGGATTTAGCAGCTGAGAAGTGACTTAGTCTCAGTTTGGTTTGGCAATTTATCATGCATAGAATCACGCCTGAACAAAGCTTGCAATAGTGCCATTTCATTTCAAAAATAATGGTTCTGTGCGCAATACGTATCGCGCACTACGTCCATTAGAGATGAAGCGCACTTCTGGTTGAATGGCTACGTCAACAAACAAAACTGCCGCATTTGGAGTGAAGATAATCCTCCACTGTATGTCAAAACACCGTTACATCCAGAAAAACTGACTGTTTGGTGCGCTTTATGGGCTGGTGGAATCATTGGTCCGTACTTCTCCAAAAACGATGATGGCCAGAACGTTACAGTCAATGGTGATCGGTATAGAGCGATGATTACTAACTTTTTCATTCCTGAATTGAACAACCATGATGTCCAGGAGCTGTGGTTTGAACAAAACGGCGCAACATGTCACACAGCTCGTGCCACAATCGATTTATTGAAAGACACGTTAGGTGACCGCCTAATTTCACGTTTTGGACCTGTGAATTGGCCTCCAAGATCTTGTGATTTAACACCACTAGACTACTTTCTGTGGGGCTATGTAAATTCATTGGTCTATGCAGATAAGCCACAAACGCTTGACCATTTGGAAGACAATATTCGCCGTGTTATTGCCGATATGCGGCCACAAATGTTGGGAAAAGTCATCGAAAATTGGACGTCCAGATTGGACTACATCCGAGCCAGCCGTGGCGGTCATATGCCAGAAATCATATTCAAAATGTAATGCTATAAGATTATCTCTCGAATAAAAAAAAATTCTTGTCAATCGAATGATCCATCGTTGTTTTATTGCAATTTAAAGTTCTATACCTAAAAAAAACACCCTTCAAATATCAGCAACTATAGGTACTTTTTGTAAAAGTTATCTTCCAGTTGTCTATTTAACAGCTTTTTTGACTCTGATGTTATTAACGATATACAAAAAAATCCAATGTTACCTTGTACTTTTTATAGACATACCAACTAGCACGTAACCATACAGCAAGCTAATATGCTCATAATAAATCTGAAACGAAAGAGAGTAAGAGATTTAAGTATAATGCTGCCTTGTGCATAGATCATTTGTAACATTGAAATTATACAGTATCAAAACTGGTCGGTTTTGATTTATACTGCGATTTACATATCATAAATATGAATGGGTCTTGTTAGATCTTAATATATTGTTTAATGTCATTATCCTAGACTTGTGCGTTCGGGTGGTCAGACCGAGATCTCTCTACAGGGTGTCCAGTATAAATTCCTAGATGTTGTTAGCCGTATAGTGGTAATGTATCGGTAACTGCAAAAATAGATAGGAAACTTGGGATTTATGAGCGTATTTCGAGGAATTTATATTGAGTTATACATTTCGAAAAAGCGAATACATTTGATGTAACAGATATATTAGGCCACCTATATCAACACAGTGTTACTGTGTCGATAGAAAAATTTATTGTCTTTGTGACGGGGAAAACATTTTTTGGTCAAACTGTCTCATATAATACCTTTATTGTTTATAGGACTTTCAATAAAATCTCATCCTAATAAACGTCCCTTTTATCCTCTCTCGCCTATAATTCTTATTAAATTGTTACATATGTATATATATATATATATATATATATATATATATATATATATATATATATATATATATTATATATATATATATATATATATATATATATATATATATATATATATATATATATATATATATATATATATATATATATATATATATATATATATATATATATTTTTTATTTTGAAATTTTTTGCAATAACAGGCTTTTTTTGATATGAAAAAGTTTATTTTCTTAACGTTTCGTTGTTATATTACAACTTTGTATTAACAACTATTATAAATAATTTCTTACGAATTTTTTATAATAGTATTGTAGCATAGAAGGAAATGCATCAGAAGAAATATATTTCAAAGTCGTATACATATATAATTGATTAAAAAATCTAATAAAAACATCTAATTTGAAAGTTTCATACGTCCTTATCAATTCAGATACTACATTTTACCCTAGTTTATAAAAAATTTATCTAATTTGATGAACTGATGGCATCTAGTGTGCGATAGTAGAAACGCTCGGTTTTACCTTTCTAGAGGTTTCCATCGAAAGCTACTAAAAACGTGAATAAATAGACTACAAGAAAGGAATTCTATAGTTATCGTGCTCATATCATCGCACTTGTGAATATTTAATATTAAAAGTACCTACACTATAATATTTCTTTCCATAATTCTTCACGGATTATTCAGAAGTGTTAATAATGCAGAGTTGGCTATGTGAAGCAAAAACAATGTGATATCTGAGTTAACCTCCAAGGGATAATATTGAAACTATTCACTATTGATAATATTGAATGGGGGATATTGAAACCGGTGATTCCATTCATTGGCAATGTTTTTTCTTTTCATTCTTCAGAAGATTTTTGTGAATTGAAGTCGATGTCTCTCGTTTGTTGGACGAGACGCAACTGAAGATTGTCTTGTAGCACGAAACAGTAGCCGTCTTGCGTTTAAAATAAATGGAAGCTGCGATTTCAATAATCTCTAGCATATATCCCTTAGAGGATATTGAAGGCACCACATTGCTTATGTATCACATAGCCAGCTCTGCTATAATATTTTTTTGAATAATTCGCAAAAAATTATCGAAAGAAAGTTAAAGCATACTTTTAATATCGAATATATATATATATAGCAATTTCAACATTTCTATTTGCGAGTTCGGGAATTTAAGGGATCAAGTTATGGAGTGAAATGCTTTTATGCTCAAGAAGAAAGTCCCAAATTATTTCCAATTTAATGTGATAGTGATTTCACTGGAAGTCACAATCAATATAGTGAGAATTTCACGATTTCATACTGATATAGAATTTGGGTAACAGGAATAATCGGTTTAGTGATGGAGGTATGCGAAAAAGTCATTTATTCAAATTATTATCGATATTTCGATACTTTTTGTGACTTCTTCAGGAGAAAATGAGCTGTAAATTATAAATAACAACGATACAATAGGTGAACATATGAAGAGTTCGAATCTACCTACAATTTATAGTCAACATAATGATGATAACGATAATGATACTCATATAATTCAACAAATATCTCTTATTTCACTTTGCCATGTACTAAAAATATTACTTAAACAAAAGCTACGAGATTCATTTCCAAAGATTGCTGCGTATTAGACACTTGTGTGTGAGATGTAAATGATTTAAACCAGAACTATTGACGAGTGAGTTCGTTTTTATTTATTTACCTATTTTAAAATATATTTGCGAATGATTCTCAATTTTTGTAATTTATGATTTAGTCTTAATCATGTTCTTTATAGTGTATATGTGTCATTTCCAAAAATGATCCTTCTTTGCGACGAATTTGCCTATGTAAAATATTTATACTTTGATGATCGAAATTGTCTTGGGCGTGACACGTCAACCCATCAGATCTTTTTCCAATATAACTATCACCTTTGTGTTTTATAACACAAAACAAAAGTTTTTGTTGAAATAAACTTTTTTATTATATTTACATTGAGTTTTCACTTTTTGAAAAAGACAAAAATCAATAAAAGAAGACTATACCATAATGAATAACTGCTATTGATTAAAAAATTCCCAAATTCCATAAAGTGGGAATAGAACCTTAGAAACTGCGTCGGCAGATACAGACAACTTACAACAGAATATATATTGAACATAATAAATTCACAATTTATTCTGTTCAATATATATTCTGTTAATTTTTCAACAAATTGATATAATGAATGAAGACCCGCTGTATTATAAATAACAATTCCTGAATTTTTTATTTTGGCGATTGTATTTTATTCCAAACATACAAATTAAAAATCACAATTATACCATATATTCAATAAACCCAGTAAAGCAATTTTTTTCGGTTATCTCGTTAAATCGCCACTATGGCCAGCCTGTATAGTTCGTACTACCACTAAACATCTTCAATATCATCACGTACAACCAGTAGCAGGGTCCAATAAAACAGGGCCACCAACACAAAACGTACAATTGTGGACCATTAGACGCATATCTAAACGACATGTGTGTGTGCTCAAATGGATAGTAAGATACATCTCGTTTTTATAGACACAGACGTAGGTAATAGATCCCCCACAATCTGTATTATTATGTAGAACAGTTATTATTACACGGTGGTACCAGGAGTTGTATGCAAAACATCTACCAGATGTCATTTAGATAGTGAAGACGGACAATCTAAGCGGCATTTTTTGTGTGGTGGTTATATCTACGTAAATATGCCTACGTGGAAACGTGGAGGGACTATTTTAATATCAGGTGGTCAGTGGGTATCTAAGAATATATATTTGATGGGTCAACCGTGAGGGCAATGTTGTTTGACATGAGAATAGGCAGTATACACATGTTTCGTGGTAGGTTTTTCGTCAACATAAACCATAGAAACTTGTCTACACTTCACTAATGAAAAGTCTTTTTCCTGAATAGGATAAGAAGGTATATTTAACTGATTCTTAACTTAAGCTAAAACTCTTCAACTTTCATTCTACACGAAAAGGTAGGTTTATTTCGTGATGAACATTTTTTCATAAACTGTCAAAAAAAAGTATAGACAAAGCTACAGTTTGTAACGAAAAGTTTACGAGAAATAAATATTTCAGTTTATTCTGTCATTGCTACCAAGAATGATTTTTACTCAAGTTTTTTTGATCTGATGATTAATTTTGAATAGCGAATATTTTCAGTTGTGAATAGAGTAAAACACCTGTTTTCTTTGCAGTTTCTTCTTATAAGCTGTTTCCATTATGAGGTTATATGTCAAACTTTCTACCTTCATATGGACCAGAAAGTCCCTAACGGTAACAGTTTTCGGATCAAATTTGACCCGAAGTAGTATGTTACTTATCATTGCATAAATTATTTACTGATAATTATTCAATCAGTATGGGTTATTATAAATAAAACATAATTAGTTTTATATATATAGGAAATTCATTCAAAGTTTCATGAAATGATCTAAAATCTTATATATCGTTACATTGAGTCCACAAAACAATAGTTTCAGAATGCTGTTTACAAATTTATTTCTTACAAATAAGGGAAATTTTCTGATTCTACTCTTATTGGCCGGCCAGGCTTAGCCAATTCACGTATTTTCATTTCAACCTGTTGTGAGAAAGGTGCTCATGGTAAATGTTTGGTTTTTGTACATACCATGAAGTAAGCTGCGAACCTGAATTTTCTAAAAATAGGCGATGTTTAGCAAAACAATTTTCATTCCAAACAAATTCATTCCAAACAATCTCCGCTGATTAGCGGAGGTGAATAAAATATATGCATTATATGCAGATATGTATACTATGTTACTGAATACGACTTGAGGCCATCAGGTTGTCTCTTTTTGCAAGTACGCATGAAACAGCCTTATCCACTGTATCCACACCACCTTTTTTACACCGATTTACCAGGTTACCTGTATTTATAGTAGTTCTTGCCCAAGGTGATATGAAGCAAAAAATTATCTGTATTTTTTTGAAATTTTTTTGAATATTTTCAATGACACCACTTTCCCATAATAGGTCTACCTTTCCCGCAATTCTATGACCTTTTAGTACTCTCATTGTTTAATATCATTGAACATATCTGTACTGTCCATGTCAATCCAATCATTATTGAACACCATCAATGTGAGTATATTTGAAAATAGTATACATCAGAGCAGAAAGAAAAAGCAATTGGAAACTAGAGACTTCTTCCGTTGTAATCCTTGAACTAGAATAACGTGTCAAACCTGGAATCATATTGATTACATTTTCCCTGGAAGTCCTTCCGTAAGTATTGTCAAAGGGTTTTTTACTGCATTTTATTTGGCAGTTAGTTCTTGTGTTGGAGCTGTTTCAGTATCACTTTCATTTTTGTTATCCGATGATTCATGCTGCTCCACTACATCTTGTTCTGAACAAGATTCTTCCTCGTCTAACACGGCATTCTCAGAATGTTCTATATCACCATCTCTCATTTTCCGATATCGATAAAACAACTGAATGATTTATTCATTTTAGACTTCGACTTAACTAGGGTTCCAAAAGCAAATCTCATACTAAAACAGATATTCATTCAATGTTTACGTAAATGTTTAAATTCAAACACTTGAACTTATGATTTACACTTTATTCACTACATAGCATGACGCATTTCGTCGTTACAAACGACTTCTTCAGATGCTAACAGAATAATATACAAATAATATATGCAGTAATATATAATATGAAATATATAATAAAGTATATATAAGTCTATAAGTATATTAATATAATAAAATATATAATGAAGTAATATATAATATAAATAATATATAATATGCAGAATCAATTTGAGTGTTTGAATTTAAGTTTATATTCAATTATAATGGATTTACATCAAGTAAACACCAACACTATTAAATACTGTGAGATTGTTAGATTCACGAAATGTTCACTCTGAAATTGTTATGATGAGAATAAATCAATCACTCGCCAAAAAAATATTTATATAAAACCATAATTCAATACTATAATACAATACAATAATAATAATACAAAAGGAAATATCACCATTTATACACAGGGTCAAATTTGACCCAAAGACCTTTTTAGTGAACAAGTTTATAACTAGCTAAGTTCTAATTTTTATTTGATAAAACTTCAAATATATATATTAATTTAAGCATTTCATTAATTGGCATAAAATCTCAGATACAGAAAAAGGATATATATGTAAATAATCAGGATTCTTTACAAAAATGAGTCAGAATTGACCCGAAGACTTTATGAAGGTTAAATGTATTATTGTATTTGTATTGTATCGAAGAATTTCTTTTCTTTTCACCTCATATATTTTTCATGAATAAGTAAGATTTCGATATCTATCTGAGGCACCGTATTATGAAGGTATCTTTACACGGCAGATCTAAAATAAGCAAGCTAATCGTGTCGTGTGTGGCCACTATTAATTAACAAATGGCGGTCCTGATAGCTCCATTATTTCACCCCAATGATTGAATGATATCTGAAGCATTAGTATTATCAGGGATGAATGAGACGATTGTGTCTATTATAATGGCTACTTTTCTGGGCTCTGTCTTTCATTCCCATCATTTCATTGTAATGCCATCTGAGCGGTTTTAGTTTACAGTAATTAAATTAGATGGCCATTGGGACATCTGCGAAGTGAAATACAGGTTAATGGTTTCGTTATCTGCGTTCGGGCCTTATTCAACATAACTCCGAATGTGTCAGAGCCATCTTGGTAGCTTTGTTAGGATGTTTGCCGAATGTTCTTCACGATTTTAATTGGTGACGATTGATGGAAAGCAAGAGGCCGTCTTAATGGGTGCAGCATATGCCACGATAAAATTGATAAAAGTTCTGTTTATGTTTCCAGTTCTGAGAATTGGTGAAATTATAAAAAGACTCATAGTAGATAAATGTTTGAAATAGTTGGAAGAAAAAAAACACATAGGAAACAGAATATTTTCGAAAAAGAGAATCAATCGCCTTCAGGTAAGTATAAAGATTCATTTAGTGTACTTATATGAAATCGGGGCTCTTAACTCTTATAAAACATTATTACGGGTTGCATAGATAATTTGAAAAAGCATGCACCTCTTAACCTGCATTTGTACCAAACAAGTGGTACGAATTTGTACTTTTTCTGCTCATTGGTCAGGTCTGCGTTCTTGGAACCTCCAAAATTCACGAAAAAATAATGGAATTTAATGGTTAAATTTTCTTGTAGTGATCAGACAACCTGATTTGGTATCTTTTTTATTTGATTAGACATTGATTTTTTATGCTGTGTGATAAAATCATTCCTGCAATATAAGTATCATGTAGAAAATAATTCATTCAACGTAGCCTTTCTATAGTTTCATCTTCATTACCTTCTTGAAGAAATGGAACCACATAGATATCCGAGTGCCAATTCTTTCAGTGTACATCTAGAAGTTAATGAATATAGTGATTCTTATACCCATTGCATAGGAATTTAATAACCTATTACCGCAAATGGTCTACTAAACTAGGTACTGAGTCACTCTGTCTTGTATTGCTTTCAATCTTATACCAAGATATAAATTTATGACTTTCGCTTTTATCTTTGTTGTACGTTCAGGAATCTTGAGTTCTGGAGTTCCACGACAAGGCAATCTAGATTACTTCCCGGTTGGTCATGTAATCATATTTGTACCATCGAGATATATCTTAAGGATACGTTCATAGTCTGGTTGATAGTTATCATAGGCCATAGTCCTAGGACAAAGACAGAATCGCCCGAAAAATATAAATAGATAATAGAAAGGATTACAGTGCCGTAGAAGATGGCTTGATTGTATAATAAGGAAAGAGTTTTCTTGGCTTAATTTGTGTAACTATTTAGCGGAAGCAAGATGTTATCCTTTCAATATAAGTAATCAATAATAATAATAATAAGTTCTTTATTCTCATCTGGTATAATAACCAGTTACAGAAAATAATAACATAATGTTGAATACGTACTAACTATATAATTAAAATGAAAGAGATATATAACAAAGACCTCAATCTAATCTAAAAAACTAAAATAGTAACTAATAACTAAATAATAGCATTCAGACTTTCAATGACTATTCTGTCGATTGGAATGATCAGTTTCTCTAACAAAATTTTTCTAGCTTCTCCTCATATTGCTAATGAAATTCTACTCCTATAAATAACAGGTAAAAAATTAGACCTTTGAAAAAGTATTGCAATTGTGGAAGTTCAGATAAATATGGAATACAGATTTTGATAGTGCCCAATGTATTTTCACTTAGACACTCTAAACACAACACTCTCAGAAAATGAGGAAGATCCTATTGTCCAGTAAAATTTGATCATATTGTTAAATTCCAATTTTTTCATGTCCAGAAAAATTTTCAAAATATTTCACAAAGATATTTTGAGTTCAGTTTCGTTCAATAATCAGTTGAAATATGAAATAATTGTCAATATTTAGATTGTATGGTATATGAGTTTAAATAAGTGATTCAACTCTTTGCGTTTCATACTAAATATGAGGAACATAGTTATCATCCGAATGTTATTTGTTGTGACTTGGATTATGAGGTTGTTTTTTTTTGTCAAACATTACTAACAATGATAAGCATTTATTGTGACACATGATTTTCAATATTCTTATCGAGAAATCTATTTGGGTTTAAATGTGTCAAAGTGTAATGTTGTTTCTTTCACAAGGAAAAGGGATCGCATTGATTGTGATTATAGCGTCGGTGGTCAGGTTCTCTCGCGTTCAGATAAGGCGAGAGATCTTGGTGTAGTCTTCGACCAGAAGCTTTCCTTTGTCCCACACATCACCCAACTTATTTCATCTGCTGCGAAATTGTATGGATTCCTTATACGTAATGGCAAATATTTCAATAATTCTTCAACATTGTAGTATTATAATACCCTAATCCGTAGCAAGTTGGAGTATGGCAGCACGATCTGGCATCCCATTTACACTTGCCATCAACGCCATCTTGAGGCTATTCAGGGAAGGTTCTTGAAATTCTTAGTGTGGAGGGAGGATAAAGTTTATCCACAGAGAGGAGTCAATCATAACGAATTATTGAGTCGATTTAGTTTTATCTCATTGCAGAGCAGGAGAGAAACTTTATCACTCAAATTCTTGTACAAATTACTGCACAATAGTATTGATTGTCCTCCTCTCTTGTCCGCTTTGAAATTTCGTGTTCCTAGGCAAAATTCTCGTAATACAGAATTATTTCACCTGGAGACTCCGAGGACCAACTCCCTTATGCAATCCCCCATTTGGTTCATGGAGTCTACACTGAATATAATTGCCAGTAATTGTGACATTCACTTTGACTCCATAGAATTTATTATCAGGAGTTATGTGAACAACGAAAATTGATTAAATGAATTGATTTAGTTTGAGTTATTTGTAATATTTCATTGAATGCTATAATAAAGTTATAAGTTACTATTTTTTTTAGATTAGATTGATTACTTTGTTAAATCTTTTGTTTAAGTATTTAGTTAAATCTTTTTTCTAATTATTTAGTTGTTACTTAGTTATTATGTATTCAATATATATATAATGTTATTATTTTCTGTAATTGGGTTATACCTGTTGAAATAAAGAACTTATTATTATTGACTCCTCTCTGTGGATAAACTTCATCCTCCCTCCAAACTAAGAATTTCAAGAACCTTCTCTGAATAGCCTCAAGATGGCGTTGATGGCAATAGGATGTCAGATCATGCTGTCATACTCTAACTTGCTACGGATCAGTGCATCGAATAGTCCTATGAATGTTGAGGAATTATTAAAATATTTTCCATTGCCTATAACGAGTGCATATATTTTCGAGGCAGATGAAATAAGTTGGGTAATGTGTGGAGCAAAGGAAAGCTTCTGATCGTAGACTACACCAAGATCTCTCACCTTATCAGAACGAGAAAGAACCTTACCACCGATGCTATAATCACACACAATTTGGCGTCTTTTCCTTGTGAAAAAGATAACATTACACTTTAACACATTCAAACTCAAATAATTGTCGTCACAACAACTAGCAACATGGTCAATATTATCCATAATTACTATTATAAATAAAAGATTATATGTTTTTCCTGAAATCAGCTTAATTAGAATGTCTTCATCAAACTTTTGAGTCTATTGAGGATGAATTTTTTCAAATTATCACAAAATAAAAAAACTGAGTAACATTCGAATAATTTCAATATTCAAATTTTACTGAAATCCGGAATATACAAGTCATTTATTATTATAGTTCCTTTTTACCTGTAATCTGGATTGCTAATAATCTCAAAAACTATAAGTTCGATCACCACAAATAAGAAAAAATTCTATTTTCAAGCGGCAGCTGTGACGCCTTTATGTGAGAAAGAAGAACATTTCAAGGTAGTATTCAAGTATTTTACTGAAAATAGTAGAACATGGCATCAGCATAAAAGTTGCCTACAAATAATAATAGAATGTTGTGATCCTCAATTACTCATCCTTTTTACTATTTGCCAAAAGAAATTGAATTAATTTAATTTGAATCAGATTGTCGATGAAAATCACTTAGGAGTGAATGTTCCTAACTATCTACTATTTATATTCCATTGGAAAGTGAACCAACTTAACGTGAACCAGTTTCTGATTTTTCATCTATATCCATCAAATCTGGAAAAAATATATTTTCATATTTAGCATCCAACAAACCAGTAAAAACTTACCACACAACTCACTCTATACTGTTAATACCAGTTTTAATTGTTTAAGAGGTGTCAATTTTTCATATGTAGTACTTCAAATTGGCAACAATGGTTCTGATTACTTCTGATTTTTCCGTTCTTGATAATTTGATTCTAATTTATATCGTCAATTGTCATGAGTAAAAAATTATGTCATAACCGAACTGTTGAAACTTGCTTCTCTGATCTTGCTCTTTGAAAAAACACTTTAAGCAGTTTGGGTTCCAACTTGAAAGTTATATTTTCATTATCTCTAAACCGACTCAATTTGATGATTGTTTATCCAACATTAACGAGTTGAAAATGTTTTCATGCTCATTTGACGCTTGACATGGATCATATAATATATGTCTGATCAATTGAATAGCTGCAATACTTATGGGGGTGGGGGAGTTGGATAATCCTATGGCCAACCTGCTATTGCAGAAAAATAGTCGCTTCGATTCAACCGCCATTCACAAAAGATTTCATGCATTCCAAACGTAAGGAAAAATGCCTTGAAAAAAATATCAGTAAATGTATTCATCGGGTACACAGAAACATATACAGAAAACCATTATATCGAATATTAATCTTCTGGAATAAATATATTGCAGGGAAGCTAATACAAACACTAAGTATATAAGAATAAATATTTGTTAACAATGGTGATAATTTAGTTTTGAACATAAAATAGTTCAAGTAACAGGTCAAAGGAGTTGCACAAAAGTTAATTTTTTTTTGTAATATATTAATGTTATTTATTGAAATATACACACTATTGGTAATATATAAAATATATAATTTTCAATCTTCTCTAACATCTACACATCATGTTCTTATAAATTGGACAGCTTCACCAACTGTCACGCCACTGAGAAACACATATCAAAACAAGGTAAGATGGTACCTTGAATGGATCCGACCGGTACCCAGCTACCGGTCCCATCCGTCACTGGACCACCAGGTAGCCGGCCATAAAATTATACTAAATCGTGCGTCATCCCATTCACGAAAATATATGGGAATCTGTGAAGATATGCCCCTATTGTTGGCGGATTACCAAGCGGTGCTACCAGTCTTGTACAATTTCACTGAGCCCCTACGGCGACGATGGTGGTGAAGATCGCTTCATATTTTTTATGAGATGCAGACGTTTTTCGGATGCTCTCTACGGTTCGTATTGCCCGGATTTTCTTATTGAAAAAGATGAGTTATCAGGCTATTATGTTTCTTGATTTGAATTTACTTAATCGTTGGAATAGCCTTATGGATTTTGTAAATGGTCTCCGAAATGGATATATGTCTTGTAGTAACAAATATGAACGAGATGTTACTGGCAAGTTTTGTTAACGAAGTAGTTAGCTGGAATTTTTATGAGCTTCCTCAATTCTGAATAGACAGTCGTCATCTGTTTGAGAATACGATCTTCATTTTTTAGTGAATTATCTAATTTACATAAGATAAATCATAATGAAAGTCAATCTGATTATCGATAATAATACTATAAATACTTTCAAACTATCGGCTAAACACCGTTAACTTGATGCATAATTGCTACTTATTTGAATAATCATAATGCAATTTTGATAATTATAGTAACTAAATAAAATGATTCCTTGACCTCAAAACCCTCAGAAAAATTATTGCAAATGTGTGCTGTCCAATTAAGTCTAATGGATCAGTCTCCAGAAGCGAAATAATGAGAATCATTGTGATTTGTCTTACCTTTTCATTATTCGGCATGGAATTTGAAGATTCCAATATGAAAGTCTATCCCAAGTCTGAAAGAATACGTGTCTACTCGGATTTGGTATAATTCATAGTTTCGATAAGCATGAACGGCACATACCTCTACTTAGGAGGTATAAACGCAGTGTAAAGTTAAGGAACAATTCAACAGGATAGATAAATTACAGCGATAAGCCCAAATATCACCGATGAGAGATAATGGAAACGAAATAACCAACAAGACCTATTCAAAACAACTTGAGGCCAACGAATTGACGAAAAACTGACGAAAAAAACCCAAAGTATATATATATATATATATATATATATATATATATATATATATATATATATATATATATATATATACCCAAAATTCTCAATATTTCAGCATAAATAACACATAAATTGTAATATTATCTGCCAATCTTCCAAGAAAGATATTAATAATGACTACTTATAGCAGCCTAAAAAAGTGTCTAAATGTGTATATATACATACATATATATTTTTATATATACA
The DNA here is from genome assembly GCA_030704895.1 of Henosepilachna vigintioctopunctata. Lineage (NCBI taxonomy): Eukaryota > Metazoa > Arthropoda > Insecta > Coleoptera > Coccinellidae > Henosepilachna > Henosepilachna vigintioctopunctata. The sequence continues at coordinate 1,526,329 of JARQZJ010000074.1, read as the reverse complement.
TATATATATATATATATATATATATATATATATATATATATATATATATATATATATATATATATATATATATATATACAGGGTTAGTTTAAAGTATGGAAACATCTGAATATCTCACAAACGGAAAAAGATAGAAATACGATCTTAACAGGTGTTGTATGGTTGCCATAGGACCATATTTTCGCCTTAAAACAAAATATACAGGGTGGTCCTAAAAATCGTAATGACTGCAATGATGGATTTTTTAAATGGAATACCCTGTATATTATAACAGTTTATGAATTCTTTTGACCTCTAGAATAACTTTGATACAAGGTACCATATGCCTAATTTCTATGGTTACGCAGATATCGGCACTTTAATTATTGCATACCCAAATTATGTCTGCCATATGGTTACGCAGATCTAATGAACGGCAGACATAAAGACATCATTTTACACATATTGCAGGGTTGCCAGGGAAAATAAAACAAACGGAGGGATAATGAAAAGCGTACCGACTACGCCTCAAAACTTTTATTCCATTAATATTATAACTTAAATCCTAATAATAACAATAACCATCATTTAAAGAAATGAAAAAAAAATATCAAACAAATACTACAATAAATGTTCAAAGTGCGAACCATTATTCGTGTAAGTTTACATTCTTTCCTTGTCATCAAAGACTCGTAAAATTAGTAGTTGTATGCGTTGTGTATCGCTAAGATAAGCCATTGTGACAAAGGTGGCTATGGTTTCTAACTAAATATTAGTGAACTGTCATAATTATTTAGTGTCAATCACTTTATAACAATGGTTTACCTTAGCGATACACAACGCATACAAATACTAATTTTACGAGGTTTTGGTGACAAGAAAAGAACGTATGAAGAAGTTACACGAATATTTAATGAATTGAATCCTCAACACGTTACTAATAGATCAACCGTTTGCAAAACTATCAAGAGATATACAGATACTGGAAATGTTAAAAATTGTCCTAAATCTGGCAGGCCTAAAACTGCTACAGATGATGATACGAAACTAAATGTGCTACTCCAAGTTGAAGAAAATGCTCAAGTATCTTCAAACCAGTTAGCGCTAGACAACAATATCGCTCAGACGTCCGTTATAAGAATTATGAAGTCAGAAAAAATGAAACCTTATAAGATTCACTACAATCAAGAACTTGCAGAAGATGACCCAGACCGCAGATTGCAGTTTTGTGAATTAGTTGAAGGAAAGAAGAATGTTGATGTTAATTTTGAAGAAAAAATTGTATTTTCTGATGAAGCAAAGTTTTGCCTCAACGGTGAAGTGAACAGACATAATTGCCGGATTTGGTCTAGCCGTAATCCCCGTTGGATGAGGGAGAGACACACGCAATGGCCGCAGAAAATAAATGTTTGGGCAGGGATTATTAATAACCACATAATCGGACCTTTCTTCATAGAAGGTAATTTAAATGGTGACAAATATTTGAACCTGTTAAGGAATAATATTGTGCCAGCAATAGCAGCCATATTTCCCCATCCCAACAATCCCATGTTACCTTCTGATGACATATGGTATCAACAAGATGGTGCTTCCCCTCATTACACCCTGGCTGTACGTAATTACCTAGATACAGTGTTTCCACAGAGATGGATAGGACGTCGAGGAGCAATAGAATGGCCGCCACGGTCACCGGATTTGACTCCTTTAGATTTTTTCTTGTGGGGATATCTTAAAAATAAAGTTTACAAGAATAAACCACTAAATTTACAAACCCTACAAGCTCGTATTTTGCAAGAGATAAATCTGATGCCACAAACATATCTAAGTGATTCAATCGAACATTTTTGTAAAAGACTTGGATACTGTCAAATCGTAAATGGTTCGCACTTTGAACATTTATTGTAGTATTTGTTTGATATTTTTTTTTCATTTCTTTAAATGATGGTTATTGTTATTATTAGGATTTAAGTTATAATATTAATGGAATAAAAGTTTTGAGGCGTAGTCGGTACGCTTTTCATTATCCCTCCGTTTGTTTTATTTTCCCTGGCAACCCTGCAATATGTGTAAAATGATGTCTTTATGTCTGCCGTTCATTAGATCTGCGTAACCATATGGCAGACATAATTTGGGTATGCAATAATTAAAGTGCCGATATCTGCGTAACCATAGAATTTAGGCATATGGTACCTTGTATCAAAGTTATTCTAGAGGTCAAAAGAATTCATAAACTGTTATAATATACAGGGTATTCCATTTAAAAAATCCATCATTGCAGTCATTACGATTTTTAGGACCACCCTGTATATTTTGTTTTAAGGTGAAAATATGCTCCTATAGCAACCATACAACACCTGTTAAGATCGTATTTCTATCTTTTTTCGTTTGTGAGATATTCAGATGTTTCCATACTTTAAACTAACCCTGTATATATATATATATATATATATATATATATATATATATATATATATATGTAGGACAAGCTACGTATGTTTGTGTGTACCTCAAGGATCTCATAATAAAATACACGTCTGATTAAAAAAGTCCAGAAAATTGAGAGCTTCTTAATTTGTTATATGAATCTGAGATCCAAATTGAACTTATATAAAATTTTGTGAAAATCGTTGAAAGTGGAAGAAAGTTTGAAGGTATAGAAACGAACACATCAAAGTTTCTTTTAGATAGCTACTTTTTATAGATAAATACGTATACAATATGAAATACCATATTTTGAAAGTTAGTAATAAAAAGTTACAAATGCTACATTTTCATTAGATTTCTAAGAAAGTGATATTTGATTTGAAATATGAATATATTTGTAACAGAGAGTATTCTTTCTTACCAACATTTGTTCTAGAAATTTCAACATATTTTTAACTTTTGATATACGAAGTTTGTTCGAAAGAAAAGGTGGATTTGAATTGTGTGGAAAATTATTTATTTATTCATCATAATAGATTTTGTCTCCTTCAAAGTAATCCCCTCATATATAATAAGATATAATGCACTTATGACAGCGCTTCCAATCCTCGAAGTTCTTCTGAAATGCGCTTCTCTGTATGGCCATCAGCTCGTTCTTCGATTCCGACTTTACCTCATCAATTGTGGCAAAACGCTTTTCTTTCGTCTTTTCAGTTTTGGGATCAGCAAAAGCCGCAGGGAGCCAAATCTGGAAAATATGGTGATCGAGGCATGATTACGGTGTTGTATTTGGCCAAAAAACCACGAACAAACATTGATATGTGAGCTAGTGCATTATCGTTATGCAGAATCCATGAATTATTTCTCCTCAATACCGATGGTTTGACCCGTATTGCTTGACGCAAACGTTGCATAACTTCATATTAACCGTGCACCTGTTACCACGAACTCATGGTGCACCATGCCGTTTGGATCGAAGAAAACATTAAGAGCAAAACACATTTGATAGAACTTGGCGAGCTTTTTACGGTCTTGGCTCCTCTGGCCGCTTCCATTGGGATGATTGGGCCTTGGTTTCGACGTCATAACGATATACCCACGTTTCGTCACCAGTTATGACCTCTATGACGCCATTCAACAACTCCTTCAGCGACGTTGCTTTTGCTCAAAATTCAGAAATTTTGGAACGAACTTCGCTGAGACACGATTCATGCCCGAAACATCCGAGAAAATTGCATGGCATGAGCCGATTGATAAAACAAAATCCCCTGCAACTTCCCTAATAGCGATTGGACGACTTTCTAAAACCAACTTTTCTTGTTTCAATGTTTTCCTCGTTTGTTGAAGTTGTAAAATTTTGAGACAAAGTAGAGTCTCAGAATGCCATAGTCAACATTTTAAGAGCGTGTTAGCGTTTTATTCCATTTTAACTCAAAATTTAAGGCAGATTCTTTGATCCAATTTTTTCCAAAAGTGAGAAATCGGAGAACACATAAAAGATGCCAATCTTTTTAGTTGTCCATAACAAACTGCTAATCCAAAATGGGTAATAATGTCAACATATGAGAAAAGTATTTATACCAACAACACCAAAAAAATTTCGATAATCGAATCTGCACATTACACGAAAATTCAAAATTCACGTTTTCTTTTGGACAAACCTCGTATCTATGGCACTTCGACAATTCAACGAATAACAGAGTGGAGTGCAGCTCAACTGCTTAAAAGTGTTGCTCTATTATCGACTTGAACAACAATTACTTCGCATATACCCACAAATATTTTTCAATTCGTTGTTAAAATTTATTTTTCAGAGATTTTAGATGAGATGACATCAACAGGATCATTAAAAGTGACTTTTTCGATATGCCTAAATATTCAATTGAATTTGCTATTACAATTTTCTGCTCATTTACCTTTATGATTATATCCTCATATGTATTAGTCTCCAAGATCATTTTTATAATTAAAACTATGAAGATAGATTTTTAAAGTATATTACGCGAACTATCATAAACAATGATTTCTGATGGAATTTCGTTTTCAACGAGGTAGTTTAGTTTTATTAAGCTTACTCAAGTAATATCATTAAATGAGTGATTGAAATGTGTTATGCTTTATGAAATGGAATATATAATACGTACCCATAATAAATGTTCTTCATAAATCCCATTGAATTCACATCGAGACACTTCACGAGGACCATTAAATTAGTGACATATTTCATATATTATTTGTGCTCTTAAAGCCATTCTGATGTTTACATGGGAATTCAAAGCAACACAACTGACATATATAATCCTACACATACACTTAGGATAATTATATCTTTCTTAGAAATGCCAGAGGCAGGTAGCTCGATCTTTCTATGGGAACGTCTCATTCTCACAAGGAATGGACTACACAAAAATGAATTCCATGGTTATCGTGCTTATATACATATTACCACCTACAAAACATATATATTAGGGGTTATGGCTCATATCATCGCATTTGTGAATATTCAAAGTAATTTTCTTGTAGCCTATTTTTTCATGTTTCATCGGGTTTCTTGATGGCACCCTCTAGACAGCAATAACCGAGCGTTTCTCCAATAGCGTCCAAGACGGCATTAGTTCATCAAATTAGATGAAATTGTTCAAAAACTAGAGTTGGAGAATGTAGTATCTGAATTGATAAGGACGTGTGAAACTTTCAATGAGAGATGTATTCATGTTTTTTCTTGATTTTTTTTGATTGATTCTCAAGATTGGAGATATATAGTAATCTAAGGAGTATCTATGCATACTGTTTGCAATATATTTCTATATTTGGATCATAAGAGTATTTTTGAAAATTGAAATCGATGCCTTTCATTTGTTGGACGAGACGCAACTTAGGAGTACGAAACTTGTTTCGTACCACAGCTTGTGGTACGAAACAGTAACTGACTTGCGTTTGCAATAAATGTAGGCACCGATTTCAATATACTCTTAACATTTATGAAGACATCACCTTGTTGGTACATGTTTCACATTGCCAGCTCTGCTATAATATTCTTTTGATTGATTCGTAAAAAAATATCGAAAAAAGGGTATATATATATATATATATATTATATTTAGATATTTTTTATTGTGAAACATTTTCTACTCTGTGCTATTATTTTTTTTTCAATTATTAGAGTAATTACAATTACAAATATGGCTCACAAAAGGACTGAATTCAGTTTCAAGTTTGATCTTTCATTCATTCCTCGAATAAAAACCCTTCGAGCCAATTTTACGTTGTGAAGTATAGTAAAAGTAAGAGAAATGAACAAACAAATGATAAAAGAATTGATTCATACATTTACTGTCTACATTCAAATCATCAAAGTCTCCTTCCACCCTATGAAGCGCCTTGGTTGACTGCAAAGACTTAACTTCTTTTTCTTTTAAACGAATGTGCATTCAGTTATTTCCAATTTGGCGGTAAATGGTTAAAAGTTTGAATATTCCGATAATAGCGTGATCAATAAAATTCAGGTGTTTTATGCTTGGGAATAAGTAGCACATCACAACTCCTTGTTAAACATTCGTGAATACTATTCAGTTTAATAAACCTATCTTCATTTTCTTTTGCATATAAAAAATATCTATAAACATATAAACAACGTAGGGCGAGTGGAGAATTTCTGATAAATACGTTTGTCGATGGATTTCGAATATTAAACGACTCTTCGTTACTGTGTAATAAACAGCCTATTTATTTCTGTGTAGCAGCCCCATAACAGAATATAGTTCAGAGAGAAATGAATGAGTAATACACATTCATAACACAGATTCTTGGTACACTGTTCTTGATTCAAGATATTGAAAAAACTGATTTACTCAATTGTTTCGCGTAAAATACTATTGTGAGTTGTCCATCTTGAATTTCTGTCGACATAGCTTTCAAAAAACTTAGTGGATTCAGATTCTGAGATTGTGTTGTCTTCCATATATCATTCAAATAACTGATTCCATTACCTTAACAAAAACGATCACATAGAGTGTTATCGAAGTTCTCTATCAACGTTTCACGTTGACATCTATATACCTCACAATGCATTCACATTCCTCCAAAAGTTCTTCGAAAGTCCTACCAGAAACGTCCACCTACAAACCATCGGCAAATAGTGTTACCAAAAATCGGGAAAACTTCGCAAGCACATCGCTCATAAACAATATGAATAAAAAGTGGTGCAAGTACAGAACCTTGCGGAACCACAAGACCAATATTATATCTATGAGAATAACTCTCGCCTATTCCCACAGTCCTAGTTCTTTCTTGAAGGCAACTAAGTAACCAATCCAGAAAAATTCCTTTAAAGTCTAAACTGCACCATTTCTCAACTATGAATTCAAAAGATACGGAATAAAATGACGAAGATAAATCGAAAAATTAACCAAGCGTTTATGCACTTATTAACGGGCTCAAAGTACTTTACTGCAGCTCATTGGGTTGAGTGGTCGCTTCTGAAGAATCAATATTTTGAATTTCTTCAGATAACTCGTGAATCAGGCGAAAACAATTTTACCAATCACGTTGGAAAACACTCCCAAGATGGTTATTGAGCGAATATTAGTTTACAATTTCATTTAAAATACAGAAATTAATATGGATTCTTTGAGGATTTTGGAAAACATTGCAGTAGTGTTAGAAACGTTGATGAGATATGCAAATTGTTCACCAATAATTCCACTAATCCGTTCCGAAACTTTATGCCGATATGGATTTATATGGGTATGGCCGATATATGATTATATACAATTCGTATTTTATTCATAGTAGTTTCTCGAAATGAAAAAATACAATGAATCATTATGTAATTCTAAAAGGAGAACAAAACCAAATGTTCACAAAGCTCCATCTAATTATTCATTCTCTCAAAGGTATAGCACAACCACCTCTACTTTTATTTCCTTCTTCTTTACATTAAAATATTATTGGAATATTATACCACATTTTACGATAATTAATCCATTATATCAGACCCATTGTCGATTGTTCGTGAAAGTAAAGCATTAATAAAAATTGGTTCACTATTTAGATTAGCTCAATTAAAATGTGTTTTATGTTCGCAGTGACCGACACATTAAATCTAAATGTCGAACAATTAACATCGCATAAAGAAGTAGAAAAGAAAATAATTAATAACATTCTTATGTAAATCAGTGCATGTGAAATAATCAAACAGAGAATTTTGGTTATGAATATCAGTTTTTTCTAGCGGATTATTTTTAAAATAACCAAATGAGTCACGTTCTTCTCACATTTTTCTAATTGTTTCGTTCAGTGCTTCCATAGATCATTTGGGACAGGATTCGAAATTCGGTAACGACGGAATTAATTTGAAGAAATCCGTCCAATTATTAAAATAAGATTCGTTCTATATTTTCATCATTTCTTCATATTCAAATATATATATATAAATATATATATATATATATATATATATATATATATATATATATATATATATATATATATATATTTAAGAAAATGAACACTAGAGCATTCATTCGAAAAATTAAAATTAATCAAGAGAATGTTATAGTAGAGCTAGATATGTGAACGTGTACAATGTGATGTCTCCATTATCCTTCAAGGGATAAATGTTAGAGAAATATTGAAATCGATGCCACACCTGATGGAAGTGCGAGACATTCATGTTTCGTTCTGCAAGGAACTCGTCAGTCGCACCACGTCCATCGAAGTGAGGCAACGATTTCAACCACCAAGCATCTTCTTGTGACTCCAAGTGGAAGGCCGCAAAGTTATGAATAATCTACAATTCGATCTATGGGAATCAGATTATAGACACACCAAGCATCGAAATACCACATATCTTCTATACCCGTAGGTATCTACTAAATTGCAATGTCTATTTGACAAATATCATCGAACGATCTTTTTAAATGTCAATAGGTTGCGTTAGTAGTACGCTCGCGTTTATTCCCGTATTTCAGGGGCCTATTCGGCGTTATTTTTAAGGAAATGAAATTTTTTGTGCTTACGGAACTGAATGAAATATGGAATAATATAATAATTATATATAATATTGCCCCTGAAATACGGGAATAAACGCGAGCGTACTACTAACGCAACCTATTGACATTTAAAAACATCGTTCGATGATATTTGTCAAATAGACATTGCAATTTACTACATACCTACGGGTATAGAAGATATGTGGTATTTCGATGCTTGGTGTGTCTATAATCTGAGAGGTGTTTTCTACTGATTCCTATAGATGAAATTGTAGAGTATTCATAACTCTACGGTCTTCCACTTGGAGTCACAAGAAGATGCTTGGGGGTTGAAATCGTTGCCTCACTTCGATGGACGTGGTGCGACTGACGAGTTCCTTGCAGAACGAAACATATATGTCTCGCACTTCCATCAGGTGTGGCATCGATTTCAATATTTCTCTAACATTTATCCCTTGAAGGATAATGGAGACATCACATCGTATACGTTCACATATCTAGCTCTACTATAACATTCTCTTGATTAATTTGAATTTTTCGAATGAATGTTCTAGTGTTAATTTTCTCAAATATTTCATTCAGTGCCTAAGCAAAAAAAATTTCATTTCCTATACACATACATATATATATATATATATATATATATATATATATATATATATATATATATATATATATATATATATATATATATATATATATATATATATATATTATTATTATTATTTTGAAAGTTTTTAGCAATAACAGGCTTCTTTTGATATGAAAAAGTTTATATTTGTTAACGTTTCCTTGTTATATTACAACTTTGTCAAAACTGATGAATATTTGAATTTATGAGTTAGTATAGATATCAAATGTCAAACTTATTTTTTAGAAAAATCAAATCAGTTTTTTTGTATCTTCAATCATTGATTTTCATGATCAGAGTAATATTTCTGGCTTAGCATTCGCTTCGGAAGTTTAAGTCTTCTTCACCATGAGGAAACCTCTGAAAAACTCATGGTGAGCCAGGTGATTCTAATAAGTGTGATTTATATTTACATATATATAATTACATATAGTTTCTTATACTCATCCAGAATATGTATATTGTTGGTTTATGTGTGTGAAACTGAAGGTAGACCTGGAAAAAATGAGTTTTGAGAAGTGATGTTTGATGATTGTTGTATTTGTTTTATGAGTGTTATTTGTAAGGTTTATTAAGTTGTTGTAAATAGAAGATGTTTAATGTCTGTTCTTTCATTTACTGTGTTCTTGAATTTACTGTGTTTTTCTGCTATTTTATGTTTATGTAAGGCTGTTATTTGAGTTTTTGCGTATTTATACGCTTTGATTCTCTCTTCGAGATTTTGTGCTGTTTGTCCGATATAGCTTTTATTGCAATTGTTACACGGAATATTATAACCTGTATGAGTTTTTCTCTGAGTTACAGTTTTACTTTTTAATTTTGTTTATGTATATATATATATATATATATATATATATATATATATATATATATATATATATATATATATATATATATATATATATATATATATATATATATATATATATATATATGTATATATATATATATATATATATATATATATATATATATATATATATATATATATATGTATATATATATATATATATATATATATATATATATATATATATATATAAAAGACAAGTATTCCATATATTTATACTAACGAAGTAGAGTCCCTGTCGAGTAAATAAAGACTTTTAACGTATTCAAGCAGCCTCAAATTATTAAAAATTGTTATTAAAAGTGTTAAAAACGTCAGAAGAGTATTGAACTCAATATTTTCATTTACAAAGATGATGAAAAACTGCAGAAACTTATTGAATTTTCGTAGATTGGTTGTTTCTAAATCCGTTTTTCTCTTCATGTAGTTTTGAGTGTTCAACTTATTCATTTCATTGAATTTCATTTTTTTATAAGTGGTTTTCTGACGATTTCATCTGATTCATTGTCTAAGTGACATTTACTATTCGTATAGAACTTACAAGTTTATTTCTTTTCTGATATACATACGAGTATAAATGAAAGTAAACCTTCAGCAAATTCATATATAAAAACATCTCGTGAATAAAAAACAAAACAAGTTTGATTCCACTGCTTCGCTAATTGAAACAAGTTTTTAATATCAAATTTATACGAAATTTTGCTGTGATTTCAAACTGACATTTATTAAGTGTCAAATTTATTGCAAATCCTGGAAATAATCATTCCGAACGTATCGGACCATTTGCTCACGGAAATCTATTGGCATTATTAGGCGAGCAGACAAAACAGATAAAAATAACATTTCCTGTTGTCACCGTCCTCCAGGATGGCATATGTTGGTTCCCACGACTCTGATTTCGAATCAGCGCAAAAAATTCATTCAACTTCTCTGCATACGATTACGAACAGTGACGATTTTTGACCGGAATTCCTATTTCTTGCGAATTATGAGATCTTCTAAGAACTGGCATACAAAAAGATCTGATTAGGTGAGACCGACATCCTGGAATTCGTGACAAAAATTATAAATCGAAGCTCCTCAGTCCAGCCAAACTTCTTAGTTGCCAAATACAACTCTAAGCAAAGAGAACCTGTATGAAGTATGCCTGTATGAACAGCCTTATCACATATTTCATTTCATAATTTAGAAAACTTGAAACGCAGTGAAAATTTATTCATCAACCAACTTTGGTATTATGTCTCCTTTGATTGTTAAAAAAGTCATGTAGATAACGTATTAAATTAAATCTTTCTTCCTCTGCACTCCATCTCCCTTTGCACTCTGGATCCTGAAGGTTGATGTAGAATGTCTATGCACGAGAAGGAATTTAATGATATGAACTATAATAAACATATCGAGTTGATGGCCCAGAAATACGCCTAGTATACTTTATAATATAGGCTTGTTTAGCCAATGAAGAAAATAGGTGACCTGAATTGAATATCCTCAAGTTAGAACAACAATTGGAAATCCAGAAGTATTGTTTTTTCATATACATCTTGCTATTTAATAATAAATTGTTTCGGCCAACTGGATCCGCATCAACATAGTTTTGTGTAGCAAAACATGTTTCATGAATGCTGGAATGGAAAACCCTGAAAATGAAAGTTTTTATTTTCTCGGAAAATATTCAATTTTAGAAATTCAAGAAATATTTAAAATTAACCTTTCCAAAAAAATTTCACTTGAAGGAAGAAAGCAAAGTCCAATTCTCTCATGAAATGGGAAAACAAGTAGTACTACTCTTTAACTTCAAGACACAATTTGTGAGAATAAATATAATCTCATTCAATTTATTATAAAAACCACAGTGAGGCTGAAGTACAGAACACTATCATTCGAAAATTCCGAAGTCATCTATGAAAATGTACCTACCACGAGGATGAGACTTCAATGATAATTTCTACAAACGGGCGTATACCTTGAATATAGTATTATATGAAATGGGTGATTTTTTGAGAGTTAAGTTTTTCAGGTTGGCGGCACTGGTCTGTTAAAGTGAAAAAACTGCCATTTCATTTCATCATGGAAATACTTACAAACGAGCAACGATTGCCAATTGTTGAAATTTACTATCAAAATTCGTGCTCTGTGAAAACTCTGTATCGCTTGTTACGACAATATTCGACCTAGTGAATCAACAGTTCTTGCTGATATTACCGAATTTCGCACCAAGTTCACTTTGTTGGGCATTAACCCATTGTCTCGCATGCGTACACTGCGTACTGAAGAGAATATTGCAGCCGCAGCGTATAGTGTTAACGGGGATCGTGAAATGTCAATTTCACGATGCCATTCTCATCAATTGCATGATTAAATGAAATTATTTTTAAAATGTAATTGGCAAAGGCCAAGTTATCAATTTCAATAAAAATGTTGAATATATTATGCAAATTGAGTGTATTATTCGATTTTAAATATGCTTAAAAATCACCCTATAGTACTACTTATCCCTAACATCTGTCAAATACATTTGATATGGTTATGAATTTATGTAAGGGAATTTACTACATTCTATAATGAAGAGGAAAGTAAACATCAATGGAGTTTAACAGGTTGAAACAGGTTCAAAGATTGCCAGAATGGGTTTCGATTTGCTGTTGACGCTCTAATAAGACGATCAATTTCCTCCTTTGGATCCTTTTCTGAGTGTAGGTATCGGACCAATGCTTCAATGGAAGACATAGTTACTATAACACATTAGAATGTAATAGTTCATCAGTAACATCATTACGTCAGAATTCAAAGATTTGATGACCAACGCACCGGGTTATTTTCATAGCGAAGACTATTTGTTTTCAATACACCTAGAATTAAAATTGATATTATGTTAAGCTTGGTTTGTATAAGAATATCAATTCAAGCCGAATTGATCTACTTTTCCAGGCATTCTTGTAAGGCAAGGATGAGAATTGTTGAGTTTTTCGATTTTCTCAGGATAGTCTTGCGAATCGAAAAATGATTGCATGCAATGGTAGAGAGGTGTCCAAATTTTCATGTCAAAGAATCATTTTGTTTTTCGAATGTTACGAAGCACAGTTCCAGTGTGCTTCGTAATACCCATTTGCTACTGAATTGATGGAAGTGGAAAAAACCCTTGTGGCATCTTATATCTATTAGAATCCTTCCCATTGTTGATGCATCAACCCTGTCCTTCCTCTTATTGAGCAGAATAGATCACCTCGTGTACCTTAGCAGTCCCACTTCTCCTAAGGATTCACTTTGTTGAACAACAGCTGAATTTCCAATAACGGCATTTTCCTTTGTGTTCCCTTAACACAAGTTCCAGTTGTATAAACAACTGGGTCCGGAAAATCCGTCAGCCATCAAAGGAAAGCCTGAACCGGAAAACTGATGTCCGGGGGTGAGGGAAGGCGAGATCGGCTGCTCATGTAAGTTTCATGTAGCGTGTATACACACAAGATGGCGGACATATCAAAGACATGAACGTCCACAAGCTGGCGACAAACGTGAGGCAATTACGTTGCTCGATACGCCCTCTTTCGTCGCGGGGTTATTTACACGATTGGAGAGGATTTTGAGTACAGGATGTGGAAGAGGCAGAGACGGAATTAGGTTGAAAATATTGAACTATAGAATGGGGCAAAGTTTAGTAGATTTAGTATTCAAAATTTGTGATAATATCTACAAAGATAGAGAAATTTGATAGTGAAATCTGAAGATACTGGAGAATTCATGGTAAGCCAAAATTTTGGAGACTTGAAACGTGAATTTTCATTATAACTTACACCCGAACCAAAGATTTTGGTCCTTTAAATTGATGTGATTTATTTTATCTGCTTTTTATTCTATCGAATGAAGTTATACATTGATAGATACGTATGTAACTATATTCACAAGTTTCTTAAAAAAAATCCTAAGGTTGAAAAGAATTGTACGGTCATTATCCAATTGTATCATTGTAAAATTATCAAGTTCGATAATAAACTAGAAAAAATTATTCATTAAATTTTTAAAAAATTTTTAGTCTAATTTAAAATATAATGAATTAAGAGTTATCAACAAATACGTATAATAAGAAATACTCGAAAATGAAGGCTGCGCTTCCTTTCTTCTAGAGTATTTTTCAAAATTTCTCACGAAGTTGTTTTTGTTATTTCTCTAAGACGTTATTATGGAAAATTATGGAAAATTCGTTTTTTTCGGAGTAGGTAACGCACATGATCTGTTCACTTTTTTCCTGAAAAATATTTTCCTGTTACAATAATCATGTCTCAATGACTGCATTCTTTTCTTTATGTTTCGATCCTTAACATTCTCAAGATTTTTTGATGTTAAATTTTTAAACTCTTTGTCATCAATTTCTTGATTTGTTCAAATTTATTTATTTTTTTTTTCTTAATACAATAGTTTTTCAACCTCACAACTTCATCACTTCAATTTTACACTATTCAATTTGTGTTGATAATCTGAAGTCTACGGTTATTAAAAAAAACTGCCCAAAACAAAATTTAAAAATAATGAGTATACACATAATCTAAAACAGTAATAATTAAATCTTTGTAATTATTCTTTGTAATTATTCTTTGTAATTATTATTAGAAAGTGGTATATCTTCATATTTTAATTTTGCTAAGTCGATAAGTTCTTGAAAAACGAATTACATGACTAACGTTCGCCATTTTTGAATGTTAATTATCCCGAAAACAGACACTGAAGTGATAATTTTGCTCTCAACCATCATGTGAGAAGCTTGAGTTTGCACCACACCATTACCACCTACCGAACCTATATTTGAGATGGTAATTACCTCACTCAATAATAAAAGATCTTTTTGTCTACAAAAAGCCATTATCAAGTGAAATGAACCTATATGTATGAAAACAACGCAACACTTTAGGTCTTCTCATGTTTGAGTTTTATGAGCAATTTTGTAATTGTCGAATTAAATGTCACTGGAACAAGTATGCCCTCATCCTTTACCAACGTTCGAATCTTAGCTAAATATCATATGTTAGTTGTACCACCACAAAACATATTCTGTAGAAGAATTTTCATTCATTCTGTAAATACGTCTTACTGGTGCTGATTTTTCGCAGTGTTCTTGTTAAACACTGTATTCGTGTTAAACTGTAAATCCAACTTTCAGACCAGCACAGATTGCCTTTGAAAGACTATCTAGCATCCATGCTGCATTCAGTTTTTAAACCTTGTGGCTTTCACACTTCCTGACATGGGAACTTTCACTAATCCTGGATATATTATATACCACATGGATTAAGCTCTGTTCGATCTTCATTGCAGATACTTTCGTGACGTTGATTTCTTTGCACTGTTGAATTAGCACTGATTCCTCTAATTCCTTATAGAGATCATCGCCGAGTTCTAGTTAAAAATCTCATGTCTGTCATAAGATATTTTCAGATTATACCAGTGGATCCGAAGACTATTGGAACAATCTTGACGACGTTAATTTGCCATTGTCTTTGAACTTATACTACTAGATTTCGGTATTTAGAAATTTTATCGCATTTTTCTCAACCAGGTTGTTTGCATTTGGATTGGCCACCTCGATGAAAGTATTTTTCTGATTGTTCTCTCAACTAGAACAAGATGGACTCAGGTGGAATCAGTCACGATAGCGCAGTCGCTGTAGAGAATAATCAGGTTGTTCTCCAAAAGTGATTCCGAAATGTAATTGTAGTAAGGCACCTTTTCCTTCTGTAGAAGATGTCATTTTAATGATAGTTCTTGGTGAGCAATCTTTGCTGCCTATGGCAACATGTCTCTCTCTGTATTCCGTCTGTGAATATATTTGACATCGACTTGTTATGTGCAGCTGCAGGGAAATGTTACTGTAGTAATAATAATAGTATTATTGTCATAAAGTAGAAACGCTTAAAGAATTGATTTCTTAAAAAAAAGATTTCTGAATACCATCAACGGTTTTACTGGAAATATCATTTGGAATTCATTCGTTTAGAACAGAAAATATTCCAAAATATGTTGTCATATTCAATTTGATAATTTGCACATCTTTATGGAACATAGGTTTGGATCATTATGGATGACTATTCATTTTTTCAATGGACCTACAGTTACGCCGATTCCAAAAGACCAATAGGCTTTTAATTAATGTGCATTGCCCAACAATCATTAATAATTGAAATATCTAGTTGAATCATAGACGGACACAAACGCACATACCTACTCCGTGACTCGAATCCGAATCCTATTTACCAGAGTCGTGTAGTTTTACGTATGCGAAACACCTTCAAATGTTAATTTTAGCAACAAATTTCAAATATTTCAAGCAATGAATAAATGTAACAAATTGAGTTTTTCAGATTCGTTGGGAACCAATAACAGGAGAAAACAAAGATTCATCAAAAGGCAATATTGTTTTGGACAATGCGCTAAAAATCTTTTATAGCAGTCAAGTTGAATCCCAGTAATCGAAAGATTTTTAGTCATTTTACTTTCCATTAATATATTGAATAAAAGCGCCATTCTGCTCATAGATCCATGGCTCTATTCTTTATTCACCTTTATCTCTCTATTATTTATTATCCTTTTCTTTATGTTATCCAATAATAGATTATCTTCGTATTGAATTGGTGTACTCGCTTTGTATACATTTGATAGCACCAATGTATTTGTGATGACCAGTGTTCAACAAAGTAACATATAAAAAAAACAAGCCTACACTAGTTTCATTTAAAAGGAATCAAATATATTTGCTTGTTTCAAAATATGATATTCTTCAATGTGTTTCCAACTGTCAGATTAAACTGTCACTTTCTTTATTCTCCAGCAAGTGGAATTATCCAACATCTTCACTTCGCGCATTGCTTTCATTCCCCAACAAAACCGACTTTCCAATCTCCATCAACCCCTTCTTTGTCTCCTGATTCCTTTCAGACAACCCTTGTGAAAGGCGGCGGAGAAGCTTCGCGCAAAGAAAGCAACACCATAACGAAAAGATTCTATCGGAAGAGATTACTGTGAAAATCAATACCAAGCCTGTTAGTAAGCAAGTATATAATAATGTCGGCAGCGAATAAAATTTGCAGCTAAAGAAGCTTACGAAGCTGTGAATCGAAGTCGCCTGGGGAAGGACGGACGAGGATAAACATTTTTATCAGCCACTTTGTATTCATAGGTTACTGCGATGTCATAATTCTGTCTACACAATCGATATCCCTCAGTCTTATCTGGGGATGAACAGATCGACACGAGGAGTTTAATTAAAAAGGGAGCGGGGCGGGATTAGTGGGTTGAGGGGTTAGTTGAAATGAAGTCCTTGAACGCTCATGTTGGGTTTATTATTATGATTTCGATTTGAAATGTTCGGAAATTGTTTCAGTATATACGTACTTAAGCAGTTAGCAGAGGAAGAAAGTTATTATTCATTGATTTAACATGAAATACGCAGGAAATTCAAAATAACTTTGTACTTTATTGAATTTTCATTGTCTTCATATTAAATCTGTTGTAAGGGGTTGTATTAATGGGTTCAATAATGAAATATAAAGGTTAATTAACATACCTATAGAGAAAAACATTAAATTTTAAAGCGCACTTCATTCACGTAAAATTCAAAATGAGGTGGATGATATTGAAACGTAACCATGTTTCTGAAACAATCTGGTAGAATTAGGAAAAAATGCAAAAGTGAAAAGAAAGTGTCTCGGAATATATAACCTAAATTTATAAGCTGAAAAGTTGAAGAATTGATCTTTCAATTCAGCATCTTTTTTTTGTCATGGATGAAACAGGACGAACAAGTTGACAAAATCAAAAAATACACTCCCAATTGTATACAATCAATACATTTTTGGTTTCTATGGCTTCAAACAGTGTCCGTGTAAAAATGAGTGAGAACTAACATACTTGTAATTATATAACAGACTCCACTTTGAGGTCCAATCAACCACGTCATTCATATAAATATTGAAAATATATAAAACACGAAGATCGTTAATGCATACTCATCTACCAGGTATAAACATATGAAAAAGTTTCTGTAATTTGTAGGTCATATTCTGAAATTATACAATTTTCAGAAATATCAAGTGTGCTTATAGTGAAAAATATTAATTCACATTTTGTGTTAGGTTTCGATTTCTTTTTGTCTTATTAAAAAAAAAATTTAAAAAGCCCACGTAAAGGTAAATAAGCTTTTGGAAACTTTTAATCAATTTAAAAAACATGTTGTCGAATTCAAGGACTTTCCTTTCCATATCATTATTATTATTATTATTAAATATAATTAAAGGCAAGGGTCTGAAGGTCTGAATACTGCAATGTGAGGATAATACATTAGATAAACATTTGAGAAAAGAAGAAAATAACAATAACAACAGAAAAAAAATAGTGATCAGTACACGTTGACAATGAAAAAATATGACAAAAACAATTTATCAAAATGAAAACAAAAATTCATCTACCACCCGCTTGAACACGTTGACTAACTGAGAGTTCACAACTTCAGTAGGTAAACTATAAACCGTTCCATACACTGAATACACGATTAGGTAAAAAATGCTGCCGCCTAGATGTATGAAATGATTTCTTCTTCAGCTTCAAATTGTGACCACGAAGTCTGTTGCCATCAAGAATGAATAAATGTGCAATGAATAAATTAAAATCTCCAAAATTATATTTAAAGATTCGAAAAGTAATGATTAAGTCACCACCTAGTCGACGAGCTTCAAATGTTGGTAATCGAGCTGAAGTAAGCCTTACAGGGTAATTCGGTCTTGTCTAGTAGCCCTACGCTGAATGTTTTCAAGTAGATCTCTGTCCCGCACCAACTCCGGACACCACACAGCACCACAATACTCCATAGCAGGACGTATAAATGTTTTATATAATCGAATTGATGCCTGAAAGGATATTTTCGCAAAAGCTCTTTTCAAAAGGTAAAGTTTACTATTTGCTTTTCTAGTTATGCAAGAAATGTGTTCCGACCAACTCAAATCTTAGGTTATTATGACTCCGAGATCGTTATAAGAATTAACTTCGCTTAATTTTTGTCCGTCTATGGAATAATCAAACCGTGGATTGTCTTTACCCATATGTATAACTACACACTTGTCTTTATTGAGAGGCAATAACCAATCCACGCACCATTCGAAAATTGAGTTCAAATCGTCCTGAATTTGGGCACCGTTTGAAATTGGATTTGCGAAAATTTTTGTGTCGTCTGCATAAAAGGCCTTCTCACTGTGAACATGTAAATGTAGATCACTGGCGTATAAAACAAATAACAATGGACCCAAAACAGATCCCTGAGGTACTCCCTTTAAAACTGGCCTTGGCGTAGAAAAATAATCTCCAGCCCTAACACAATAATGTTTGTTCGATAAAAAAGTCCTAATCCACTCAAGAAGACATCCACGTTTACCGCAATGTTCCAATTTATGCAGAAGGAGTCGCCTGGGCACCCTATTAAATGCCTTTGCAAAATCCAAATAAACAACATCCATAGGCTGTTTTATATCAAGAGCAATTGTCCATTTAATTACACACCAAAGCAAATTAGTCTTTGTTGATCAACCTTTAACAAAGCCTTTTTTAACAATTCTTATTAATAAATATATTTAAGAAGAATATATTTTTATAAATTTATTTATAAAAATATATTCTCATTCAATTCAAGATGCTGCTGAATTCAGCATATTTAAGTTTATTTCATGCATCATAATTCAGCATATTTCAGCTTATGAACACGTGTGGAGGATGAATTATATCCAATAAATTCTAAAATTTTGCACGGAAATAAGTGAGTAACCAGTGAAGAACTAGTAATCGATTTGCAATAATTAATACACCAGTAAGCTTTGTATCGATACGTTATAATTTTCATTGATTATCGAACAATAATAAACGGGTCTTGAATAACGTCACCCTACGAACCATATTTCAAATTGAATACACCAACTTAACCATATGAGATACATGTTTAATTAAAACATTATATAGAGGTGTTCATTCCATTAACGATTTATATATTTACAGCGAGTAGCTGGCCGCTTGATTAAATGTGTAAGGCCATAAAATGAGAGAAGTTGCACGATCACAGATAATGGAGATACGATGGTCACGCATCATCTATTGATGAAATTTTATCGGAAGCGACAAGTTCTTTCGGAGGCTTCGACATATGAAGTTAATTGGATAGTAATATTGATTTTGTAACGGGTAAAAGCCAGGAAGGGGCGACAAAAAGGTGGAATTGTCAGTTACACCCTTGCGTGTATGAGTACGTAATCTTGAAATTGAAAAAACACGGATTCCCTGGAGCTAACAGCGGTTTACGAGGGAGTTTACAGTGGCATTGCTATCGAAGTCAGAATTATTTCTCAGAAAGTGTGCAATAAAGAATGAGAACTCACGTTCACCTGATAATATCCATATTATGTTTACTCAATAATACACCTAAATTATTATTAATAATATTCACCAAATGATATACCCAATATATTTTTTTCACTACTTACTAGAGAGAGTTTTTAGGGTTCCGAGAGGAATTTGTATTCAATGTCTTATTTACTTTTGAAAAAACTAGAATATTGTTGGCCCCTCTTGAAGGCCCCTGTAGCCTTCAGTCACAACTCGTTATGCAAACTCGTTTTGATCGTACACATATTTTTGGGTGCAGTTATTCAAATTTTTATTGAAAATTGAAATTTAGACAATTATATCTTGAATATAATGTCTGATAAATGACCACTTTCAATCTCACGTTTTTATTTCAGCCTTTTATTGATAATTGGTTCGTGGAGGGTTCCTGAGGATAATACTTTTAACATAGTCCTAAAGAAAAGGGTCCAATGGTGTTATATCGCATGATCTTGTTGGCCAATTAACATCACCACTTGTGGAGATCAGACGCTAAGGAAAAGTTTATTGATATCAATATAAATATATTGATATCAAGATAAGTGATATCAATATTTTCAAGCTCCTGCGATAAAAAAATGTACATCATGTCTCAAAGCATGCACCATTGACAGTTCGAGCAGCACGAGCATCATTTTTCAAATAATAAGACCCAATCACACTACCACACCATAACGCACATCAAATTGGTACTTTTTGTGAGTGCATTTGAAGTTCGTGAATTTATTTTGGAATTTTCTCTCCTCAAATACGACAATTCTGCTAATTAACAAAGCCATTCAGATAAAAAGGTGCTTCGTCACTCAAGCTGATTTTTATTCAACATATTTGTCCTGGATGAAATAATAAATTGAGCACGTTCCAAATGAGTCCTTGACTTAAATTCATGTATTAACTGAATTTTATAAGATTTGAACAATGCATTTATTATGCAAAGTTCGCCCTAAATTGTTTTGTGAAATATTTAATTTTTTTGAACCTCGTATGATTGTCATTCTTGGATCATCTCCAAAACTCTTACGAACTGTGTACGTATTATCTTGTGAATGACCTGGACGATGACGAATTGGTGCTCTTACCTTCAAAATTTAACAACTTTGCTCAAATTTCTGGACTATTCTCAATATTATTGATTCATTTGACTCATTCTGTGGCCAATAAATATAGCATAATTTACGAAAAACATCTTTATTTCAATTTTCATAATTGAGCGAATTATTTGGACGATTTGATCAACAACTATATCTTTGGATTTTACAAATTCTCAAACACATTAGATTAGAAATGTCAATGTTATTTGATATTTTAAGTGGCAATATAACATAACAAAAAATTGTTTTCCTAATGGAAAACCCGATAGTATGATTGAAAATGTATGCTTGAAATCCTTTCTCGACGATTAGTACATTGAAATGGTAAAACTGGTAACTGGTAAAATGGTAAAGCACTGTTTCCCGGATTTACACACTTCTGTTCAACAATTGTAATGTACGTTTCAACCTTACGATGGCTTCATTGGAGTGATCTTTGGTGAAAGTTATGTCGTGATTTGTAAATGAAACTCTGTAATCTAGGAAACAGTGTTTTCTCCACTATTTCGATTTTAAAATGGATAAGGTAGTAAGGAAATGCAGTAGGTAGGTATAGGAATATGGATAGATGTACAGCTTTAAACTTGATAGTATCTATTGAAAATATCCATTCAACATCATTGAGAGTATCTATTATTCACAAAATACTGAAAATTACTCACAGAAAAACAACAAGTATCAGTATACAATTGAGTATCGCAAAACTATATCAAATACTTCCCAATCTAGGTCATTTGAAAAAAGGTTTGATTGTATACATAAAATATTCATTAATTTTTTGAGAATTGCACAAAAAGCTATATTTTGAAAAGAAGGGTTGCGATATTAGTGATTCACGTAGTTCCAGATACTGAGTGATACAAAAAATTAAATATTTCAACACTTAAAATTACAAAATCAAATCAAAAATGTTTTTCAGCACAACCGAATTTTTACACTTTCCCTTCATTGGTAATTCCCATAAGAGCTCTTGTATGTAAAAAATTCCAGATAGCTAGCACTTGCCAGTAAGACATAAATATCGCTTCCAACCACTTTTACTAGCATTTAACGAAAACAACAAGGAGGTTTCAGCATAATATCCCATTGTCTTTCAGATATTTTCCATTGGATCTTCAGTGCTATTTCGAATGGACCCAAATAACTACTGTTTGCAACAATAAAACTAAAAAAGTGTTTATTCTTAGACTTCGAAAAAAGTGAGACGTGTGACAGTTGAAACATGTACCTACGCTGAATGATCCAGCAGCCGCTTCGGCATTTTTTCATGGGTTCAGTTGGTATTTGGAGAGAATAGCTTATTAGTGTGTAATGTTAACGTCGGTCGGCCGCTTCAAGTGGACGAGATGGCGCCACTGGTTACCAGCAACTCACATTCCATGACTTAATAGCGATTGTCTGATGTACTCAACGTAATGTTTAAATTGATTAAAATTGACGAAATCATAGTATTGAAACATATATGAGAAATTTGTGGCACTCGCGGACTACCGCGGTAAAAAGCTATTGCACAGCATTTTTTATCAACTTATGCAATTATAATTATTTATTCATTTAATATTTATGCAGTATTTTATTTTCTTTTCTAATTCAAGTTTCTTCTTTGATATAAATTCAAGTTACACTTTTTAAGCGTGGTGACCGATAAGAAACCAATTTTTTTTCTTTTTTTAAAAAAATGAGAAGTTAATATCGTTTAAAATATTTTAACACATTGTTAGGGTTAATTTTCGTTACGCAATTTCTTGATTCGGTCGCTGCGCTCAAAACCCGCGAGAAAAGCTATGCGATAGCTTAAAAATTTCAGCAGAATCACATTCAAAAATTTTCAAATCATATTGTCAGCAAGAGTTAAACTATTGAAGAGTTGCAAACCAACTTTCAAAATTTCAAACTTTTAATCAAATCGAAATTATGAGGATAATCATTCTTTGGAGTAAATACTGGATCTATAAGTTGACTTGTGTTGAGTTTTTCTTGTGTTTGTTCGAGATATATCGGACAAACTAGAAGAAATTTCTGAATCTGACAGAATATCTGACCATAAGAAATACTATAAGGAAGAAGAAACATATTCGACTAATGCAAGACACCATTTGAAAGAAAACCATATATGCAACCAAGCATACAGATCGAAAATGGTCAAAAAAGGGAGATATCCAATAATTTATGGAATGATCAAATTTCAATGTACGATATCCTATTATATCATTTTGGTTATCCTCTATATTTCATATGTGGCGTAGATTCATCATTTACTATATATCATTTATCTATAGACTAGCGGGGCCATTTGATTAAGAGACTATACATTTTTTTCAATATTTCATTTCAATTTTTTCTTTTTTGTTCCATATTGTATCAAATTTATCTACCATTTATATCTGACGAATCCACCATATTGGTGACGCAATATAGTTTTAGTAAGGTTCAAAAAAACATAGCGAGAATTACAAAATATGCACTCAATTTCATTTCATTTTGATCATAAATATATGTGAAATATGTATGTGAAATTTTATTCTTATTATGTGAACTTTTATTCTCTATTTAGGTTTATTAACTCAGTACATTATCTCACAGATTCATGATTATTCTTATAATTACTTAAATTCATAGATTTACTACAAGCGTTCATGTCATACCCAGGATTAGTGCCCTGATCTCCCCAATGGACTTCACTCTACCCTCCACGCTATGAAAACCACTGCTTCTGAATAGTATATTATGATGTTTGATATGTTGATAATTAATTGTGGAAACAAAATAGTTTTCTTGTCTCTGTTATTCTCAATCCTAATACTATAAACTTCCCAAGTTTATATTTGAGTATCATTTTTATTTGCTCAAATTATATCGTATCATATTTTACGAAATTAGAATACTAGCACACCCCATGAAATGTTATGACATAAATTTGTTCAAAGGCGATCGTCCATAAATTACGAAAAACGAATTTATTGATTTTTTGTCAAATATTTCAAGAAATTAACAAAACAAAAAACGATATGAATTCAACTAAATCTTTTGACTTTGAACCAATTCCTTCAAATTATTGTAACTAGCCTAGGAGTCAGTTCTCGTTTTAATTTAGTAATGTCAGGAACACTCGATGTGTTTGATCTATTTCAACTGAACTTGAGCATTATCGTGATCATCTAAACAAAGAATTTCTTTAGCACGTCAAGCATCAATGTTTCGAGGACGAATCTAGTCATGGCTAAAATTCTGGTTAATTCTCATGTCATTACTTGTATTGATTAGTGGCTTTGAATGATGCAAAATATACTCTCGCATTATGATGCACAGATGCCAGATGATCCCTTAAACAAGTATGCCTCTACACTGAGGCAATAGCTATATAATAATGAGCTTGTTGCAAATGCGATGACGTTCCGAGATCCAAAGCTAACTGGACAATGGAGAGAGTTTACCTTCGGGGTCACATAAAGTTGCAAATGTTTTCGAGTTTTCTATTAGTTATGCAAAGTATGTGTTACAACACTTAGAGTTAGAATGTGACATCACGAAATTAACCCCCTCCCACGACCTTGTCACTCCCTCCTCTTAATGTGTGACGTAATTCATAGATGGCCACTAGTACACAATATGTATACATAATGTGCCATAATGTACCTACACGTTTTTGAATTTTTTTATCCATAAGATTCTGAGGTAATAATTCAGTAATCCTAAACTGCAAAACATCAACAACACACACCCAAAGGATAAACAAATGAAATATTTCAATCAAATATGAAATGACCTTTTAAAAACTGTGAACTCTTCAAATGGTCTTTGTATTAACGTCGAAGTAACTCTCGTCTTCCCATGTGTAATCAAGATGGATTGCGGCTCAAGATTAGCCATTTTCCGGGCTGCTCCGGGATACTTCACCCTCGCTCACTCCGGCAGCGCCTTTTTAAGTGAGACGAATAAATTTCGCATATATATGACAAGGAAGGGGATGATACACCCTTTGCGATCTCCATTCCCTGTAAATTCGACGGAATTGAAAAACAAAATCCTGTGGTCCCGATGGAAAAATACAGTCAACGATTTTTAGAATATGTTACTTCCACAGAATATATTGGTTTTTTTGTACATTTCTTTTGTTTGAATTTTTGCGCAGATTCTGTTATATTCTTCTTCATTAGAATGTGTTTTAGTGTTTAGTTTGGGCAAAATACTAGAAATATAAGGTACCACATCACTTCGAAGTCCTTTTGGAGACGATAAAGAATTAGGTCTTAAGTATCCTAACTGCGAGAAGAGTACTAATAACGTTAATTCGATTCGAATTTTAAGTAATTGTATGAGATAGTTGAGTAGAAAATTCAGTAATTCTCAAATGAAGTGACTTGGTTTTCAAGTTAAACATTTTATTCGCCAAATTTTGTTTAATGTTAATTGATTCCTCTGAAAACACTTGTTGGAACAATTTGAAAGATATCCTTCACTCAGAAACACTGAGCTATATTGCTCATAATTCTTTCATCCACTTCACATATGTTTTACTGACTCATTATAAATTGAGTCGTATTCAACACTTGATAATGAGTAATTGGACCGAAACATATTCCGACCGTATTGTGGAATTTAATCAACGTCTTTTTGATTATAAAATGGATCTCAGAAAAGTTAGTTCTTTTATAATTTGGATCAAATTTGAATTGAATACTTAATAAATGAAATGAATGAATAAATAAAACCTCATGTTCGTTATGCATAACCTTATTAAACGTTATGTATAGTAAGACATAAAGAGTCGGGGTTCAAGAATTTAATTTAAAAAAATCTATGATGAATGGACTTTTAAAAATACTCGTATTCATGGACAAAAACTATTAAAAACAGTGGTTTTCCAATACCAAACACTAAAAGTAGGAATATACTGATAAGATAGCACTAAATTAGTAAGTTGCCAAATTAAGTCTTCTAAGTTCGTAAATTCTAATTCTCCTTGGTATCAGATTTTAGTTCTCTGTGAAATGAGAATAAGTTCTCTGTTTAATGGTATAATTCATAACATTTTGTTGAATTCCTTAAAATTGTTAAGTTGCACCATATATGTTTTATGTTACTCTGCAACCAACCTTTTACCAATTTAAATAAAACTCATGCTAATGGGTTGATGCTTGTAGAATTTGCCGTAGTTTTGTGAGATTACCAAGAGTTTCGAATTATACGATACAGTTTAACAATGTTTATTCCATTAGTCAGCTAGAAATCAATTAATATTTATAACTGATAGTTTCAACATTGAAATAAGTTTGAATTAATGTATGATTGAGAAGCTGAAAGAAACTCATTTCCAATTTCCAACACCTCAAGTTTTGATAATTGTTTGATTATCTCCTGAAAGAATGAAAATAATTTAATGGTAGTAATTAAATTATTCGAAAACTTGTGACCTCATTGTATCACACAATGCCTGAGAATTAAATCACACATGGACAGAAACCTTCTTATCGAGTTTGTTCATGACTCCTACCTTTGTGTAATTCTCCTACAATTCATGTTGTGTATTTCTAAATCCAGTATTCTACGGACAAAATATTGTAGTAATTGTTATTTCACTAAATATAAATGAATCTGTAATAAGAAATTAGAGAGTAATACTTGAGTTACAAAATATCCTGGATAAAATGAAAATGAGTTATCTTTTTCCAACTGAGCGATTCCAGTGGAAGTGGTTGTCATGATTCAGTTTCAATTTTTTTCATTCGCATTAATTGAAATTCCTGATTTCTGAAGCGAGTCAGAATGCCCATCTCGTTTTGCGGTCTTCAACAGACCAACAGAATGCAAATGATCTGTTAATTCCAAATATCTGACAACTGAATCCGAGTGTAAATAGGAACTGCACTTAATACGCGAATATAGCATTCAAAAGAGAGATGGCATGGATCACATATTTGTCATCAGCCGTTACGCGATTTGACAAGAGGCAGTTCTATATTTGACAGGTGTAGATGAACGGGGATGAAGCTTGTCATCGCAATGCAGGATTGGACTCATAATCGCCTACCTATATTGATTTAAAATACTAGAAATCGCAAAAATATTTAGGTAGGTAGCGTTTTAAAACTTCACATTAGGTATATAATATGAGATTATATTTATTTCAGGTACTTAACTTCAGGAAAATAAGGATAGTGAATATTAAGATATACATATACATAGCCATCTCAATCGACATTTATTTATTCATTTATTCAGAAATACACCACTCAACAGCTTTGGTCAATTAGTGAGTGGGAAAAATACAATACAATACAATATTGTTCTGAATAATAAAACTAGAAACAGAAACAAAAACTTACAAACAAAATATATAAACGATATAACTCTGTGGGCAAACTGAAATTGATTGGCCACAGAGCTGTACAAAAAAGTAATGTATAAGAAACTAATATCAAAACTTATACTGAAAAATAGTCAGGCTAGAACTGTTTGATATCACCAGGCACGCAAGGTGATATGTCAAAACATCATGAAAAGGCTCAAAGCCAGCTTAATTTATGTATTGGTGAAGAGACTTCGAGACAGAGGTGTATAAAAAATGTTTGTGTTTGGACAAGGTTATCTCGGAACACACATTGAGATATGATTGAAAGAAGAAAAGGACAGTCAACAAAAAACCTAATCAACCTTTACGGCAATATAGTTTCCAAATATTTCCTACGTTTTTCAAATGATGGAACATTTAATCTGATAGAAGTAACTCATGATTTATACCTAGTTTTGGATGGACACCATCAGAGCAAAACTAATAATATTTCATAAAGCGTCTTTGATCGGAATCAAGATTTTTAATATAACATAACAGAATATGATATAACTTATCCTAGATTCCAAACTATAATACCATATTCCCTAGTTTTGATTTCGTATTCGACATTTTGCCATTTAAGTTTAGGATAAGTTTATTACCTCAGTAGAATCGTGCCAGCCATGTAGTTTTGATACCATTAAGCAAAACTTATGTTTTGTGAGAACTTGAAACAATTTTAATTATGTGCGTAGCAAAATTTAGTTTTGTGTCAAAACTTACTACCAAATCCCTGAATTCGGTACATCTATTAATTCTTATACTCTTCAAATTATAATCAAAATGAACTTTTTTTCCACGAGAGACACTCTAATACACTCAGAAATATTCAATGTCAGAATATTGTCAAAATATAATACCTTCAAGACCAGAGCAATCACTTAATGTTTTAATTTCGCGGAATATGTTTCAGTCATAAGCATAGAGAACAATACTACATTTCATGCTCAAGGAAATAGATAATGAAAAGGAAACACAGATAATGAAAAAAGTGGACCTAAAACAGAACCCTGTGGAACCCTCGACTGCACAAAACGACACATACGTTTATGTGATTTGAAGCCATTGCACTGAACGAATTATTGTCTTGACGTTATGTAGGATGAAAAAAGATTAAAAATTAGAATTAAATTCAATTTAAATTAAATTAAGAAATTGGATTAAGAATTGAAATTAAAATTCAATAAAAATAGGAGAAAAATCTCACTGAGAATTATGTCATGATCTATGACATAGGAACTTAGTTGGGAGGTACATAATATGTCTTTCTAATTGTGTAGAGAAACTAGCAACGTAGTTGAAGGTAGGACAATCCTAAATACGTTTACGTGTTAGGAGGACATAACTATGTATATTTAAGGTATTTAACTGTGTGAGAATAAATTAGCAATGTATATGAATAAAGGTTTTTAATAAATAAAGAATGTTCAATCATAGAACACACTCCGGTACAATAAGAAACATTATAAGAAATTTTATGAAATAAATTCTTGTATTTTTGAGTGAAGAAGTTGAGAACCACAGTTCAAATATAACGCTGGCATTATTGGCGGCGGTAATGCCGTTGCTCTGCTCATTTTTGATGACATCTTGGCATGATTTCTAAGCACATTTTCTCACTTCTCAAATTATAACTGCTCCTCAAGGATCATCAAGAAGAAGGTTATACATTGAAACAAAATGCATTGACCAATGTATACGTAAACGTGAGAGGGAGGTATGTACACTTGCTTACTTTCACCGACAAGGGTTGGAGGGCTGAACAATTGAATTATCATAATTCTGCTTACGTATTAGTTGAACGTCCTCTAACGGATTTTTTTAGAAAGTTTGAAATGCTTATGGGCCAGTATATATTTCAAATTTTCTTAATCTCTTGAGAGCCACACTTAATTTTATAATCATGAATTCGACAGTATTTCAGAATTATATTATCCAAAACCATAAGATATTCTGAAGACATTTCACAATAAAAACTTTAAAAAAAGTTTGAAGGATCACATTCATTCATGTAGCTTTTTGTCAACTTTTGGATGTACCTATGTTCCTCACTCACTCACCTTTAAGCCAGGAAATATTTACGTTTCCTACAAGTTGAAAGTAGTAGTTACTTCAGGGATCATTCAATATTTTCGAATAGACCTGTAATTCACGCTTAATGTTGATATTTGAAATAACATAAGTCGAAAATAGACTCTCAGAACATTTAAACTTCATCTTTCCTTCGTTTGAAGCTTCATCAATACTTTTTCTTCATACCTTTCATGTTCATATTTTCATCTTCTGAAACCTAAACAAGACCATGTGATCTCCAGTCCAACACCAGCGTCTGCAGATAACAATATCAGCGTCTGCAGTTACCAGTAATGCAAACAGTTGAATTTCTTTTCGATGGTTGAATACATTATAGACAATGTTCCATTTCAATTAAAATTGCACATATTAGATATTCAGTATTTACTCGCCCTCCACGATACGGCCCTGGAATTCGCAGGGGTGGAATGTCGGTTCAGATAGCACAAAGGCGTCTATTGACTTACTTCAATAGGTTCGCGGATATTGAATTTTTTGCGTGATATTTCCGCAAGCATGTCTGGCATCCTCGGACCGCCAGAGATGAGGAATTGCTGTCAAACGGCCACCTTTGTTCTTTATGAATTGTTGGTGGCTTTGGGCGTTCCTGCCCAACCTTCTGAGTTTCAAAATTATTAATATCAGATCGGAATTCGCGGATAAATAACTTCGATTCGGGTAATTCGTGTCGGACTTCTCATTTTGGATAGAAGAGGCAACGGAAAAAGAGAGAAGGTTTAAGATCAATGTCTGCTTAGTAATAGCTATGAAAATATGAGGTTAATTGTCAAGTTTTCTTCGTTGGCCTTCTATTTATAATTATAAAAATATGAGATAACTCATGAAGATTTCTTTTGCTCAGTTATCCGTCTAATGAAGCAGGGAAAATCTTACTGTCCCCCTATCAATATCTATCTTAATATCAGCTGAATTATTAGTATTACTTCTGAGTTTTAGGAAAACTCAATTAACTCTTCAAAATTAATGTTAATGCCTGCCCATTGATAACTATAAAAATATGGGCTCAATTGTAAGTATTTCTCCTGATACTATTATATATAGCTCTATAATTGAATTCCTTGAATAGCTTCCTTCGCAATATTCCTCATATTGCTGAAAATTTCGAAATAATATTTCAAAATCCAAATATAAAAAATAACTTGTCTCAAAATAAAACATCTATCTTATTATCTCATGCAAAATATAAACATTTTATTCAATTTACTACAATAATTTCAAAATTAAAGGGCAATCCAAAAGGAATATCTTATTCGCTTTACATTTTCTGTAATTTTTGAAAAATTCTTTGAAGAACTTCGTCATCAATTAGATCGATTTTTAGTATACTCAAAGAAAAGTACAATCAAAGAAGGGGGACCATTCGTCCCCTGTTGTTGAATCATTTTTCAACCCATCGTTGTTCATCCATTATTTGTTTATATATATAAAGAAATATATCGTCACTCGCGAATGAATATTTGAATATGCACATGGTTAGCCCTACAAAAATTGGGCCAAATTGTTTAATTTTCCATTGGAACTGATTTTTACTTAAAGTAAGCGAAATTTTGAAAAATATCGAAGCAAGTTCCAAATTTTACAGGTTTGCTTCCCCAGTCACTGATTTTCGTTATTTCTGCCATTACAAAATTGACAAGATGTTCTGTATATTCAGTCTTTCGCCTTGTTATTTTGAGAAAAACCAATAAAACCAATTGAAGCTGGCTTCTTAACATAATAATATTGCGTCTTGAAATTTGTTCCTTAAGCAAAGTCCAGTTCGATAATAATAACTTTGTGCCTTTGTCTGTAGCGAAATTCACACAATATTTTTGAAGTAAATACATCTTCAGCCGGATTATGCATTTTTTGGTAACAGATAATCTTATGGGTTCTCGTCATAGACACGCTCAGGACTGTGCTGTGCGCGTTAGACGCGTTGTAGATGGCTGAAATCTAGTTCATTCGCGTCACCGACATGCTCATAGCAATATATATGTAGCTTTACAACTAACGTATTGTACTTTGATGATAACGATGCAAACAATGAAAATAATGTTAAAAATCAAGTACATTGAAAATTATTTAAATACATATACTGTCCATAATAATCTGATTGAATATTGATTGTTATTTCGATTAAATTGTATGCACATTTTGTCAGGTTCCTGTTCATCGTGTAGTATATTCTAATAAAGAAAAACCATATAAACATGCATACAACTGATGCTCGAAGTATGAAGATATTTGAAAACCATATTGATGTTGATAATTTCAATTTGAACATTATGAAATTTCTAATTTTAATTCAAAAAGTTTTCCCTCCTATCTGAAGTCCCTGGATGTAAATCCATTTCAAAATAGAATTTTTAAGGAAAACACTGTTTTTAGAGTTACACACTTTAATGACATTTGTAACCTACGTTTTACTATGGAAGCTTCAGTCAGACCGAAGAGAAGAAGAGAAGCTCAGATTTCCCCAAAAACATTATCAACTGCTCTTCAAGTTGAAATAATTTGACATATTCCTTCACTGCTAAATTTCCTATTAATTTGTATCATTTCCCTTAGTTGCAACTCACGCTGCTCATTTTGAGAACCACTGACTTCGTCGATTATTTTTTGGGTCATAATTCATCCAAGAACGAAGTGTCGAGAAAGCGGATCGCAAGTTCGCTACGGTCTTCATTTCCAGCTACGATCGGATGAATCGTCGATAACTTGAAAGCCATAAATCGTTCTTGTACAATTCAGCGGTTCAGAAACGTTGTCATATACACAAGTACGAGTCCGGGGAGAGGCTGTAAACAGAGCGATGCGTCGCGACGCGTGTCCTACACATGTAGACAGGAGTACAATTAATGTCCGACGTATTGCACGAATGGTGCGGTATTGTCGCCCCTTGTTTATGGGTTATTGCAGTCGATATAAAAGCCATCGATTCCCGCACAATTACACGGACAATTGTACGTCGTATATATTATTGTGTTCTTGGAGCTGGATCCATGTTTGGCTAAATATCGACGGCGGCTGGTTAATTGGGCTAATTTGGGGCCATTCCGGTGATATATGCCTTATGATCGGTCGGAAATTGTAGAACATGAGCGGGGATGTAATTAGTCCAAATGGTGTAGTCATTACGAGTTGGACTAAAATAGTCTATATCTGCACGATTGAATGCATTTCTTGAAATTTACACCATATTTTTAATTGAAACATATAATACTCATAAAGTGGAACTACTATGTTTTAAAGGATTCGCATCGGTAACAAACGGTACTCAGTCGATAATACTCTTTATCAGTTAAAGACCGCATTTGTGCAAATAGTTTCCTCTTTCGAAATTATTTAAAACTTTTGAGTGCCTCAGTGCCTTGGTTGTTTAACCCCAAATCAACGTCCTATGAAATGTCAAGGACATAGTTGGGAAGGAATTGAAAATTGAAGAATATATTCTAGACATATGAGAACATTTATTAAAATGAAGCATATTCACTAGAAACAACATCGAAAAATGAAAAAATAGACGTATAAATGAAGAAAACTTCGCTTGATTTCACAAAATTTATAATGAATACTTGACAATTTATTGTTTCGAGGTGTTACCCCATTTTCAAAAGTCAAACTGTTTAGTTACAATTCAGATTTACAATTACAGAAACAATTTTTCACTGAGAGATCAGCGAACATTCAATCAACTTTTTGAAAAATTAGACATTGTGGACTAACACAAATATAAAAAAAAATTATATTTGCACATTTGGCGCTGACACATACAGAAGAACTGCATAAATGACTATATGTGTTCAAAACGAAATCTACTATTTAGTCAATTTCATCATATGACTCGGATAATTTATTTTGAGTTTCTCTGATCTTACAGTGAATGATTTGTAGACGTCGTGATCTTCTGTAGGCTCGTGACAGTATAGTGGTCTTCTTTCTTATCGTTGGATACAGCTCGTCCTTTTGGATAGATGAGGGATACTTGTGGAAACTGAAGAACTGAGCGACCTCTACCAGATTTTTCTTAATCATGTTTAACCTGCTGAATAGTTTATAGTCTATCTATATAGTAGTCCAAATAGTAGTTATTCTAATAATTTTCAACCACGTTACCTTGTATTTATCTCTCTTTTAGGTTCTACACTTTTAGGTTCGTATTAGGTTCATACTACTAAAAAATAATATTTTGTTGGGGTTTTCTTATATTTTTTTCAATGTTTGTTTGTTTGATTCGCTTTCTGTCTGAGCATCTCGTTTTAATGTTGATATAAAAGGCTTTTTGACATTAACTCACAAAAATCAGTTGAATCAGTGTTGAATGCTCAGGTCTAAGCTCTTACTTCTACTCCCACTGAATCATCCAATCTAGATAGCTCATATAATATACCATAAAATTGGTACACCCCTCATATTCATCAATATCTTCATACGTTCATTTATATATTTGCAATACTCGTAGTTATTACTTTTTTATCAATTAAATTCGAGAACATTATTTGAGATTCATTAAAAGATCAACATTAAAAGAGAAAGAATCAAAACTGAAATAATGTTGATTTGTAAATTAACCATGTAAATTAAACAACTCGCACGTCCTTTCTTGGTATAAATCTCAAGAAGTTGGAATAAATAATAGGTATGTATTTATTTATATGTATGTAATCGATAAAACAAACACAATTATGGAATTCAAATATAACCACTCCATCATTGTTTCATGGTTTTACTCAAATACCAGAAAAAGTAATGCCTACTTAAGACTCTTTTCAGCTGTGTAACGACATATGTATGTACTTCCTCCATTGCTATTATTATTTCACAAGAAGTACTATATTAGGGAGCAATAGCCAATTACTAATACTTACAGAAGTATCTCAACGTTCAAACAATCTCTATGAGTTTATTCATATAAAAAAAAACTTTACTAAGCTATGAGCATATACATATATAAGATCTCATACAAAGATGAATTACTTGTTCTTAACAAAACAAATGCTAAAGTAGTATTTAATGAGCAAGTTTTCAGAAATTTCCGCTAGGTGGGGTCAGTATCGGTAACTCTACAAATACTGCATATCATTATGATTTCACATGTTATGGACATTGGATGTACACAAGTATAACGATTGTTATTGTAATGAGATCCCAATTTATCGAATAAATCTGTTCAGTCGTTTCGAAACCTACACTAGAAAAATAAGCAGGAAAAGTTCTATGGTAGGTATACTATGCTGTTCGAATTAAATGGGATAAACATTTTTTTTTCGGTTGAGTTACTGTAGAAAGTATGTGTGTACCAGGGTGGCCCAAACACCCTCACACCCGCTTGTTTACTACCTGAGGTGACGTGAGGGTTCGAACCAAATCATCATTTACAATCTGACCGGTTTAAGCTCACCAGCAATCCAGTTGTGAGCCTACCGGTGCGACAGTTGGTGGTTTCAATTTTGATACGTGCTGTATTGTCTTGTCCAAAGAGGGATATCACTCCAAGGAAGCGTTCCAAAATTATCGCGCATAATGAACACACATCAATGACTCAATGACTGTAAGAGATATAGATGAAGCTGTTAGCGTGGAAAAGTCCAGCGTTTCGAGAATTTTAAAAACATTTGAAGAAAGTGGCTCATCGTCTCCAAAAAGAAAAGGAAACTGTGGTCGCAAACGCAAAACTACTCCAAGAACAGACAAATTGTTGATAAGAAATAGCAAAATTGATCCGAGAAAGACAAGAACTGACCTTCGAAAGGATTTAATGGTTTCTGGTGTGGGGGTGAGCACCTCAACTATGCGAAAACGACTGCTGAAGGTTGACCGTAAGACAATAAGACCAAAAAAGAAGCAACTGCTTAGCCAGAAAATGATGAAGAAACGTTTGGCAAGGGCCAAAAACTACCGTGAGTGTACTGTGGACGACTGGAAGAAGGTGGTTTTTAGTAATGAGACACATTTGTTCGTTCAACGGTACGAATCAAATGTTGTTAGACGAAGTGTTGTGGAAACTTTGCAGCCTGCTCACATCTAGTAAACAGTAGAAAATCCTTCGAAACAAATGTTTTGGGGTTTTTTCACAACCAATGCCACTGTACGATTAGCTCCTATAACAGGGATGATGAATTCAGTGAAATATATGGAAATATAGCGCACCTGGATTGTCTCATTCATGGAAACATTTGATGTAACATTTCATCACGATCTGACTCTCTGCCACAATTCCAAACAAGTGCAGGCCTTTGTGCGTGAGAATGAAATAAAAGTACTCGATTGGCCAGGGAATTTACCTGATATCAATCCCATTGAGAATTTATGGAATATTTTAAAGAAACGACTGACAAAAAAGGATTGCACTACACAAGAAAAAATGATTTTAAGTGCAATTCAGGTGTGGTTTCACGATGACAAATTGAAGGAAATCTGCGCTACGCTAGTGGAATCGATACCTAGACGAGTTCAAGAAGTTATTTCTGCGAAAGGAGGACATACCTCATATTAATATGAAGAAATTACGCTATTTTGTATGTATTTACTTCATTAAAAGGTAAGATTTCACGAAAACATTGTTTTTTATTCTTTGTCCCAATTAATTCGAACAGCATAGTATCTAGCATTTCAACTCAAACTCAGCATTGCCTTCGATTAAAAACTCACTCTTCAATTTTATTTATGATTACATGGTAAATACCCATATGAAAATTTCATATATGCAACGAATAACTATCATACGAAACTTTACTGTTAGTTACGCAAGAAAATATATTCCGAACAATTTCGAGGAAAATACTCCGGCACTAAACTTATTCCACAAATTACTTCGTTTCGCTCAAAGACGAGGAAAGTCTGTCGGAAAATCGACGAGTAAGAATCGAAGTGTTTCCCGCTCCAAAGAAAGTAATAACGCGGAAATATGAGTAATCTTGGAGCAATGGAAACTTCATCTCTCCAAAACAAACTCATCAAAAAGGCAGACCGATGACCAATATAGACAGAACGTCTGCCGGTATCAATGCTCACTGCGATTGATCTGAGACAAGTGTTTACAGGGTCAATATCAGTCTGGATTTCAATTAGAATCCGCTATTTGCCCAGCTCTCGTTATGATTTCATATCGTACAAGTATCGCCGGAGTCGACGAGTCTCAAAACGGGCCAACGATGTTTGCATTAGACATTTGTTCCTACGAAAACGTCTAATTTCATTCCCCTATATGGTATTTTCATGGATTGGACGGTGTTTGCTCTTGACGGCCGTCTCCGGCGACTCTGACGATTGTTTTTTTCTGTTTGTCTTTATTTGGTTGACGGGTATTTCATAGTGGTTTGATTTTATGGTTACGTATCTATCATACAACGCTCTCGAAGGGTGATTTGACATAAAAATAGACTCACAATCATTTTGACACTTGATCTCATTTGGAATAAATTCTACTAAATTGATTCTGCAGTTCGTGGTATAGTTGGAATATCTATCAAAAGGAGCAGAAATAAAGGAAATAAAGTTTGAGGAAAGTCTCTGGATAAAAACATACACCTCAAGAATGCAGGTCTTTGTACAGTACATATTGTACAGTATATATTCTAGCAACTTGTTTGCCGAAACAGATAAACTTTTAAGTTGAAATATTTCATTATAACAACTCTGGTAAGGAGCATTCCATAAATTATGTCACACGAATTTCATGATTTCTTCACCTCTCTCGTCCTTGGCAGAACTTGTCACATTTGTGATACTCCCCAACTTAGTGTGACGTGACATATTCTGCAATTCAACATCTAAAGGTAATTGGATCGAAAAGTTCCGAAATCAGTTTAATTTCAATTTGAATTATCTCTCAGTTAAATTAACATTTAGTCAAATATTTGGAGAATATAACAGAACAAAAACGATTACTTATATCAATCAAAGAAAACTCAATCATCTTGAGTCTATGAACTTCGAAAAACTTCTTAAAATCTTTTTATAACCGGCATAGCAGTTATTTCGTTCTCGTTTTGGGTTTATAATGTCAGGAATACTCGTTGTGTCAATATCTTTCTCAGACCTTTCTAACCATAGAGCATCATCATCCAAACAAAGAATTTCTTCGACACGTCTAGCAGCAATTCTTTTAGGACGAAGCTTCGCGAAGGGCAAAAACTGTTGTTGAATTCTATGTGCTTTCTGGTGTTCAATATTGGCCTTGTAGGATGCAAAATATAGAACACAAAAGCCACATGATCGCTTGAACAAGTATGACTAACTGAAATTACATTGGAGCAAATTCACCTTTGTTGTTGAGAAAGAATTCCAAATATTTTTGAGGTTTTCTTTGATAATGCAAAGTGTGTTTTAACAAGTAGATTTCGATATGTGACGTCACGTAATTAGAACCTCTTCCACCCCCTTGTCTCACAATATCACACTTAGTCGACCCCCTCGCCCACTTAACACGTGACGAAATTTATGGTTCGCCCTAAAAGAAAAAACCACATTTTCGTCGTCTCCACCTACAACTGTTGATTTTTTTTTCAAGTCAATAAAGAATTTCATTCTGCATTGAAGGGACAATCTAGAGGAACAATGCAGAGGAACAATCTAGCTTGCTTGTTCCTCTTATCTTACACAATCTGACTAAAAAAAAAACATTTTCTTCATATTTTTGTCGAAAATGAACTCACGGATTAGTTCCAACATTGCAGCTTCTGCTCGAAATGAGAAGCTGCAGAGAGAAATTTGTTTTGGAAATTAACATGTTACTATACGAAACTATAAAATCTCCTACCAGAGGAAATGAAATCGCAAGAACAACCATGGACCAAGTTCAGGAAAAGAATAAAAGAATTACTATTGAGTAGAACTTTGTATAGTCTGGATCAATTTTTATGTACTTGCTCAAAGAGCTGTATATAATATAATAATTGTATGACTTTGCATGTGAAATATTTTATGCTGTTCTAGCTCAAAATAAATAAATATAAATAAATAAATACTAGATAAAGTAATTTTTGAAACCTTTTCTCGTCTAGATATTTCCATGCATCCCCACAACCAATTTGGCGTAAAAGTAATCAACCGAACCACAGAAACTAAAACCGACCATAGACTGCGTAAGCGAGGCACGTTTCCATCCAAACGACTTGCAATCTACGTCGACCAATACGAAAGGACGATATAAACAAGCTAATATGACAAAGTCCCTCTCATAAGTTTGCCGGGAAACAATGGGACTCAATTCAGGAGGAATACAAATGCCCAATCCATAATATTAAATCTGTCTACCATTGTCTAATTGCAATGAACGACGATCGCCTGGGTTGCGGGCCTAAGCCGGACGGCGGTGAATTATTCATGGACATTTCGCTTAGCCAGGGACGGATTAAGTTGCTTTTTCGGCTTAAGTTATTATAAAGTGGAATTTTTTGTTTGAGAACACATTCAGTTGATTATTTTGAATTAACTGCTCATATTTTTGAAATAATTTACTTCTTATAACCAGTTTAGCAGCGACTGCAAAATATGGGAAAATTTAAAACATTCTCAATATTGCATTTAATCGCAGAAGCCGTCAATTATAAGATCGTTGGTTAGGTAAATTTCCGTCATATAGGGTGTTGTTTTTAGAGGTATAGAACTTTTAATTGCAATAAAACAACGATGGATCCTTCGATTGACAAGAATTTTTTTATTCGAAAGATAATCTTATGGCATTACATTTTAAATATGACTTCTGGAATAAGACCGCCACGGCTGGCTCGGATGTAGTCCAATATGGACGTCCAATTTTCGATGACTTTTTCCAACATTACTGGCCGTATATCGGCAAAAACACAGCGAATACTGTCTTCCAAATGGTCAAGCGTTTGTGGCTTATCCGCATAGACCAATGACTTCACATAGCCCCACAGAAAGTAGTCTAGCGGTGTTAAATCATAAGATCTTGGGCCAATTCACAGGTCCAAAACGTGAAATTGTTCACCAAACGTGTCTTTCAATAAATCGATTGTGGACTGCCCTGAAGTGTGCGACATGTTGCGAAAACTACTTAGTCTTTTAGTTGAAACCAAAGATATTTTAAAACATTGCTCCTGGACATCGTGGTTGTTCAATTCAGGAATGAAAAAGTTAATTAACATTCTAGTTAATATACACACTTATGTACTTCGTTGTTAAAATAATGAGGGTGTCGGAATAAAATGACACACTTTCAAGGGCGTAGATAAAAAATGAGTTTTGGAAGCCCTGCCATAGTAAAAGCTCTAGAATTTAAAAAAAATCAAATTTGTGGGTGAAAATTTCTCGGAGTCTTCAACCACTCTCACCTGATCCATCATGTTGAACTGGAACTGCAAATCTTAACTTTTTTTAAGTTAAAAGTAAAGTGCCAACTTTATTTTATGTATTATTTATTTTTTTAAGACAATAAATTAAAATTTCCACACTTGGCTCAAGTTTTACTAAATATATAAAAAGCTCTTTCCATATTTCGCGGTTTGTAATGGATGAACCCATTATCAAGAGTATACAATGTTACTACTACTGTTGAGTAAAATTGAATACTCTTCAACCACCGGAAACATTTGTGGAGTTTTTAATATATTTAGTGAAACTTAAGCCAAGTGTGTTAATTTTAATTTATTGTTTTCAATATAATGCGTCACCAAGAGATACGCGAAACCTCTGTATCATTTCTTATTTGTAAGGTAAGGGCTTTGACCTGTGTTTTTCTTTAACTACTTAGTCTTAAAAAGCTTAGTGCAAGTTTAATGTCATCGTCAATATGTCTGTCTCCACATTAATAATATATGGCTAATGAGTTCTTTGGATTTGAAAAGTTTTTGCAACGTGTTCTTCGTCAGTCTTTTGACATAATCTCCGCTATGTCTTTCATTTTGATCTCACCAGCAAAATTTATACCCTTGCAACTGTCTTATTTTTTCATAACTGAGACGATAATTTATATTTAAAATAATTATAACCGAAATGAGCGCATTTTCTATTCCTACGAAATTCTTAGCAATATAAAATGAGAGGTAATAATAAAAACTTGTCTAAAAATCACTGACTGAACAATTCTTTATTCGACTAGTTTCGCCTTTTACAGCATTATCAAGAATTCATTATCATTCTTGATAATGCCGTAAAAGGCGAAACTAGTCGAATAAAGAGTTGTTCAGTCAGTGATTTCTAGAAAAGTTTTTATTATTACCTCTCATTTAAATATGAACTATCACAGAGTAGATTCATCGTCCATTGAATTTCTTAGCAATATGTTTTCGTCTATTCTGCCAATATATTTACTCAAATATTGAAGTTTAATATAATATTGAACTGCTTCAGTCATTCCTTCAATTACTGAACGACTTGCGTACGATTGACTCAATCATTCGATATCCTGAATTCAATACAAAAGTCTGAATTATTCGACAGTGACGCATCTTCAATCAATTCATCTTTCCTTCATTTCTCACAAACTAGACAAATTTTTAGCTGCGGAAAACTGATTTTCATTTTTATTTTCATGAAGAAAGCTACAACGGCGTGTTTGAGACGAGCGTCGCACAACTCCAATATACGGTTAATGAAAACTCGCGTCGCCATCAATAAGGTCGTAATTGACAAGCTGGGGCTTTGCGAATTGACATCTACACATTTACATATGCAACGGTGAAGAAGAACGTGATAACTCAAGTGATTCGGTCGGAAGGGGCGAATCGATCAATCATTGGAAAATACACGAAATTGTCAGGTCGGCCGAGCTTTACCTGTCGAAACTGCAATAAAGTAAACCGCTTTCAACTGTACGCAAGGATGCACGATCGTGAAATTTTCTTTTTTTTTAGGTATATTACTTTGAATAATGTTCTGTTTGATGAATTGAAAGAACATTTTCAACTGATTACACCACTAGAAAAATATATGTAAATATGTCTTCTAGGGAATTTTCTATATCAGGGGTAGGCAACGCGGCGCCCGCGGGTACCATGGCGCCCCCGATCGATTTTTAATGCGCCCTCGCTGGACTAATGTAAATGTATGATAGCCAGAGAGATTTACTTACTCTTGTCAAACGGCGATGTACAATAAGTAGTCAGTCGAGTTAAGGATTGTGCATAAATTAGTTGCTCTGTTGCCCAAAAAGTCTCGCAGTCTTGCAGTCTTGGTCTTGATCTTGTATTTTTGCGAGACCAAGACCAAGACAGCCTCTTTGAATGCAAGACTAAGACCAAGACTCACCAAGCAAGACTTACGCAAAAACAAGACTGAGCTGCAAGACTCTTGCGGTCTTGCAGTTCAAGACCCACATTTGAGTTTTTTAATATGACTTTGTAATATACAATACTTGAATTTTAGTTTTGTTTCATTTGGTTACTACATATTACAATTGCAATTGATTTTAATTTTATTTTCGTTGACTTCATCAACTACATTTCATTAACTTCTGTTACGTGTGACTTTGTATAAGATAATATTTTATTTTTAGTTTGTTAATTTAGATATTTTCAACGGAAAGGTTATGCTGACTTATTCATTGCTAAGTGTAGAGGATTTTTTAATGTTTTTAGAAAATTTTTCTGGTGTACATGGCTGTAGTACTAAAAGGTTGTGATTATTCCATACTCTGCACGTATTGTAATTTTGTTATTGTGTTTAGCAGTTTCACATTGTGTTCATTTGGTTGAAAAGAAGTAGCTAAGCTATATATTGCGGTTTAGGTTTGGATCGAATTCTTTATAATTATATTTTGAATTTATTGTTATCAAATCATTGTTATTATTTTCAATTTAAAAACAGAAAAATGAATTAGAATTATCATAGACTAGTTTTCGCACTGTATCCGTTTTTTCTATTATAAATTGAAATTTTGTTCCGATTTTTATTATTATCATCATCATTTAAAAATCTAAATTAAAATATTGAATAAAAAGTAAAATCTATCAAGTACTTGCATGACTGCAAGACTTTGCAAGACGAAGACCAAGACAAAGATTGCCTAAGTCTCGTCTTGGTCGTGCTTTGGGCAACACTATGCACTATATAGATCAGTTGTGCATAGATCAGTTTGCTAACCTTGAGCGTGTCTAATAACATGCACCTATTTTTTGTTAGTTTGTGATCGTATTTCGAATAGACCACGAGTAGACCGTGCATTTAAAACTACCAAGTAATCCGAAATAATTCTTTTCTTCAAAAACCCTTTATGGATGAATGTGAAAAAAAAGAACATATTATTCTAACGATGAATGGGAACATGTTTATTGTTTCGTTGATTACAAAGGGAAGTGTATTTGTTTGTTGTGTAACAATAGTGTTGCGATTCCCAAGAAAAGTAATATTGAACGACATTTTAAGACCGTTCATACCAATTTTGATATCCAATGAACTATGAGATTAGAAGAAAAAAAATTAATTCTTTGAAATCTTCAATAACTAACCAGCAAAGTTTTTTTAACTGAACCACTGCAACAACATAAAGCAGTAACGATCGCGTCATATAAAATATCGCATTTGCTAGCTAAGAATAAAAAACCATTTACAGATGGAGAATTAGTGAAAGAAGCCATGTTAGAAGCTGCTGATTGACTTTTTGAAGAATTTAAAAATAAAAAGGAAATAGTTTCAGCTATAAACACGTTACAATTATCAGCACGAACTGTTACTGGAAGAATTGAAGTATTTGGGGAGAATTTGGAGGCAGAATAAGCAAATGATCTTTGAATTGAATTATATATATCAACCAACAAAATAAAGTTATAAAAAATTTGTTTTTTTAATGCCTATTTATACCTGTTGATTATCTGTAAAATATGCGCCCTCG
The DNA here is from genome assembly GCA_030704895.1 of Henosepilachna vigintioctopunctata. Classification (NCBI taxonomy): domain Eukaryota; kingdom Metazoa; phylum Arthropoda; class Insecta; order Coleoptera; family Coccinellidae; genus Henosepilachna; species Henosepilachna vigintioctopunctata. Next base: position 1,482,746 of record JARQZJ010000074.1, on the reverse strand, counting down.
AAAATATGTGATTTTCAAATTTAGTGTTGCGGCCTTAAGGACAAACAGGTTGCCGACCCCTGGTCTATATGTATTTTAAATGAAAATCGTTATTGTAATGAAGGCAACAATCCAACATTGTTGATCGTGATTCAGAAAACATTAAATTCAAAAGTTACTTCATATTATAGAATTATCGGTGTCATAGAAAATCTAGACATATAAAAACGTTAAAATAGCAAATGTTATATCATTGCTGATCTATCTATCTAAACCAGTTCCATATAAGAACTACAGAAATTCAATATTACAATACATTACGAAAACTAAAAAAATATCATGTCAAAAATCAAAAATCGGAACACACTAACTCCAGTGTTTGTGGAATTGTAAAGTTTTGTGATACTTAATATAATTTACATATTGATGGCTTTTCGAGAATTGCAATTATATATATATGCAGTATCAATATAAATAAACGATGTTCAATTTTTCTGAAGGTGATGCTTCCAAGCTGATAAACTGATTTTTTCGACAAAGCGATATTTCATGCATTTCACTTCATTGTGTGAAATTTTAAACATACATAGTTTTGTAGATATAATCATTTCCATTTGATAATGTTAATGTAGTTAAATTTCTTTCAAAAGTTGGTAATCTATATATTTGTCGTTCACTGTTCAATATTAGCACAACTAATAACATCACTTGTATATATATATATATATTCTTGTTTCTGGTGCCATATATAATAATAATTCTCATATGATGTATTTGTAAAACCAACTTCCAAAATTTGATCATGAATTAATTTTGAGCTTCAAATCAATAACAAAGAGTAGTTAATTTGTAACAAAAACCTGGAAACTCCAATATATAAAATAAACATAATTCAAATGTATTCCACCTTACCAAATTATATAATTTTATATCATTTATATATCAAATATTGTATACATATTTCATTTATATATATATATTTATAACTGTGATATATATAATTGGAATCGAATGAAGGACCATAGAAGTTGAGTTTTACAAACGCAATTAAAATTTTTCGGAATTTAAATTTTTTTGGTAAAATGCATAATTAAGAAAAATAGAGAGAGGGACACCGAGTTTAGAAGAATTGAAGGAATTAAAATAAAATTTTGGAATAGAAAGATTGAAAAACGGAAAATTATTTGGAAATATCAGTATAAAAAAATTTTGCATAATATGAATAGAAGAAACACCGAAATATTAGTTACTTTGTTACTAGTTACTCAGTTTTAGTTTCAAGGAGTTGAGATTTTGTTCAGTATTGTTCCCGTTTTTAATGAGTGATTTGTAATTAAAGTGTGTGTATTTGAAATTATCCGATATATTTTTGTAAAATTGAATATAGATAGATTTCACCCTGAGAGTGAACTCAAATAGACTCAGAAACTTAAAATTCATAATAAGTATGTAATTCAAGAAAAAAATTACATTATGAAAATTATAATAAATATATATATATAATATTTCCTTGATATTTATGTATAATTGCATCTTCCATTTACAATGAACCGTAATATTTTATAGCTTTTTCGTTAAACATGAAATAAAGGAGCGAAAAAAGTTTCAAATTCTGCAAATTTCTCCACATCCCATAACAAATAATTTCAACATTCTGATTAAATAATTCGGAAATCTGGTTCGTTTTAATGAACTGTCGCTTACCCGCTAAAGTAATTAAAACGCCCCAGAGATGGGGCCGCGCACTGAAACCGGAAAGATGGGGAACGAACGAACGGCTCACGAAATGTTTATATTCGAATTCCCTGAAGACAGTGCAAGATTGATTATGAGGGACCGTGACATAAAACCACCAGAGCCATTCATAATAGCACGAACAGACACACCGGGCATAATACAAATCCGAATTATGAATCTGGTATACAAACACGGATGTATAACCTTTTATGTTGTAATGTTTGGTGCAGTGGAGCAGTGAGAACGGTAAACATGAACGACAGGGTGCTGGGAGATGCATGGGAAGAGGTGGTTGGGTTGGCATCCCAGCAAATGTGAAGGAGAGTACCACTGGTCTCGATGTGATCAAACCAGGTACATCGGTAAACATTTTGATGTAAAAGTGTACAGAGGAATTTTAATGATATATCGTTGTTCAATTCTCGGTTGATTTAAATATTTATTCGAATGGAATGCTCTTTCTCCAAAAATAATGTTCATTTAGCAACAGCTATTACAAAATTCATATATCATATAAACACATCCTTATATAGATATTGAATATTATGAATCTATAATATAAAAATGAGTTGCAAAATGTGTTGGTAAGCGCATAACTCAACAACGTCTTGGCCAATTTTGCCAATTCTTTCTTTGAAATGTTCGTTTTGATACGAGGATGGTTTTGACGACAAGAAAAGTTTGAATAATTGCCGGGACAACCCTGAAAACAGCCCATTTCTTTTTCCATACAAACGTTTTCTAACGGAAATGTAGAGTCAACGGCTGGACCGATTTCATTATTTTTTTTGTTGCGTTTGTTATTGTCAGGGAAAAAATTCAAAAAATTGCGTGTAAAATTAGAAAATTCAAGAGTATTTAATAATATAAGTAAGAAAAAAGTTATTAATTCTTAAAAAGAGGATGTAAAAGAACTGAATATCTTATCACACATCTCGATTAGTTCAGAGCTATCACGACTAATAGACCAGTCAAAGACTAAATTATGATTCAAGTTTGCATTAATTCCCAACAAGCTGGGTTTTTGTGTAGGCCATACATACAATACAAATGATATGTATTGTATGAATGATATATATATATATATATATATATATATATATATATATATATATATATATATATATATATATATGCATACTGGCCACGTATGAGTGCATATTCATGTTTTCTATGTTTGAAATAGCCATAATTCGAGAACAGTGCACCATACAAGAAAAAGTGTTAAAATATTTTTTGTAGACAATTTTACGATCTACAAACTTTGTCAGAATTATTTTTCGATAACTCTCGTAGTTTCAGAGAGATACGCAAAAAACGCAAATTTGTACCTTTGATCTCGAATAAAAACAACGCACAAGCGGGATCGACGGGGACTTTTGACATATCATTTGCAATGACGTATTCAAGGCCTGCACAAAAATCCAGCTTGTTGGGAATCAATGCAAACTGGAATGTCTATTTTGACTGGACTATAATATTAAATTTCAATTCAATATAAAATTTTGGTAAGTTTGATACACGTAACATAGAACATCGTATATTTGATTATAAAGAAATATACATAGTTTTCTTTAATTTACAGTTGAAATTTCGTTTTTAAAAATGATAGCTATTAGATGTACAGAGTCCCAGAACTTGCAATGGAGCAAGTCAAAGATATAAAAGATCAAGTCAAACTGACGTGCAACGGGAAGCTCGGAAGGAATCGATGAGATCGAAATTAACAATATAAAAAGGTTGCGTTTAACTCCTGCCTTCAATTATAACGCTGAAATAGATTACAGTTCACAGGGAATCGTTGCTATTGGACCAATGAACGTTGTGTGTCAACATTGCAAGGCAAAGTTTAATTGTTATTGATAAGAAAATACTACCAATGATGCGACAAAATATTGCGTAAAAGTCAATTCAAATAGACTCTATTGGTACAGCCATCAGAGACACTATATTCATCAATTGATTGGGCCGATACTTGATGAAAATCTAAATACATAATTTAAATAAAATTGAGTAGTTTTTCGATTTTCACTATAATTAATTCAAAACATGACAATATCGTTTTGCCAACACAGTGGCTTCATCAGAGTTATCATTTTATCAGTCATCACAGTTTATCATCAACATCTGATGAAGCCACTGTGTTGGCGAAACGATATTGTCATGTTTTGAATTAATTATAGTGAAAATCGATAAACTACTTAGTTTTATTTGAATTATTAGACACTATATTCATCGGTTTCCGGCAATGGACTGAATTCTGAGCATTTTTTGACTAATATCCAGCAAATATCTCATATAGTTATTGATGAGATATATGGGACAAATAATTGATACCAAATTAGAACATGCTGTTCATCTATAAAACGGACCGGTTATAACTTCCAATACATGAAACATATAGAAATGTTTTGATAATTCGATGGATTTGAAATAACAGGAAGTATTGCAGTCCCTTAGTAAGAGAGTAAGTCCCTGACTCCACAGAGGATATATATTGAAAACAAAATAGTGTAGCACAAATAGTAAAACATGTCTTTTCGGTTTTTTTCAAATATTCATAGAAAAATAAATGGGCGTACAAAGTTCGCCGGGTCAGCTAGTATGAAATATACATATGATAGAAAAAATTGATTCATACATTTTTGTCTACATTCGAATCATCGAACTACTCTGCTACACTATAGTATACTTTTGTTAACATCAATGACTTTACTCGCTTCTTAAACAAATGAGCTTTCAGTAATTTCAAATTTGACGCTAAATGGCTAAAGATTTTAATACTCTGATAATAGAGTGAGTGTACAAACTGAGCTGTTTTATGCTTACTAATAAGTAGCACATCACTGTCCCTTGTTGAATACTCATGATTACTATTCAATCTAATAAACCTATCTTCTTCTTCTTCAACGTATAGTAAACATCTATGAATACATAAACAAGGTAGGGTGAGTATGTAATTGTAATGAAGATAGGTTTACAAGATGTTCGTTGATGAATATTGAATATTAATCGAAGTATTCGTTTCTGTGTAATAAACACCCTATTATAGTAGCCCCTGTGGGGCTACTATATTTCTGTATAGTAGCCCCACAGCAGAATATTATAATTTAGATAACTATGTACAAGATTTTAATACACATTGTTAACACAGTTTCTAGGTACGATGTTCTTAATTCTCGAGATTGCAAAAAATGAGTTACTCAATTTTTTACATAAAACATCAGTGTGTGTTGTCCATCTCAAATTTCTGTCTACATATATTTGAAGAAACTCAGTTGATTGAGAATGATATAGTGTTGTCTCCATATTTAATATTCAAGGTACTGTTCTATTACACTTCATACAAAAAAGAACGCATACAGTTTTGTCAACGTTCACCATCAGGTTGTTCAGTCGACATCAATTCACAAACTCCTTCACAATGTATTCACATGCGTCCAGAAGTTCTTCAGGAGTCCTGCCAGACACAACCAGCGATAAATCATCGGCAAAGAGTGTCACCAAAAATCGTGAGAATTTCGCAGGAAGATCGTTTATAAATAATATGAATAAAAGAGGTACGAGTACAGAGCCTTGCAGCACTCGCCATAAGGATGTAAAAACTTGCATTTCTAGTGTTATCATCATACTCATCACTGATATGTTACATTTTGTATTACTTTACATGAGAGAAATTTTGTTTTGTAATTTGAATCAAAATTAATGGAAGTTTGAAGAATTCTCTGTTTTTTAAGTTCCAAGTAATTAAACATTTTTCGATTGGAGTATTTCTATAGCATTCCAAATTGTACGCAAAACTATTCTACAATTTCTGTAGCTTTTGAGTTTTTTCTTTGCTCAAACGGAATAATATAGTGTTATAAGTGGAATAATATAGTAAAACTTATTCAAAGTACTGAATGGATTGTATTAAAGTGCAATAACTTCATATTTTTGGTAAAATATTTCCTCATTTCTTCCAGAAAAATGATTTTTTTCGAGATTTTAGACGACATAATAATAAATTATTTTTCAATAATAATAAGTTCTTTATTCTCAACATATATATACCCAATTACAAAAAATAATATAATATGAAATAATATAATAACTAATTAACTAAATAACTAATTATATAAAATGAAAAGGAATATAACAAAGAGCTCAATCTAATCTAAAGCACTAAAAAAGTAACTAATACCTTAATAATAATATTCGATGAAATATTACAAAGAACTCCATCAAATTCAATTCATTCTAGTCGATTTTCATTGTTCACATAACTTTAATAATGACTGAGATTGAATTCGCGCTTAACTCTTGGTGAATCATAATTAAATATTGAATTAAACTCTTGGCTTAATGTTTCACGATTATATTTATCAACATAAATTAGTCGACATGTTCGAGCATGAGCTCATTTTCAAGACTTCTTCAAGTCTTAAAAATGAGCTCACGCTCGAAACATGTCGACTAATTCATGTTGTTAAATATAATCGTGAAACATTAAGCCGAGAGTTTAATTTAATTTAATATTCTTAATAATAACTTCTATGGAGTTAAAGTGAATGTCACAGTTATAAGCAACTGTATGAAATGTTGTCTCCATAAACCTAATGGGGGATTGTATTAGCAAGTTTGTCCTTGAAGTCTCTTGGTGGAATATTTTTGTAGTACGAGAATTTTGCCTAGGAACAAGAAATTTCGAAGCGGACAAGAGAAAAGGACAATCAATACTATTGTGCAATAGTTTGTACAAAAATTCGAGTGATAATGTTTCTCTTCTGCTCTGCAATTGAACTAAATCTGCTATATTAAACTAAATCGACTCAATAATTTGTCATAATTGACTCCTCTTTGCGGATAAACGTTATGCACCCAAAAATTGAGATATGATTGTAAGTCAGCCTGGTCATTGATATCCACTTTCTCATGCAATATAATGCCCAAATTAATGATTGATTAAAACGGTAATATGCATTGTGAAACATTAATCAAATTTTCCCATATATTGAATAATACGTCCGACTCTCGTTCCGAAGTACAACTTCTTCTTGAGATGCTCATTTAACACTGATACAATTTTACTAAAACATATTCTTATACATATTCGGAGTCGAGAAAAACAAATAAATAGAACATGATCTAATAATTAAAATTAAAATTGAACAGAGAAATCGTGTAATTAAGCTCAGGTATAACAATCAATATTACATTAGAGAAATTTAAAAAAGTAGGTATGTAGGCTTAAAAACGAAGGAGAGCATTCTGAGCTGCTACTTCAGATTCTATCTCTGAAAATATTGAGTTAAGGGTGATTATTAACATCAAATTGACTATTTGTCAATTTGGATAGGAGTACAAATCCTGAATTTTTGAGTTTATATATTGATATAGAAAATATGGAATAGTATTGGGATTTACTTGTTGCAAATCCATTTAACTATAGATTAATATAGCACTTGAATTTAATCAAATTTTAAATAATATTCTGTTAACGTTGAAAGAAATCGGTTATACCGACGAACCGTGTCAATTTATAACGATGAAAGTGTAAATCGAATTCAAGATTTTGAATTATCCTATGGATTCAAAAAAATTTCGTTTAAAACTGCTGTTTTCTCTATTTAAGATTTTAAACTTTGAACTGAATGTCTGCCTTTCTCGTATTTTTGTTGAGATATTCTTATTCGAAAATTGCTGAAAGTTCTAGCTATTATAAATATTTAACAATATTTTTTCAATGTTTTAGTTTCCAATTTAAATAAGTATTACCTCGTTTGTATATACCTTGTAAGTGGAATTCGCCGTAACCTTCAACCGTAACCTTGTTGAATTTACTAAACAAAAACATCTGCAAAAGGTGAACACTTACTTTCGGATTCAATAGAAATTTCAAAAAGCTATATTTTGCATTTCACAATTCACTCGTACATTTCGCTCAAATGAATCAAACATTCGTTCATTAAAACCATGTTATTTTTGCTGAATTTTGAGTATCCATTATCATATTTGTCTTTAAATGTTAACCACTGATGGCCCAGTTGACATCGACATTCAAAGGCACCCTCTATTGATCCAGGACTTAGAGAGCATCAAATTTTCAAACAACATAAAGGTGTAATACGAGTTCGCAAAGGGATAACAAGCTCAGGAACGTTTACGGCCAAGAAACAATCGCGCCAGAGCGAGAAAATCTGTTGGGTAAACAAAATTTAGTACACACCGCAACTTATATTTTTCCAAAAGCGCATACGGACGTTTAGGGTATGTTTGGAGTACGTGTGATCTAGTGTGTGTTTCGAATCTGCAGATGTTCAATTGTTGTTATGTAAACAGAGGTGATAGACATTCTTGCTGCACAAACAATTGAAACTGTGAACATGGAGCAGGGTGATATCCATTTTTAGTTGTTATGGGTTCTGCGTGAGAGGTACTACGACTAATTTATACGTAGTGAACCAGAATTATACACCTATTTAGGACTGGAGATATCGTTATTTAATGATAATTCGGATCAAACAATAAAACACGTTTTTTATCAAACATGATGATAATTTCACTGTTACTTATGATATAATTTTTTTAATATTTTTCATAATATAATACTAATCACAACAAAAAGTACTGAAATAGTTTATATTGTTAATAATTTATAGTTTTATTTTGCATATATAATTTTGTTTATATTCCTATTTTAATTGTTCATAATTTTTTATTTTATATTGTCTATATTTTTTTGAAAATCGATTGAAAAGGGAGGTTTGGGTATAACTTGAAATAAATGATCCGGAGGTTTCGCTTATCTCTTATGTTAAAATTAAAGTTAAATTAAAATTAAGGCCAGCTTACTCCAAAAAATTTTGAAAAAGTCGTTTGAAAAATTTATGAAAAAAAATTTTTTTTTTAATAAATTACTACTATATACTGGTAGAAATAGTATAGAATTAGTCCCGAAGGTCAGCAAGACCGAGAAGCAGGTATAAAAGATTAGGGAGCGCTGCAGTAAATCCGGCCGCTCGAACGCCTTCGGTTGCGGTAGCTGCTGCATGCCTTCGTGTCGTCTTATTGTCTTGTTCTTTGTTTTATTGTTATTGTCTTGTTATTTTGTTGAACTGCTTCGAGAAATGCAAGAATTCTTCAGAGTGATACTTACGAAGACCAGGAAGGAATTGTGTATGAGCTGGAATGGATATGTGAGTAAAATTCACTTTTTTACGATTTTTCACGAATAAAAACTTTGAACTGATTCTTCTCCGAACCACGTTTTTTTGCATGTATTACACTCTCATTTCAAAACTATTGCACTTATCGATATGAACCAAACGGCATTTCACTCTTTAGATGTCTGGCTATGGCCTCAAACAGAACCAGAAATATTCATTATTATTTAAAAAAGTTATAAACAATTGAAAGTGAAAGAAGGGTAAAAGAATTCAAATGTCCGGCATGTTGTTTTTTTTCATTGAAAATGTTTCATTCTGCTTGAGGTCATAGCCAATTCGATACAGAACATGAAACCGTTTCGTTTTTTGCTTTCAAATAATTCTTTTCCCAGAAATGATGTCATTCATCTCCGATTCAGATGAGTTTCAGCAGCCATTTTCAGAACTGCCATTTTGAAAAAAAAATTTTTTTCAAGTAATTTCATGAACGTGCTTTCTTTCATTATGTAAATAAATTGATTACTCAACATATTTTGTACAATAAATAAAATATATTGAGAAAAATTACGTTTTTTGGAATAAGCTGGCCTTAACACACTTTCTTAAACACACAAGGCTTAAATTTCACTAAATATATGAAAATGGTGTATTGCGTATAATTTCAACTGTAAAATTTTTTTGAGTTCTCGGCAAAAGAAGGGCCACTAATGAAGAGACACAACCAATTTGTGGACTCTAAAAAATGACAATGTAATATAACAACTACAGATTAAAAAACTCATCTAAACTATACTAGACATAATTGAAACCAGTAATTAGAATATGTTGAGTAGGATGATCAAGTTATATTGACATTAAAAAGAAAACCAATCGACGTTCTATCAATTTCCAGAAGAACTTACTTTGGAGAAAAAATTTCTGAACAAAAATCGAGAGTTTAAAGAATTCTTAACTGGCATTCAAAAAGTTGGGTCAGCCTAAAAAGCAGGCGAATGTCTAGGACACATATTTGAAAAGTTGAAAAATGATTTAGTTGTTGATGACAGTATGCTGGTTGTTAACTGACCAAGGCAGGATATACAAAGATGAATTATGCACGAATACAAATTAGATATATAAGGTTCTGAGTGTGAGATGGTCGACCTTTAGCAGATTATAAGGGGATGCTTGAATAGCAGTGGCGTATCAGAAGAATAAAAGGACTTTGAATGCTATGAGGACAATGTTTTGAAATAACCCAAGTAGAAAATACTTCCTTGAATTTCCCTTACCAATCTACCCCTACAATAGATAAGAATGTTGCTTCGCTCTTTCCAATTGTCACTGTTGACAATTTACATAAAATTACAGAAAAAATTCGATATTTTACAAAATTCAATTGCAATGGATTCTAGTAAGAATTGTGAATTCGAAGAGCTGCGCGTAGGAACAAATGGTGGATAATTAGCGATAAAAATTAAAGACTTTTTTGAAATTTCAATAAGAGTTTATGGTTGTAAAAAAGTGAAATTTTTTCAAATTATTTTTTATAATATAATTAACAATCGTATGTTAGATTGAAAATTTGATAAAGATTCGTGACTCTTTTATTAAACTCTCACTAAAGTGTTGGAATATGGAGTACCTCAAGGAACTGTTCTCGGGTCAATTCTATTCACTCTAGAAAGTAACGGCCATATCATAAGTTTTGTCGATGATACTGCTTTTTATTCAGAAAAAACTTGGGAACAACTCAAAGAGTTTGCTGAGTTTGATTTCATTGGCTGACGTTGAATCTAACGTTATTATTGATCTAACGTTAAGCACGTGTTAGATCAACACCTACTAACTATTAATTACGAAAAAACAATATCAGTATATGTCATTTGCAATAGACAATAGTATGTTTCCTGAGAATTACAGACAACCATGGCAACAATTTTTAAATTAATTGTTCTTACGAGTTCAAATACTTGGGTGTCATTCTAGATTCTCGATTAGAATGGGATGCACACATTAATAAGTTATTATTGAAGCCAAGAGGTTTGATTCCTAGATTGAAATATTTGGTCAGTGTAATGAGATGTACTCTCTTCGTATATCAGGCCCTTGCTGAGTCACATAAATGCGATATAGAATAATTGCTTGAAGAAGCGCATAACTACATTTAAAAAATTAACAATACAACAGAAGTGGTTACTCAAAGTAATGTACAAAAAAATATGCTCTACCCAACAAAACAATTGTTTAAGTTAGTAGAAGTGAGGGACCTACATCAGTTATATTGCTACACGCTAATGAAACATATGTACAACAATATAAGTGACTCGAAACGAATTGCACATGGGTTGAATACCAGATATGGTCACTTTTCTCTGGAAGTTCCAAAGGTTGAGAAAACAATTGGTCAATGTCCCTCAAGCTTTTCAGCGCCTAGAATTAACAACGAATTGCCTATATATTTGAAAGAGATGGTCAATACCGCAAAAAATTATGAAATTTACTGCATCCCTAAGGAAATAGAAATCTTAGGTGTGGACGGTCTACTGTAATACATTGATTAATGGAAGATTAGGTATATTAAGTTGAATGTTTCAGATAATTGCAGAGGTTATGTACCTAGTAATATATTGTGCAGTATAGGTACAGCTTGATAGAATATGGTAAACATGTAAATACAGTTTGAATTACTGAGAAGAATATTATTTACTCTACACTAACAGATAATAGTTTTTGAAAAAATCTTCCACCACAGTTATTATACACCATTGTGAGAGTTTTACAAAATGTTCCGTCTTTGTTCATATCCAGTTGTATAAAACTAAGAGAAACTTGTATTTTTAATTATATTTTGCAAATTTCAGAGCTAGTGTAAAGTGTATATGAATATGAATAAATATTATTATCATTATTATCATTATTATTATTATTATTATTATTATTATTATTATTATTATTATTATTATTATTATTATTATTATTATTATTATTATTATTATTATTATCATTAAAAATTCGAAACCTACATAAGTTTAGACTCTAGATACAAGGGTTAGACTATCTTAACTGATCGAAGTGTCCAAGAAAATCATAGTAAACCTGATATTGTCCTGATATATTGTCCTGATTGAATGAGGACTTAAATACACAACATTTATCATGAATTTTATGCGAGAAATAGAAATGAGAGTAAAGAGACAAAGGTAACTGGGCTATATCATGTTTCAGTCATCTCATTGAACATTGCAAAACACTCTGAAAATTAACTACTATGTATCAGAGTATTTACTCACAAATTACATCAGATGACTCTACAAATTAATACGTAAAATTTAAAAATATACCACGAATTTCTCGCTTCTTACAGAATCTTCGATTCAGAATGTGATCTACATTCAGAATAATGCTAGCGAAATGTTAGAAAGGATTTCATGATGACCATGGCTTTTTGATACGAATCAGGACAACTGTCGTACTCTACAGTACGAACAGGCAGAAAATTACTAAGATATATACGAAATCTCCGTCATTGAAACCGCCGCTACGGTGAGATAATATGATATTAACCTCAAAGAGATTAATTATATTTTCCATACGATGAGTGAAAGTTCTCCATTTAGCCAGTATGAAAGTTATGACTAGAAATCAGGGAAGATAATAATAATTATATTCATTCGATGGAAATCATATGTTCATTTCTTAAGAAAACAATTTTTATTATATCCATAAAACAAGATAGTGAAATTTATTTTATCATGGGGGCAAATTGTTCCAAAAATTTTAAGAAAACAATTTTTCAACGATTTGTGGTCTTTTCAGTCTATGGAAACGTAAAACTTTATCATTTATATTTCCTGTTTGATGTGAGTGTATATCGGATGAAAGTTGAAAGTGATTGAAATTTATAGGGCATTAATACACCTGTATATGTGTATTATAATTGATTTTTCACGAAGAATTTATTCTGAGTATATTAGGATATAAAAATTAGAGAATATTCCAACTACGCCCATGATGATTACTCGCTTTACCATCCAGTATAGCATTTTCAAACAGAGCGAAACGGCCATTATGAATTATTAGCCGGACAATTAACCTCTGAGATAAACTCCCCGAAATTTCCAAGAGCAGCTTCAAAACGAGAAATTAGAAAAAGGAGGGTCCGCTAAAAATCATTTCAGAAACATAAGTACCCGGATTTGATATATGTATTTCTGGTTTTCTCTGTTTTAATGTGTGAAAATTGGAAATTTACATTTTCAGAGAGGTTTGCCGCACTGCGTTCATAACAACTCATTTCTATATAGAAAATACAATGTACCTCGAAAGGAAGGATATACTTAATGATTGGATAAAGTGAAAACCTAATTGAAAATGAGGTTTTTGATTATTCTGAGGAGGTTTTGCCATATTTATTCCTCAAAAATAATATCAGCCAAACTTAAACTATCTCTTGCACGTCACTCATTTTAGACGAATAATCTTAAAAAAGTCATTTCAGTGACGGTACACTGAAGACACTTCAGATATAATAATTTGAGATTAGTAAGTCGGCTGAGTGTTGTAAACTTCAAGCTTGGAATAACCCCAACGTGAAAATTACATACAGGTTAAATCAGGGATGCGTTGTGGCCAGTTTATGTCGCCTATCTTGAAGATCAATTTTCCGAGAAAAAATTCACGTGACACGAGATAAACACCCACTTCAGCATTTACTGATAGTCTTTCCGTTTACAAATGTGGCACGAAGAGAATAACAGAGCTGTATTCAAATTGATCAAAAATTAAATCTTGATCTATATCAGTGTTTCCAATCTTTTTTGTGCCATGCCCCACCTTAGCCTTTCTAAAATTCTTATGGGGGGCGTGCAAGTATTACGTAAGCAATATAGGGAATCGGGGGGTCACACATATGACAACCCTCACGTTGTCTTGACTTGAAAACTAAACGTACTTTCAGGAATTCTCGTAATAATTCATATGTTTAGGCACTCGCTTAGAACCGAGCAGGGGAATTACCGCAAGTAAAAAGTGAAACACACTGATGCGAAACTTAGACCTGTAAGAGTCGCTGGTCGTCGTGCTAATGAACTGATGTGCATTATTCAAAATTTAGAGCACGATGATGCTGAATGGCTCGATGTAGTAAATAATTGCAATAAATCCGCTTACCTAATACTCTAATGAACCCCACTTCTAAATAAAATTGAGAAGTAAGAAAGAGTTAAATTATTTCGAGTGTTGAGTCCATTTTCGAATAACCCCCCTAACAATCAAGTTGTCCGCCTGCGGGGCCTGCGCCCCACGCTGGGAAACACTGATCTATATAAATTTAGGATCAGAATGTTTGTGGTCATACAATTTTTTTGAAGACCTCGAAAAATTGTAATGTGCTACAGAAAATACAAAAAAATTACTTTTTAAAAAGATGAATAAATGATAGGTAATGTCTTTTGTAAGTTCCTAGCGTTTATCTATCTTCTTTGAAAACAGATATACTCTTATAATAATAATAATAATAATAAGTTCTTTATTTTCAACAGGTATAACACCCAATTACAGAAAATAATAACATTATATATATTGAATACATAACTAAGTAATAACTACAAAATTTAGAAAAAAGATTTAACTAAATAATTAAACAAAAGATTTAACAAAGAGATTAATCTAATCTAAATAAAAAAATAGTAACTTATAACTACATTATAGCATTCAATGAAATATCAATGGGTATAACATCCAATTACAGAAAATAATAACATTATATATATTGAATACATAACTAAGTAATAACTAAATAATTAGAAAAAAAGATTTAACTATATACTAAACAAAGATTTAACAAAGAGATCAATCTAATCTAAAAAAAAATAGTAACTTATAACTACATTATAGCATTCAATGAAATATTACAGATAACTCAATCTAAATCAATTAATTCAATCAATTTTCGTTGTTCACATAACTCCTGATAATAGATTCTATGGAGTCAAAGTGAATGTCACAATTACTGGCAATTCTATTCAGTGTAGACTCCATGAACCAAATCGGGGATTGCATAAGGGAGTTGGTCCTCGGAGTCTCTAGGTGAAATAATTCTGTATTACGAGAATTTTGCCTAGGAACACGAAAATTCAAAGCGGACAAGAGAGGAGGACAATCAATACTATTGTGCAGTAATTTGTACAAGAATTTGAGTGATAAAGTTTCTCTCCTGCTCTGCAATGAGATAAAACTAAATCGACTCAATAATTCGTTATGATTGACTCCTCTCTGTGGATAAACTTTATCCTCCCTCCACACTAAGAATTTCAAGAACCTTCTCTGAAGAGCCTCAAGATGGCGTTGATGGCAAGACTTCTGATAAAAGGCAACCAGAGGTTTCGGGGTTGTTTCTTTTTTAATAAATTCTACATAGAAATGATTTATATTAGTACTGAATCTTATTTGTACGAGTATATCTGATTTACCTATATAATTTTACTTTCGGGAAATTCATTAAGAAGGTTGAAACTGTTCATCTTGTCTTTTGTTCATCTTGTGTTATTGTGTTTTTTGAAAAGTGGCGCATTTAAAGAAAAAGTTACATTATTTCAACTGTGAATTAGAAATATATATAGGTGCACATCGCCTTCTATTGAGTTTAATTCGTTTTCAACCATCTATGGGAATTGTCCCGATTTCTGGTCATCGATCGTACCATTCTTCATCGACAAGCCACCCGCGTACCCTGCGCTTATAAGGATCGCGAGATACATCGACCCTGCCAAATTACGAATCAATTATTCATCGCGGTGAGTCCAACTAAAATTCCGTCGTCCATCTACGGAAATTCGTTATAACAATATCCTTCCTTCTATATTCAGTATTGCTGAATTACTAACTAGACATTTATTATGTCGAAGAGTATAATAACAAGCGGTAAATTCGATGTAGAATGGTTGTGTGGGCGAACTACGTATCCGGTCATGAAATAATCGACAGGGGCGTCGATTGAATATCGATTTCTCGAGGTTTAACCGACTTTGACATTGACATGTTCTTCATTTTTGAGTAATAAATTACAAAACCTATAACTTCATGATCGATTAGCAGAAAATGATTATTTGTGGTTGAATTCGTACACTGATAGTGTCCTAAGTCTGACTCGATATAATCCTAAACCTAAACATACAAAGTATGTTTTAATGCTTGAGACCTGTACGCTGAATGTGTCCAAGTCTCACTCGATATAATTTCAATCCTGAACCTAAATATGACAAAAAGTGTCTTAATGCTTGAGTCAAGTACAGTGAAGGTGTCGTGAGTCTCGCTCTATATAATTCTATACCTAAACCTAAATACACAAAGTAGGTCTTATTGCTTGAGACCTGTATACTGAAGGTGTCCAAGTGTCACTAGATATAATTTCAATCCTAAACCTAAATATACAAGGTGTGTCTTAAAGCTTGAGTCAAGTACAGGGAGGGTGTCCTAATTCTCACTCTATATAATCCTCAACCTAAACTTAAATATAGAAAGTAGGTGTTAATGCTTGAGACCTGTACACTTAAGGTGTCCAAGTTCCACTAGATATAATTTCAATCCTAAACCTAAATATACTAAGTGTGTCTTAATTCTTGAGTCAAGTACAGTGAAGGTGTCCTTAGTCTCACTCTATATAATCCTCAACCTAAACCTAAATATACAAAGTAGGTCTCAATGTCTGTGACCTGTACACTGAAGGTGTCCAAGTTCCACTAGATATAATTTCAATCCTAAACCTAAATATACAAAGGTTGTCTTAATTCTTGAGTCAAGTACAGTGAAGGTGTTCTAAGTCTCACTCTATATAATCCTAAACCTAAACCTAAATAATATACAAAGTAGGTCTTAATGCTTGAGACCTGTACACTGAAGGTGTCCAAGTCCTACTAAATATAATTTCAATCCTAAACCTAAACATACAAAGTGTGTCTTAATGCTCGAGTCAAGTACAGTGAAAGTGTCCTAAGTCTCATTCTATATACTCCTAAACCTAAGCCAAAATATACAGGGTAGGTCTTACTGCATTAGTCCTGTACACTGAAGGTGTCCTAAATCTGATTCGATATAATCCCAAACCTAAACCTAAATATACGAAGTACGTATTGATGCTTGAGTACTGTACACTGAAGGTGTCCTTTCTCTGACTTGATATAATACTAAACCGTCACCTAAATATACAATATATAACTTAAAGCTTCAGTCAAGTATACTGAAAGTGTCCTACGTCTTATGTCTGAGACGTCTAAACCTAAAGCTATATATACATAGTATGTCTTAATGCTTCAGTATGATACACCGAAGGTATCCTATATACACCAATATTCACATAGTATATCTTAATGTTTGAGTAACGTACACTAAATGTGTCCTAAATCTGACTCAATATAATCCTAAACCTACACCTAGATTCACATAGTATATCCTACTGCTTGAGTCAGGTACACTGAAAGTTTCCAAAGTTTGACTCGATATAATCCTAAACCTAAAACTGAATATACAAAGTATATCTTAATGTTTGAGTTAGGTACACTGAAGGTGTACTAAGTCAGGCCCGATATAATGCTAAACGTAAACTCAAATGTACAGAGTATGTCTTGATGCTTGAGTCAGGTACACTGAAGGTGTCTCCTTTTTGGCTCGATATAATATGAATATCTCGAATCCAATCAATACAATGTACAACGTGGTGAAAATATAAATCTAATTCTTGTCTTCAAGAAGCACATTCGTGAGCCTTTTGTGTTTCCATTGCTCTTTTTCATCACAGTGCTAACCGTTGCCACTACAAGGTTCGCATTGTTGGAAAAGTTTACCTTTTTATATATGTAAAAATTTATCGGATCGAAACTCTCCTGAACTTCATTGCTTTTCTATTCTGTGTGGTCCTGGAAATCTTTCGATTCTGAAAATATTAAATCATAATTAGGACAACACACCATGGAAAACATGTCTAATCTGTGGTAATTTTTTCGAAACATCGGAATGAATTTTTCTATTATTTTACCAGCGTAATGTTGGAAAAGGACTCGAAAAATCATTAAATTAGGAACGTCCATTTAAGTCCAAGTTTCTTCAAAGTTAACTCAAACTTTCTGAGGCACTGAAAAACTCTTTGATGAATTAAAGAATTGAAATAAGAAATTCATCAGTATAACCCACAAAAAGAAGCTGACGTGTAATATATTCAAGCATATTTAAACCGATAAAAATTAAAATCATTATTCAGTTATATTACAAACTCAAAAGGGGCCATAAGTAGTAACCATTAGCGAGAGTACTCTCTCCAAATGAATAAATTCTTATAATCATTTGAACTTTCTACATACACGTATTATTTGAGGTATGAAATCGTTTTTTTTTGTTGAAGTTAACAAAAAGGCAAATCCCAGAGTAATATGTATTATGCCATTACAATATTGAAAATAGAGTAAACATACTTGAATAAAACATTTCAATTTAAGAAAAAAAATTTTCAAGATGTGGGTCCAAAGAAAAGAAGAGCAAATAAAAAAAAAATAAATTGTTAAATGAGAATCCAATTAAACTACATTCTAAATTACCAGCTCAATGTAATGGAATGATTATATAATGGTACTCCATTAAAGTAAGAAACTTATGCAACTAAATATATTTGCATTACAATTCTGAACATTGGAGATTGTTTCGTACCATAACAATCGCCAAATGATTTTTTCAGTGCCACAGCTGAAAATTTATCTGAAATAAAGAAGAGTGTAGCATTTAGCTTGAACATGATGAGACTCGTTTCCGGTCATCATTATGTACGACAGTTGAAATTATTCGTTAATAAGAGCAGTCTTCACTGAAGTTCTTCGCAGATGGAAAACTCTAGTTGAGCCTCTTTCTGAAGTTACAAGTGAATTCTTTATACTTTTTATTCATTTATATAAGATATCTAATATAAACTGTGACAATTTGAATCTTCGATTCGACATTTATATCCAAAATCAGCCTTCAAATATTCGTTTACCATGATTTAGTATCAATCTTTTTTCATTGTTATCAGTTTACAATATGTCTCGAAATAAAACGTTAGGTCCAACACTACTCATCGAATCTTAAATTCACTCTAAAATACCTTTTCTTCATGTGATGTCTTCATGACAAGTAATATTTAAAATAAATAAAGACAAAATAATCATTTCCACTCATATTTTCTTTCATTATTTGAACTGTGATGAATTTCCTTCAAGTAGAGGGCATGTTCATATATAAAAATATTATAATTTTTATGGTTTGAAGGGAAATGACA
Source organism: Henosepilachna vigintioctopunctata (assembly GCA_030704895.1). Lineage (NCBI taxonomy): Eukaryota > Metazoa > Arthropoda > Insecta > Coleoptera > Coccinellidae > Henosepilachna > Henosepilachna vigintioctopunctata. Next base: position 1,463,600 of record JARQZJ010000074.1, on the reverse strand, counting down.
ATGTGGTTTCATTGGTAGTATTCCGACTTTCATTATTTATAAATTTTAATTCAGATTTCTGAAATGAAAATTTATGTGTGAAACTAAATTCAAAAATTGAGTGAGTGTCCCAAATGTAATAACCTAAAAAAACCAAATGGTTCACAACTCACTAAAAATTTCAATAAAAAACGACGTTTCGGTAAATCTGGTAATAACGGGTGTTTTTTTAGAGGTATAGAACTTTAAGTTGGCATTACTCTTCAAGATGGCGACCGATTTAACCGAGAAGTGATTTATTCTCAGTTTGGTTTGGCAATTTATCATGAATTGCCAAACAATCATCAAGCAAGGCGTAGATTCGTCAAATGGGCCCAAAACAAGATTGCCGTTGTTCCCGATTTTCATAAGCGAATTTTGTTTAGCAATGAAGCGTACTTCTGGTTGAATGGCTACGTCAACAAACAAAACTGCCGCATTTGGAGTGAAGATAATCCTCAAGTGTATGTCAAAACACCATTACATCCAGAAAAACTGACTGTTTGGTGCGCTTTATGGGCTGGTGGAATCATTGGTCCGTACTTCTTCAAAAACGATGATTGCCAGAACGTTACAATGGTGATCGGTATAGAGCCATGATTACTAACTTTTTCATTCCTGAATTGAACAACCATGATGTCCATGAGCTGTGGTTTCAACAAGACGGCGCAACAGCTCGTGCCACAATCGATTTATTGAAAGACACGTTTGGTGACCGCCTAATTTCACGTTTTGGACCTGTGAATTGGCCTCCAAGATCTTGTGATTTAACACCGCTATACTACTTCCTGTGGGGCTATGTAAAGTCATTGGTCTATGCGGATAAGCCACAAACGCTTGACCATTTGGAAGACAGTATTCGCCGTGTTATTGCCGATATACGGCCACAAATGTTGGAAAAAGTCATCGAAAATTAGACGTCCAGATTGGACTACATCCGAGCCAGGCGTGGCGGTCATATGCCAGAAATTATATTTAAAGTGTAATGTCACAAGATTATCTTTCGAATAAAAAAAATTCTCGTCAATCGAATGATCCATCAATGGTTTATTGCAATTTAATATTTTGTATTTTGAATATTTTATATTTAATATTCTATACCTCTAAATAAAACACCCTGCAATAGTTGTCAAGTGAATGAATCTGTTAGGAATTGTAACAAACAGAATGATGTTCGATTATTGAATAACGTCCAAAATATTTTTCCTATTTATGTTACGCCCCTGAGTGCTGAAGTATCCGATGTCTTACGACTAAACATATAAATATAGACAACACAATTTATATTCAGCAAAAACAATATCACACACGATACCTTATGTGCAAGATCCGCAGAGTTATTCAAGCATTGTATTGTTTGAGTTACGTTGTTGTTTTATCAATGATTCCCATTGTAAATATGTAGAATGAAATGCTTAGTGTAGAGTTATAATTAAAATGCAATAAGACAATAAGATATCATTTCCTTACAATTTGTGAGTTACAACCTCCATTTCCGTACGCGATGTTCTGTGCAAGTACAAGACTAAAATATTGATTTCAAATACTTTATTGCAGGTATTAAAAATGTAAAAAGGTTTCCAATGAATTCATATACCGAAATTAATTGAAAATTGTTCAAATCGAATAAGACATACAATATTGCGAATTTAAGAATGATCCATATTAGTAGTATGAGGATTCTGACCTTTAGACAAGGAAATTATTTCAAAAAAATTAGATTGAACGTACCTATAATACCTACATAATACCTGATATTAAGCCTTTAATATTTGTTGTGTATATTTTCGAAATTTTGTAAGATGTGTTTGTACTATTTACGAAACAATACTTGTATTTTCACAATTTTTCCTGTGTGGTGCTGCGGGGAACCCCCATGGACAATTATATGGGGAATATAACTATATGGCTAATATAATTAAACAAAAACTAAATTAATTTAATTAACAAAAAATTTGAATCTATAAAATGGTGGTAAGTAGGGGGATTTGTTTTTCGTTCCATATTGTAGTTTAGTATGAGAATGAGAATGAGCTCACGCTCGAAACGTGTTGACTATTTAATTTTATTGTTGAATATAATCGTGAAACATTTAGCCAAGTTCAATTTAATTTAATATTTAATTATGTTTCACCAAGAGCTAAGCGAGAATTCAATATATGTTAAATAACATGACGTTTTAGTTAAATCTGTAAATACACATGAACACAAAGGAAATATCGTTTTGGTGTTGCTAAAAAAATGTATTCGAATATGATGTAATTTCAATCTATCTGTCAATATTCTTGTAGCTATTAAGTGCGGCCTGAAAAATGACGTTAGTCTTTGAATGGATTTTTCAATAATTGATATTTCACTTAGTCACTTTACAAATTTTGAGATTTTGCGTACATAGTACATAGTAAAAGGCTACAAAAATACGGATATTGGCCAAGCCATATACTTTTGAAATTGCATTTTGAAAAGAACAAATATTCAGGAGTCAGTTCGACATTTTGATATATTCGAACTGAATATATAAGAAAATAGAAAATATGGTAGCCAGACCATTCGAATATATTTAATATCCAACCAGATGTCCGCAAAGTTAGTCTTCTGAAATATCAAAAAAATACATTCAAGGCACTTCCAGATGTATACATAATATTCTTATTCATCAGAATTCTATTTCAATTTTTATATAAAATTTCGAATGTAGCAAATTATATAAGTATATCAACTGATCCAAGATGAAGAAGAAAATTATGGCAATGAATAAACAAATTGTATTAATCAATGAAGAGCGTCCTCTCTTTTTCTCACACTTATACTTAAGATGTAGCACTATTCACCTGCACTTTTCAATTTTTCCACCTGCTAGACAACTTTCCAGAATATCTAGCAGGCAAAAAGTCCACTGAAATGAGCCGGAGTTTTTGAAGTACCAATTTTTGGTAGTGAAGATTATGTCTGAATCTTGATGTGCCCGAAATATAATTCTTGGTTTCTTCAAAATAATAACTTTGCGGACGCCTGGCTCTATCTTAAACCCATCAAAATTGTCTGGCTTATATATTTTGTATTTTCTTATGTATTCAATTCGGAACATACCAACATTTCAAACTTCAGCAATCATTTTTTTCCTTCTCAAGTTGCAATTTCAAAAATATATGGCTGAGCCAATATCCACAACTCTGTAGCCAGGCGTCGGAATTGTATAACAGATAAAACTGATCTGTCCAAACCATGGCCCGCAGAATCATTTTATCTTCTTTGTTAAAATACATTAATGAGCAAATAATTTTTTTCTCGATGAAACTCGATATGATATATCTGAAGAGTTTACAAAACTATAGAAAAATACGGAGGATTTCGTAAGTGCTCTTGTATTGTGACTGATGGGACCGGGACAGTGAAAGGATTCGCGGAACTTCTAAAACAAAAAGGCATTGATTGCCTATTGTTCCACTGCATCATAGAGCAAGAAGCCTTATGTGGAAAATCTTTGCGTCAAATGATTGCTATGGAAGTTGTTGTCTGGATAACCAATTTAATTAGAGGTGAGAACAGGGAATTAACACAGAAATTTTAGGGAATTTTTAAGTGAAATTGATGCAACCTATCGAGATTTAATATTACATTCGGAAATCAGATGGCTAAGTGCTGGACAGTGGTTCCAACACTTTTCACTTAAGAAAAGAAATACCTTTATTTCTAAAGAATGAAATACCATCTGACACTTTCAAACTACCAAATAAACTGCAAAATCCTCAGTTCCTGGCTGTCCTTTCGTTTTTAAATGATGTGATGCAACACTTGAACGAATTGAATTTAAATTTGCAAGACAAAAACCATAATACAGCCAAGTTGTTTGGACATGTGAATGCAAGAAGTGTGAATTTAGAAGCAAACTCATATTATTCAAAACGTCTCTACTACAAAACGATTTTTCTTTTTTTCCAAGTTGTGAGGACATTATTTAGAAATCAAAAATTTAGAAGAATGTAATTTTTTGGAACACCCCAATTACATGGGCGATATCGAACATAAACAATCGTCGAATATGAACAGCGTTTGGCAGATTCGTAAAAATTTGAGAGCGATATAACACTCTTTACTCATTCATTAACGATCGCAGTTGAGAGTGTGAAGATTGGTTATCAACTGGAACTGTGCAATCTGAAATAAGACCCCTTTTACAAGGGCAGAACAGAAACAGAAATTGAATTTTTCAAGTTCCTTGTTGAACGTTTCCCGAAACTGGCGAATTTCGGCCTAAAATTGGGCTCGATTATGGGCAGTACCTATTTTTGTGAAGGTGTATACCTATTCCACAATTGAGTTCATAAAATCGAAATTCAAGTTCTCATCGACAGATACTTCACTTAAACATACACTGCGTCTAGCTTCTACTAATATTGATGTTGTTGACATAATTGTAAAAGATAAATTAATGAAAAAGTAATAAACAATAATGATACCTATTATACTTGTATTTTATATTATAAATAATTTGCGGCCCCCTAATGTATTTAGTCATTTTCATTGGACCTGGGTCCTACCTAGTCTGGACAGCCCTGATATAACTCATCGCCTTACTATTAGGAAAATTCAATTGACTAAAAATACAAAATTTCAAATCAATTCATATTTCAGCAAGTGAAACTGAAATTGAAAATGTTCATATATACTTTTCTAACCAAAACATATACACAACATCATTTACAACATATATTCATTATGTGATTACCAATCAGTATTGAATATTAAAGTCAGGAGCATTAGATCGCATTTTCGTTTGAAACTCCGAAAGGGATAGAAATCGAAACAAAGATCGAAAGATATTTCGATTCCTCTCGTAAAAAATTGAAGATATCGACATCTTTATGGATATCTTAAATTTTTCGCAATTCTCAACACTTAGAGTGCAACATTGAATCAATCTTTTATAGTATCATTTCATTCATTATCATTATCGTAATTTCCATGAATAATTCATTCATTGAATGAATAAACTTACATGCGGTTTGCTAATCCCAATCATGCATTTGTAAGTCTGCAATTAATGCTTTGTATTCCTTCTGAATTATGATTACACACCCGTATTACTATGTTTCCTTCTTGGAACGACTGATCGTATATTCCGAGTATTTTTTTATCACCAAGTAGCTCTGATGAACATTTTATTTCATCCAGTCTGAATGCCCTGCATTCATTATATTTTATGCAATAGGTGTAACTTAAATCTCTCTATCAGATCATCTTTCCGTTTGTTTGCAATTTTATAATTGCGCTGGGTATTTTGTGCGGTGGTAGATAACATTCAGTAACATGGGATTGTGTTTATGAATTTTCATACTGTAACAATAAATGCGATTGAGGCCACGCGAACCGAGAAATTGATCGTACTTGCTGCTTTACGTGACTTGCAAAATGGATTAGATATATGGGAACGCTTTGTATATTCGTATTTCCACACAGTGGGTATTATATAATTCAAATATTTTTTTCTTTACGAAAAGAAAAATAGCTGTTAATATACTTCTTCACGTTCTCGTTTTCAACGATATTAATGATGATAATAATAATGAGTGATTGTGTAATTAGGCTTTGAAAATTGACACAAAAAAAATAAAATGGGCAAAGCAGTTTTGCGACTACCAAACACAGTCATTCAATCATTCGTACCTAAGAGAAATTAAATTTATAATAAATTATAGAAATGAACATCAAAGAGAAATAAAAAACCACAGAAAGCATCAAGCAGATAAGTGGTCGTTCAAGTATCACGTTAGCAGATTTATTACAATTATTCGTCCCCCACCGCCATTGTCAAAAAAGTATTGAAGGTCTTACCCCCTATGTTCACGTAAATACTGGTACCTATATGCATTTTCCTTTTTTTATTGAATCGTGAGCAGCAGTTTCGTTATCGTAATAAGAATTTAAATTTAGAATAGAGGATTTTAACACACATGGCATTACAATTCTTCTTCAATCCTCTTAAAAACAATAATATCAAATTCCTTGTCGGACTTTGCTTGTAACTTATAGTTACGACACACTTCGTTAACTACATGCTGTACATTTAGTACTTTCGTATTTGTATTGATTTTTTAAAACTTTCAATCAATTTTGGCTATTACTTGGATTTATCTATTTGAAACGACATCTGAAATGATTCAAATTTAAAGGAAAAGGATCAACAGTACGAATACATTTGCTTTGCTTAAAACTCGTCAAATGGTCATTCGTATCGATAAAAAAAGTAGATTGACGGAAGGAATTAAGACAAGTGAATATAACGCATGGTTCTTCCTCTACTGGGTTCTAAGCGAGTTTATAAACGCTTCATTTGTGGGAAGCCCCCATAATACGTTTCGTTTTCAAATATAAAAATTGTGTGGGTTGCCATGTATAAAAAAATACTAACTATTGCTGATGTAATCACCATCCATACACCCAGCCACAAGTCATCGAAAAGGAGCAAAGAATAAATCTCCCGCCACCCTAAAGTGATTACGTAATACTTGAACGGTTCCTAACAAGGTCATTGAAAACTGAACATTGAGCTCAAATAAGTTCAAGTGAAAACTAAAAAGGCAACTACCAATATAAATATGAATATATATATATGTATATACAAACGCCATAAAAACTCAAGATCAACATTACCCAGCATATCAGCATATTTTTCGATTCAATTCAGATTCTCTACCTCCGAAGAATAAATAATTTTGTATTTCTTTTTGGTTGAAAAAGGTTTCAGATTGTGAGTAATAATTGAAGATTAAATTTAGAGTAATTGGGGTTAAATAGGAAAGTAACCTCTTAACTTGTTCGAGGTATGGTGCAACATTATGTAACTGTTAAACTTCCTTTCCATATCATGGACATTAGACTTTAAAAATGAAGGTTTCATACAAGTACTGAAGCTTGGTAACACTGATCTGATGAGTCTCAATAAAAACACTCTCATCATGTTAAAACAACGGTTTTCAATTTTTTATTTCTTTCTACCTACTCTCTGAGAAAAATGCAACAGTAACCTCTAAACCTTCAAAAGTTCTGAGGATTCACTTCGAATATCGTCAAGTTTTTCATTCCCAGTTACATTTTAATTTTGTGATGATAAATCAATAATTAAGTCCCTTTCAACCCAGTTAAAAAGGATTTTTCAATGTGTCCAGCGACATGATTGTTGTTTTTGATGTCATGTTAAATACGAGTATATCGCAAGTACCTGGATTTTACCTGAAATTCCAGAACGTTAACAAAGTAAGTAAAGTAAGAGATTAAGAGCCGCTCAAATAAACTCATGAAGAATTCATAAATTTGAAGAAATAACACGAAAAACATATGAAGTCTTGCAAGAGTGTTAACAAATTCTGTGAAGTTAACAATATGGCTGTTAGAGCCACTGAATTAAACTCCGAAATAGTGATTAATTTCCATAAATCAACAAGAGAAACATGAGAAATGATGAATTTCATAGTGAAAATACAATGGAATCTTTATGCTTTTTATTAACCTCAAAAAATAACTTGGAGTATATAATTTTTTTCGAATTATTCTCAAAATTAGTACAATCTGGATGTCGGGGGAACTACAGTAATGAAAACTTCAGTTATGACGTTTATCACAACTGAAGTGTATGGTGGAATGAAGAATTTTTTATAGAACCTCAAATTCACCTGTAAAATCATAGAATATAAAAAACTGTCACCTTTATTCTTAATATTTAGCCTCGGTTCATAGAAACATATTCCAGGAAATAAGGTTGTGATTAAAGAAAAAGCTATTAATTTTCATGGTGTTTTCCTCTATAGAAATTAACTTACTGAAGTGGTTATTATGCCTGTGTCTAACATATGTAATTAGAATTAAGTTATTCAGTGTATATGAATTGAAAAATTATTATTTATTTTGGAACAACTGCCCTGAAGGTAATCATTATAATAATAATTACCGCCTGTTTTTATTATAATAACTCAATTTATATGCAATGTGAACAATGTTAAACTATTCATTGTGCTTATTATATAAATTAAAGATATAAGAAAAATGATCTTAATGATATGGATGATAGAAATAAAAAAGTAATCATATCTATATGTATGCACTTACTGAAAAAAAATGTCGAATAAACAGGGAAATACGTCAATTAATTTATCTTATATACATGCCAATACACGGCATACTGAAGATAACTTCTTGTTTCAAACCGTAAAAAATATATAAATATTATGAAATAAAACTTTATTATTAAACTTGTAATTATCAAAGAATTGAACGAAGTGTATGAGAATAGATGGCTTTGAACCCTCTGTATTCGTTATTTATAATAACCATATGTGGTCAGAATAGGTATAATCCGTAAGGAAGTCATACGAAATCAAAGTTGTTGCCTCACTTGTCGATGAAACTCATCATTACTGATGATTTTCCTCCAGATCAAAACGATCATCCTTGTGCATCGGTTGGAATGCGACGTCGGTTTCAATATTCCCAAGGATATTTTTCCGATTAATTTCAATTTTCAATGGGTATCATTATGTTAATTCCAAAAAAAATACCCGAGCGTCCATTGGAAAAATTCAAATTATTCGAAAGAATGTCATGACAGAGCTGGCTAAGTGACTAAGATCCTTGAAGGAATAAATGTTAGAGAAGATTAAAATTCATGGCACATTTGATGAAATCACAAGACATACTCTTTCTTTCTATAAGAAACTCGTCAGTTGTATCACGTCTACCACCAAGTGAAGCAATGATTTTAATCTTGAAACTCTTTCTATTGACCCCAAAATGAAGAATCATCATTACCTTTTGACAAATGTAAATATTACATGATCATACTTGTCAAATAGACTTTGCAATTTAGTAGATACTTCGGGTATGGACATGTTATGATTGGATGCTTGGTGTGTCTATGATATGAGAGATGTTTTGTATTGATTCCTATATATGCAATTGTGAAGTATTTATCACTAGACGGTTTTCACTTAGAAGTTATAAGCTGGTTTTTGCAGTTGGTAATCGTTGCCTCACTTGGCGATGGGCTGGCACAAGTGATGAATTTGTTGTAAAAAGAAGCATTCTGTTTTGTGCTTCCATCGAATGTGGCATCGATTTCAATATTTTTCAACATCGCTTGAGTCATAATGGAGGAATAACATCGTAAAACAATACAAAAAATTATAAAATAGATTATCCTAGTTTACCGTCAGCTATACGCCCTGTGTCGCATTCAGCTGAAACTCCAGTGCCAGTTTTTCAAGAATTAACCTCTTTAGAAATACAAGAAGATGAATGACCACAGCGACAAAAATTTCAAAGTTGACGATGATTCTGTTCGTGAAGGATTCAATTAGCATGAGTTAAATGACTTGGTACGAGATTTGGGACTATCCAAAAAAGAGTCCAATAGGTCATTCAGTCTCTTTGCATGAAAAATACGAAGACATAAAGAAGGTTCTTGACTTGTTACAATATAACTTACAGCTATGGATCATCTGTGTTACCTTAAAATGGTTTGTTTACTTCTTGGCCAGCAACGCGGATATACCAAGTATCCCTGTTTTCTATGTATGTGGAACAGCAGAGCTCGTGGCAAACATTGGGTGCAGTCAAAGTGGCCGCCAAGATCTGACCTGAAACCTGGTGATCCAAACATTCTAAATCACCCACTTGTCGACAGAAAAAACATTATATTTCCGCCTTTGCATATGAAACTAGTTCTCATGAAGCAATTTTTTAAAGCTTTGTCAACTGAAGGGGACTGTTTTAAGTCATTTCGGCATTCCCTAGTTTATCATATGAGAAGATAAAGGCTGGTGTCTTTGAAGGACCACAGATTCGGCAACTTATTAAAGATGAACGTTTTATTGAAACAATGACCGAACTTGAAAATAATGCTTGGTTGACATTCAAACGTATTGTCAAGGACGTTCTTGGAAACACACGAGCCCAAAATTACGTCGAAATTTTTCAACAACTCTTAGAAAGCTTTAAAAAGCTTGGCTGTAACATGAGTATCAAACTGCATTTCTTACAAAGCCATCTTGCTAACTTTCCAGAAAATCTTGGCGCTGTTAGTGATGAACAGGGTGAGCGATTCCACCAAGATTTGAAGGTCATGGAGGTAAGGTATCAAGATAGATGAGATGTCAGTATGGTGGCTGACTACTGTTGGGGCATCAAGCCATAATGTCCCCAGATTGAACATTCTAGGAAAAGTTATAAGTGAAAATTTTTACCCTAATATCTTTTTTAATTTTTTGTATAAACACAATTTAACTTTCAACATTATGATAACCTTTGTATGAATTAAATATTCTAATATGTTTGGTTAGTACCCACTTCATTTTCCTCTGTACCTGTGCCCATTTTGTATGACTTTTAGGCTAAAGAGAGGGTATCGCTTATTTCAAAAACTTGACGATATAGAGAAAAATTGATAACATTTTTGAATTCAGAATTTAGTCAAAAACAAGTCCAGATCTAAGACAACAAAATTGCGGTTCCCCAGTGTAATATTCACTTCAATTTAAACTTTCTCCTGCATTAAATATTGATGTGCATATATTATTTTTATACTAAATATATATATATATATATATATATATATATATATATATATATATATATATATATATATATATATATATATATATATATATATATATATATATATATATATATATATATATATATATATCATATATATATATATATATAGAAAACCAGGGTGTGTACAGCGTAAATAATATTTGATGAGGAAAAAATTTAAATTAAAATGAAAATTATCGGCATATTCCGCAGATTGGTAGCCGCTGTTGACACGTGTTTCGATTTTATTGGATCTCCTCAGAACGGCGTACCCAAGTTCTAGTTGTACGAACCTGGAGTCACATATTTACATATTTTTCAACATCTCGGCTTAGAGCATCCTTGAAGGATACACAGTCATCTCACGGGCAAAGCTGTTTTCAAATCTCCCAATCCGGAGAGAACAAACGTGGTAGCCTGAAATTTTGCGACTTCCTTCGGAGGTTGTTTTTGTTTCTTGATTTTTCTTTTGTGTTTCCATTTTCCTCTTTACTAATAGTAAAGAGAAAATTTTCCTTTAACTTAAGGAAGTGTGACTGGAATGCACTGATTTAGATTTAAATCAATATCTTAGAGAAATGTCGAACGTAATATCTCCATATCGGAGCAAAAACCACGAACTGAAACACCGAGCATTGTTTAACCCGCATGATGTGACCGCTAAACAGGCACCCATGACCTTCATATCCTACTAAGTATCCCAGGTTGCGTTGTTGTATTGCAATTAAGATCGGTGTCGAATGAGTGTAATTTAAATCCGCCTTCTTGATTCGGACAACACGTCATGCATATGAAATAATGAAATTGTGCCGATCAAATGAAGAGATATGAATAAGTGATATAATTAACGTGTATCTTAACAGACAGGCAAAGAATATAGTTGAAAGTATTCACCATAACGAATCGGCACTTTAATCCATTCTTTTCTGTTTGTTTCTGCCAATGCGCCGTGAAAAAATCGAAAATCATCGCCAGGTCTGTGTCTGAGTTGAGTGTCCCTTGTGATATGAGCTGAAATATGAAGTAATATCTTTTGTCAATACTTATGTTTGAACAATTCTCAAGATGATAAATGATATCAACTTAATCTGTATATTTGTGTTTTTACTAGTGAAATATATTCTCCAAAAACACTCAAAATCATGAAGAAATCTCCATATGAGTTGAAGGTGGTTCACTACGTTCCTATTAGAAGTTTTCAATGGTGAATGTTATAAACTACAGCCATAGAGTTTGTTGAGGGAAAACGCTCTGACCTAGAGTAAAAATGAACTCAAATCATTGAACATTTCGTGTATCGAGACATCAAAACAATAACAAGGCACAAGAAACAAACAAGAACTTCGTGCAAACTGGCTCAGTCAAAGAATGGGTCATTTTAAATGGTTTTCATTGCGAAGGAGGTACAACTGTGATGAATTTAAAAGACATTCTATACTGTTAACTGTTTTTGTTGTTTGACTTACAATATGATACATTTTGATATACGTAACCAGTATTTATTATTTCTATATGTAGGTTATAAAACTGTGACGATTTGAATTGTATCAATGAATATCTCTCCATCTTTCCAACAGATTTGGAGAACCATTAATTAATTAAATACCAAATGGTGTGAAAGCACTATCTGACAATTACTTTATGTTGAGTTTTTTAAATTTTTTTCGTTTTAGTTATTGTTTCAATTATTTTTCGTTTAGTTAAGTGTTGAATTGGTTGTGAAATAACCTAGTTTTCATTTTCAGTTCTCTCGAAAAAGACTTCAATATCTTCGGACGAGGAAGAACTTCTTTTTATTTGACATTCGTAACACTTCGTCCTAAGCTCCATTGGGCTTGTGATGAAGTACATTAACAACCATGAACAATATATCAGAGCTAGGAAACTCAGAAGAAGACACATACATTCATGTCTTAATCAGATTCGAATCCAATCCTCCAATGTGTAGACCAACATTCATGGCTCTACCACGGCTGACTTCAAACTGGTCATGAAATGTGTATATGGCGCTGTAGTGCTCGTGGTCTATGGAATTTTGCAACCCCGCCGTTAGTTTAGCTTGTATACAAATGCAAGTAGAAGGCTTCTAGAACTTTCGCAGTTTGAAGTTAAATAATTTAAGCTTTTATTATAAATTCTATATTTTTCAATTGTGTATAGTGTAATGCATGAGTTTCAGTTGATAATTTGTTGAAATCTCAACATCAAACTATAAAAAATAAAGTGTTTAGTGTGCTTACCGATTTCAGTGAAACGAAATCATTTTGTGTTGTTTAAGACTCTCGTAGTTTGAAGTTGAATATTTTACGGTTTCAATATTAATCCCTATTCATCAACTTTGTATAGTGTAATATAGGTGCTAGTGATGATAGTTCAGGAAAGGGTGGAGAAATTATTTAGCTCCCAATGATTATTTGAATAAAATTTTTGAACAGTCAGATTTAATTGTTAACTTTTGAGATTTAATTCTTCATTACTTTAGTAAAATAAATATTCCTAATTGTTGGAATGCTAGAATTGGTTCAGTTCACAACAAAATTCAGTTTTACCTTCTTAATTTAAGGCTAGAAATTATTACCATAAGTAACCAGATTGCCCTGAATGAGTACATGTTATTAAAAATATTTTTGAATGGAAAAAAGTTGCACAGTGATTTTGTTGGATTTTACCTATTGACTTCAAATTGGATAGTTGGTCTCCAATAGAAAATTTGTTGATAAGATACAAAGATATTCCAGACAGTGTGGATCAATCTTTCACGTATTTAATCGAGAAAAGTTTATGTTATTTAAATGACGCATCGATTAAAATTAGTTGTTGCTAGTAGTATGCTTGAAGATTTTACAGAAAACTGGAAAGCTTGTTCAAATAACCTACGAATTCCAATTGATCAAAAAAATTTATTACTTCCAAAAAAGAAACGATAATCGTCTGATACAATAATTATGACTTTCATGTTATACACTCTTTCTCCCTGTGTTCATGATTTAATGCGGAATTACTTCAAATTTCCGACAAAAAGATATCTTCAATATTTGTCTGCAAATCTTTTTTGTAAATGTTTATGTAACCTTTTATGTAAAAAGTCCCACTGACTTATAGAGGTATTTTTTACGTAGTGGGGCTTTATCGGAAACATCGTGGTCTCCTTGCTAATGTTTTACATTTTTCTGTTACAGGAATATGTGCTCAGAAATGATATTCAGTATGTTTTTAAATACCGATAATATTTTTTATCCGTTCGGAATATGCAAAAAGAGTTGAAATAATGCTTGAAACTTCGGGAACAACCAACTAAGAGAGTAGACCACCGCCTCGACTTTGGCAACAACGCAGGACTATGCTACCTGTTTAAAGTCGGCCGTGGCTCTACCCTAGAGAAAGAAACTATAACCGAAAAATATTTCGGTTAAGCAAATATATTTCATTTATTATGAGGAGCATAGAATATAGAATGTCATTCACGTTTTATGCAATACTCATAGATTTGTTTCAACGAAGGTATATAAAAAGATAGAGATCATAATTTACGTATTCCTGTCAGTGTGTAAAATTTCAAGGCTTCTAAATAATTTTTTGAATGTTTAATTGAATTAATTTCATTATACACGGAAAATACAACCCATGAGGGGTCTCCTTCTCTATAGATACAGATGTTAAAAGGGATTTTCGTAACAATTATCTTTTACACACTGTGCAGTACACGTTGAAAATACACAATCAAATGAAAATGAAGAGGAAAAGACCAAAAATAATTTTTGAATTAGCCCCACATTTTCAAAATATAATCAATTGGTTTTACATGCTCTACTGTTGTCATATATTCCCACAATAACAAATAGGAAAAAATTAAACGCCCAAACTTTCATTGAATAAATAACGTCATTACTGAATTCTTTTTTTGTTCAATAAAAGTATAAACCACACCTTCCAGTGTTCGAATTCATCTTAAAATTTATCAGAATCAATTTGCATCAAGTAAACGCCATGAGAATCCAATATTTTCTCACTTTAATTATACAAAATCAATCAACCAAAATTAAAAAGAAAGAAAATAGCAGAAGTTGTAAGTTATAAAGTAAGTAAATGAAATATATTTGCACTCATATATAGTTTTCTGATAATATCTCCACCTGCTGAGTCCGTCCCTGACTCTATTGTGAAACAGAGCCGAAAATCCAAAAGTAATTGAATATTCTTACGATAATCAGCTAATATGACTTGGAGCAGCGTTACAGTTAGACACATTTCACGTGTTTCATTCATTTCGCTTCAACGGCGTTATAATTAGTAAAATGCTTTTGAAACATCGTCAGCCTCTGTTTTAACGATACGTTGTTGATTGGGATTGAGTGTGAGTTTATTATTTTGACAGGTTACATTTCACTATCCATATCAATGTACCCACTAATAACGCTATTTTAAAAATCGTTTAATATAACGCTCATTACAATTTTTAACTGTTATTGAAAAAAAGTTTCAATATTAATTGAATATATTGAATGCTTAAGTGATGAAGCATTGGAAGATTGAGTAGAAAATGTTGACATTAGAAAATAATATATAGTTAAATTGCTATAATTTGATACTTTCATTATGGAAACACCAAACTAATTTTCACTCGAATAGTGTAATAATTCCTTCAAAACAGAACGCCAATAAACATTCAGACCTCAACACTGAAAAATAAAATTGAATATAAACTTAAATTCAAACACTTGAACTTATGATTTATACTTTATTGACTACATAGCATGACGCGTTTCGTCGTTACAAACGACTTCTTCAGATGCTTACAGAATAATAACAACTTTTGAAAAACACAGGTATAAATATCAGGGAATTTTGGGATTCTATGGTTTTGGTTCTACCTAAGATATTCCATTCTGAAAAATAATTTCTATTACCTGAAAAGGTTTAACAAGGTTGAATTGTTTAATTCTATCTGTTCATTGAGCAAATTTCCAGAATTTTTAAGCCGATTCATTTCCTTTATTTCCCAATAATCTAATTGACTACTTCTCTCTATATTGTGTAAAATTTTGAAATTCGCATGAAAAGTATGGCTTTCTGTTAATGAATGGTTAGCATAATTCGAATTACTTTCATTATGGGCGAAGCTATATTTATGTTCCTGTATTCTAGTACCAAAATTTCTACTACTTTTACCTGTATATATATATATATATATATATATATATATATATATATATATATATATATATATATATATATATATATATATATATATACCGGGACATGTGCCTCAATTCAATTGGTAAACACCTGATTTGTCTTCTCTTTTTATTTTGTTTTTATTGTTCTTAATGTGTCTCGATAATTTATTGTTCAAATAAAAAATTAAAGTTCATAGAGAAACATAAGTTCAAGTGTTTGAATTTAAGTTTATATTCAATTATAATGGATTTACATCAAATAAACGCCAACACTATTAAATATGAAAAATAAAAGTTAATTTTAATCTTTCAACCCTCTTCACAGCGATTAGAGAATACTAGATTTGCAAAATATTAGCGTATTTACTATTAGTAAGGGATACATATATACATACATCCTACCTTCTACTGGAACTTTCCAGTTTTTAATGGATATTCCTTTCTTTATGAATACATAATCGAATTGAATATATTCAAAATTAGCATTTACACTAGTAAAGGTAAAAGAGAATACAAAAACACGAAAATGACATTCAAACGCGTTAAACAAATTATCAACTGTGAAGCCGAATAAGTGAGCGTGATATGGAATCCAGGAATTAGAAAATCCTCCTCAGAATTTTCCCTTCAGTCCATCCAATACGTCTTTAAATATTGTACATAGAATCAAAAACGTTAGAATTCTGCATTATTTAAAGTAAAAGAATACCTACGCCCACTCATTACCAAAACTGTAATTTTTTCGAAGGAGTATTTTACATAGAAACCTTGAATTCGAAACAGACTGTTTCCACTTGTAACCTGTTTTTCTTCTATGCAGCTTTTGGAAGCAATTGAATTGAAAAGAAGGCTATGTCAGGGCTCATTTATCTAACTTGAAAGTTAGAGGTTCAAAAAAGCAGAATATCGCTTCCATCACATATTTTTCCGTTTTTTTTCTTCATAAGTATCAGTTCAATAGCTTGAATATCACTCATTTTGGAGATGTTTTATTTCTAATGCATTAAATAAGTTGCTCTCCACTAATTTCAATTGAAATTCGAAATTGAAAAAATTGGTTCCATTCAAAAGCAGTCCGATTCAGATTCAATAATTAAATTTAACTTTCAGTTTACCAAACTTTTCATAGCAAAGTAGGAATTTTCTATATGCTGATATTCACTAGTTTTCTCCACGTTTCGATATGAAATTTGAATGTACAAGTGGCATTTAAGTTGATTCATCAGATTCATCACTTGAGTAACTACGAGTATTAACCAAGTTACTTCAATTTTACTATCAATTTCAATTATAATATACCAGTAAAGTTAAGTGAATATTCAATATAAGAATGATGTTATATCGATGAAGGGCTGTGAAATTTTCATTATTGAAAAATGCAGAATGAAATAAACAAACCGATGGAAAATGATAGAAATAATGGCTTAAACGTTTATTCAACAAAAGTTGAATGAAATTTGAATTATTTTTTGAAGTTTTCATTCAACGAAAAAATTTTTAAAAATTAGAATAAACATTCCGATGAGAAAATTCGACAAATAACTGTGAAAACCCCAATACCTTCAAATGAAGGGCTATGGAGGTCTATAAAAATTTTAATCTGACTTGCTGTGCTTTTCTCTGTCTGGTAACTATCTTATTTGAAGTTAAGCAACAGTTCATTGACACTCTCAAACTTTAAGGCTGGTACTCGATCCACAAAAACGTTTAAGGATCAATCAAGTTTCGGTTTCTGCTATAAACAATTATAACTATATTATTTTGAAACGCCAGTGAAGTATTGCACAGGTGACATGGATTTTCTCCCGGATTACCGTGAGAAAATACATATGACATGATATTGAATTTATTATACCGTGTTGTGATATCAATAATACATGAAGAAATGTCTCGGACGGCTATTCAACAAATGTTAATCATCGCTCTGTGATTGCGGTCGGATTATTCAATATGACTATTCTTTTTTATACGGCTATTCTACTGATCTCGTATTTTATGCTAATTGGTAGATTGATACGTCGAAAGTTATTATTTTCACATAGTGACTTCCATTGAAATTTTAATTATGAGTTACTTTTTCTAATAGAATTCCTATTTCTCTATTAACGCATGAAGTTAGGCACACACACACACACACACACACACACACATATATATATATATATATATATATATATATATATATATATATATATATATATATATTATATATATATATATATATAGTTTCAAGATTCACAAATCATTCATTCAAATAAATACATAAACTCTAAATCGGAATATCGAAATAATTCAAATAAAACTCTGTCTACTGGGAGCTCTCTATACAAATGTTCGATGACTTCGAAGTTTGTTGAATGATAATAAGATACAATTCTTTCAGCATTATTATGAATTATCAGTATTATTTAATCGATCAATCAATAATAAATCGATAACTTTCAAAACACCCCAGGTCCTATATCCGAATGAAGAGAACATTAGTTCGTGAACTATACACGTGAGCTCCCTCTATCGAAGAGAAGACGTAGAAACTCTTCGTGCGCTTTCAAGCGCACTTAATATTCACTCTCGAAAGTGATAGGTTGGTTCTCGTTGACAACGTTGATTTGAGTAGACAGGTCCTTGAGAGTGTTATTTGAAATATTTCGATATTTCAATTAAGAGTCTCAGTATTACTTGTATGAATGATTTTAAATCTTGAAGCTAGCTATCTTTTTGCCCGCGTGGGCGTGATCTGGAGCGATTAGTCATGAGATCATTCTTACACAGTGCAAAGTGCTGTTGTATTCCAATGGAATGTCTACGAGGCATCTACGTACTTTAATTAATGTTCCCAATGGTCCTTTCTTCGATAGAGGGAGCTATCGAATAACGTGAATACTTCACGAACTAATAATAATAATAATAATAATAATAATAATAATAATAATAATAATAATAATAATAATAATAATAATGATAATAATAATAATAATAATAATAATAATAATAATAATAATAATAATAATACAACTTTATTGAATGGCAGCTCATTACAGTGTTTCCTTAAATATTAACAACAAACAAGTAGAAGCTCATAAGCAACGGAAACCATTTCAAAAGGTGGTTCATATTGGCTTTCGATAAATAATTAGGAGAACTAATGTTCTCCTCATTCGGATATAGGACGTGGGGGTGTTTTGAAAGGCATCGATTCTTGATTGATTGATTCAATAAGAGTAATGATTCATAATTATGATGAAACAATCTTATAACCATTCAACAAGTTTGATAATTTTTCGAAGCGCATTTATTATTCTCTCGAAACTCTCGAAACTGATAGGTCTGTTCTTATTGACAACATTTGTGTAGACAGCTCCTTGAGAGTTTTATTTGAAATATTTTGATATATCGATTAACAGTCTCATTATTCATTGTTTACTATATATATATATATATATATATATATATATATATATATATATATATATATATATATATATATATATATATATATATATATATATATATATATATATATATATATATATATATATATATATATATATATATATATATATATATATATATATATATATATATATATATATATATATATATATATATATATATATATATATAATTGGTCTGGTGATGTGTTTAAAAACTCATTTATTCATAACAATTTCCGATATTTCGAAACTTATTGTCTTTTCTTCAGGAGAAAAACAGAAATTAGAGTTTATGCAATGATAATACAATACTAACATTATTCACTAAACGTCCCTTATTTTGTTTGGATTTGTACCCTACATATTGCTGAACTGAATTCAGAATTGTGAAGAACACTGATATCATTCCATGAAAAAGAAACCCACCCCCAGTAACAAATGTTTGCGAGCCCAATTAAACACAATGAGCGTGCTTAAAAATCAATCATAACTTTATGATGAAAAATAAGAAATTACCTTTGATCATCAGGAAGTTTACCAGCAAAAGAAAAGATGATGGCTTTTTTCCTTCAACAAAATTCAACCTAATTAATTTCAGCTCATATGTTTCATTTCGTATTTAATTTCGCGGAATCACACTTTGCATTTGGTCAGTATTTTTCGAAATCGACGCATTATGCTATTTTATATCAATTCGTACAAACAAATTTTTTTCGACGTGGTTCGCCACTTTCCATATTTACGGTATTTTTATGTTATTGGAATGGTATGTTGTGGCAAACAACATACTCTTTACATACACACTCAATTCAAAACAAGTTTATAGGTCATACTCGCATGAATAATCGAGTATATATTGTTCAACCTCATGCGAAATAACACGCGGAATATGCGTAAGAAAAACTCTGTGAACTGCAACATTCCATCGTCATTTTCCTAATTGAACAACGCATCGGTTTCCTAATTGATGTAGAAAAGATTTAATTTCTCTTTCTCATAGACTACTTGATAGCCAGTACTCTTAGCTTGTTAGACAATAAAATCACCATCTCAAGCTTCTCTGAATGTTTTTTTGCATGTCACGGTTATAATTCATATTCTATGCTAATCCTTCACTCGCACTGGGTACACTTTGTTGATTCTCACTACTCTGGAGATACCGTGGTCATGCACAGATATGGCCACGGTATATATCACACGGTAAATATTACAGTGTATATGTTCATATACATTGTTATCAATAACAGTAACGCTTAGAAATTCAATAACTTTGAAAAATTTTGTAAAACTAAGGTTCATCTATTTGAAAAAAGGTTTGAGTAGTCAAGTTTCATCAAACACAATGATCTCCTCGGTAATCACAATGGTAATGACAATGGTAATCAACACACTTGTAAATACCTACATAATCAGGTAATAAAAACATTTAAAGGTGTTTCTATGTAAAAAACTAGAATAGTTGCAATTCACTCATGGGTGACATAGAAATACATTCGAAAAAGGTGAAATATTTCGAATAATTTGATCATTAACGAAAATATCGATATTATTATACCTATCGATGTAACTATAAACTTGGTAGCACTTTTTTCTCAAACTCTAGATGAAGAATATTTTCATGATGCCCTATATTCCACAGAAACGTCGGAATTACTCAGAGCAATTGCTGGAGCGAGAATATTCGCAGCCCTTGCAGATAACCCTCACCCTCTAGTAGCCATCCTAGGAGACTATGAAAAAGATGCCCAATGGAAACATAACAGCTCCAGATTGATGCTCATAGCCCATCACATATTTGCTTATGAAGTCGGACCATGATCTAGGACACCTTCAGTATCACTAAATATTCAAATTTTCAAATTGTAAGTTTATAGAAACTTCTTCTTCTCAGTCGTTCACTCTAGACAGAGTGGTCATGGTCGTGTCTCCGTTTTGTGCCACTGCGTCCCACGCAATACGGCTCCACACTGCTCTATGCTTAGCAGCTCTAGAGTTTTCATTGATGCTGGAATGCGTTACAGATTTTATCAGATCTGTCCACCTTGTTGGAAAGCGCCCACGCGATCTTTTTCCCTCGGACCACCAATCGTTTGATAGAGTCTTCGTTTCGGGTTATATGTCCAAAGAATTTAAGGATTCGCAGCTGCACACTCGACGATAACATCTCTTTGATGTTTAGCTAGCTCCTTCAGAATCGAGACATTGGTTCGATGTGAAGTCCACGGGATTCTGAGCAAGCATCTCCAGAATAATTTCATGAATTCTGCAGATGTATAAAAAGTAATCATTTGAATAGTGTAGCGTGTAGTAGTGTAGCGTGTAATGTAGTACAAAACACACATTTCTGATTTCTAACTACTGGAGCAACGGAATTACATGTGATCAACAGGTCGAAACAAGAAGTGAATTCCTTGCTCACACACTAACCCTCTAAAAAATCTTCATACAAACCTCGATTAAAATTGCTGTTAATTCTTCTTTACCAATGTGGAACTCAGACCATAAAACCTGTTAATATTAATTCAATATGGACCCTGGCAGTGGTGTAGTGGCAAAATTTTCAGTGTGGGAACGCTAAATACTGACATACCAATGGGAGGAAGTGGTCTGAGGGGTCTGCATAAACAACAGTTGCCTCCCCATTTTGAAGACATTCTGAAACCATTGTTAATTCAGCTAATATGTCATCGATTATCGCCAAATCTGACGGAAACTGAGTTGATGTCAAGCGCCTAATCAACCCACCGTACATTGCTCGTTCAGTTGTTGTTCTGTTCTTGTCTTCTTGAGCCTTCTTAAAATGAAAGTAAAGTTCTTGATATCCATACCAAACCGCCATAACAGTTTTAAATGAACTGGAAACCCATCTCGTACCCAAAATACGACCAACTTTCTGTAGTTGCAAATCCAGCTCACTGGCATACTCGGATAGTTCCCTTTTTTTTACTGAATAAAACCATTGTGTTCCCACGCGATTCCGTTCCACTACACCCCTGGACCATGGAGTGGAGATGTAGTTTTATACTGGAAAAAGCTCATAATGGTATGGATTATGCCATTGACCGGGAAGGGTCTTATACCAGAATAGAGATAGTGATATCCTGGAAAAAAATCGAAAGGAGAACAATTGATTTCTTCGGACTCATAACTCTTGACAAAAAATATCATATTGTCCTCCTAATCATGTGACAAGGACGTTGAACAATATGGACACCCTTGGAAGAACTGAGCTTGATTGACAGAAGAGTAATCACTCTGCAGTATGAGCGATGAGCCATATACACCAACGTAATTAAATTGTCATACATATACCCAAGTAGGCAAAGTAGCACAGTAGCGAAAAAAGAAAATCCTATGTAATCTATATTGTGAGTGTTTTGTTTGTTTTTAGGTCATATAAAAATGATATCAGAAATTCAATTCATCTCCTACGTTTCGAATGAAATATTTCTCTCTTTCGATAAACAAGATAGTTACATTACACACAAAACATGAAATTATGACCTGCATTGAAAAAAAATTTACTGTGAACACAATCTTTGAAAAATTCGAAATTGTTACTGGTGAATTTGATATAACCTTTGAATGGCCTTATTCACAACGTATAATGTGTACTATGTTTCACTATTGTTAACTTGATACACTACACATTCATACTCAAATAATTGTTCTCACACCAATTAGCAACATGGTCCAGCGCGAGCTGAAGTTGTACACAGTTGTCCTGTGATCTAACTTCATGATATAGTTTCAAATCGTCTGCGAACATCAAATGTTCAAATGTAGTGAGTGAATATTATCCATCAGATCATTTACGAACAGAATAAATAACAGTGGTCCAATATTGGACCCATTATTAGGCATTAGATAATAATTCTTATGAGGTGCCACTTATTTGGGTTTGAGTAAAAATTATGGTAACCTGCAGATTCTCCTAGTTGTTAACGCTTTAGATTACACAAAATACGTGAAGCTTACTGTCGTTTGATTGTCTTCAAATCTATGTGATTCTTTCAGATCAATTTTTCATATTGAATACAAACTGTTTCATTCTTTCAAAAGGTGGAATAAAAATCTGGAAACATATCATTTGTTATTTATATCTGTTGATAGTGTGGCATTACTCTCCAATCAGGAATTTCGAACGAAAACTCAAAGGATTTCAATTGGACGAAGTCATCGTAAACATTGATGCAACTGGCATGTTTGTGCCCTGTATAGTTGGTATTGTTTGCTATACAAACAATTATACATAATGTATATAATTAAAGCTTTATGCACCGTTGAGTGTTCGAGAGTTTGTGCGGGATACATATCTAGCAAGTGAGAACCAGATTATCTTGATATTTGTTCGTATAATTCTGGTTTAGTTATTGAGTAAGTTGTTTCAAACAATGTACATAACTGCATGGAGATTCATTCAATCTGTATTGTCGTCAGCTGGAAACTAGATCAAAAAAGTTTTCTATATATGAGTAGAATTGTTATTTGTTGCTTCGGATCTAGCATTATCGATATGAGCCATGAAATTGACAAATGATTATTTTAACTTATGAATGATTGTATACATCTATACAAACACTTATATAAAAACTTTAGCTGTGTTAAATTTCATGTTCATCTGCTAGCGCAGTTTTCCTGAGAAAGAGTTTAGAGATATGACGAAGGTATTAATATAAAGATGGACATATATATTCAAATATTGATTTCGTATTCGATTTCGTCAATGTTGTTGAACATTTGAACAAAATTCCATTCGTATTAATTGTCTTTCACAGCAACTGACCGAAGACTTCACTTCTTCGTTTTAGACTGCAGATCATGTATGACCGCCAGTATGAGCAAAGGAGACCTCTACTTCCTCTCTACTTCACTCCCTATAATTTGGCGACATGTTATAGAAACATAGCCAAGAACACAGAGTAAAATACATGGTGACCCCAACAAAGATTAAATAAATTAAACGAATCAAAGAGAGTGAAACGAAGGACCTTTTAGTCAGTTAGGAAGCATATGTTATTCTCAAAGTACTAGAAGACGTAAAGTGTAATTGTATTATTATATGTGAAATCTGATATAAGTAATTTTCATTTAAATCACATTAAGTGATTTCATTCATTTCAAATCACTTCAAATTAATAAATACAAATATTCTGTCAACCTGTTGAACATCCAAATTAATCATACCTCAAGCCCCCTTCTAAATCTTTTCAAAATACTTAGTTTCCTATATAGTAGTTCAGTATGAATTGATCCCTTCTACCTGTTTTCTAACCTGTTGTCTCTATATTCATAATTTAAGATTACCTATTGTATGTATTCGAGAAATGTCATCAGTCTACACGTAGCATTTGAAAAAGGTGAATCTCATCGATACGTGCGTCATGCAGTATTCTTTTTAATATATGTGTAAATCTTGACTTAACAATTGTTTTATGAAGAAGAATGTCCAATGATGTGAAGATCTGGATTCGCATCTCGAGTAAGAAATGGACATTGGCATTGGGTTGATAATATAAATAAGAATACGTCTGATGAGCAATGAAGAAAGCTTAGAACGTCAATTAAAATATATAAGAAACATACGAGGTTTATTCGAAAGAAAAGGTGAATTTGAATATTTTCGAAAAGTATTTATTATAAATCAAAATCCCTTCTCTCCCCTTCAAAGTAATCCCCCTCAGATATATTGTGCAGTTATGCCAGCGCTTCTTCAAATAATAAATCAAATAACAAATCCTCAGAGCAATTATTAAATGCGCTTTTCGGTATGGCCATCAGCTCGTTCTTCCATTCCGACTTTCTCTCATCGACTTGGCAAAGTGCTTTTCTTTCATTGGTCTATTCAGTTTTAGGAATAGAAAAAAGTCGAAGAATGCTGAGGTAGAACCATGATTACGGTGTTGTTTTGGTCAAAAAATCACGAACAAGCTTTGATGTGTGAGCTGATATCGTGATGCAGAAACCATGATTTGGTTTTTCCACAATTCCGATCGTTTGAGCAAAAGTGCTTCACAAAAACGATGAATAACTTCCTTAGTAGTGTTCCTTATCAACTGTACGACCTGTTGGCAAGAACTCATGACACCACGTCGTTGTAATCGAAGGAAACAGTGAGCAAAATCATCACATTTGAACGTACTTAGCGTGCGTTTTTCGGTCTTGGCTCTTCTGACCGCTTCCATTGGGATTATTGGGCCTTGGTTTCGACGTCATAAACATATATACACAGTTTCGTCGCCAGTTATGCCTTTTTTGAGCAAATCTGGATCGTCGTTGACGTCATTCAATAACTCCTGAGCGATATTAATGCGACATTGCTTTTGCTCGAAATTTAGCAATTTTGGAACAACTACGCTGCCACACTTTTCATGCCCAAAGCATAAAAAACAATTACATGACATGAGCCGATTGATATGCCAACATTCTCTGCAACTTCCATAATATTGATTCGACGATTTTCCAAAAGCTTCACTTCTTAACGTGGTTACATGCTCATCATTATAAACATCTTCTCGTCCTTCTGTCAAGCGCTTAAACCAATTGAAAACACTTTGTTGGTACAAAGTAGACTCGCTGAATGCCGCAGTCAATATTATAGTTGCGTTGGAGCGCTTCATTCCATTTTTAACGGAAAATTTAATACAGATTCTTGGATGCATTTTTTTAAAGTAAGAAATCGGAGAAACATAAAAACGTGACAATTTTCAGTTGTCAAAAACAAACTACTAAGAAAAAATTACTGATAATTTCAACTTATGAGAAACGTAAGTGTACCAACATAACGAAAAAAACTTTCAATGATCGAATATGAACATCCCACGAAAATTGAAAATTCGAATTTTTTTAGAACAGGCCTCGTATATGGTCCTCCTTGTAAGACGTGCCACAATTAACCAGGTTGGTAGCATTTTATGTCTTATGTTGAATACGGAGTTATATGATAAATAAAATTGGACAGGAAATGCAATAATCGGACCTTTCATTG
The DNA here is from genome assembly GCA_030704895.1 of Henosepilachna vigintioctopunctata. Classification (NCBI taxonomy): domain Eukaryota; kingdom Metazoa; phylum Arthropoda; class Insecta; order Coleoptera; family Coccinellidae; genus Henosepilachna; species Henosepilachna vigintioctopunctata. The sequence continues at coordinate 1,437,393 of JARQZJ010000074.1, read as the reverse complement.
GAGTCGAACAAGAATATAACAGAAAAACGCGTATATTTAGCGTACACAATAATTTCTACCCCTTCGAAAAAATCATTGTTCGAGACTCGTCCGAACAATATTTCGCATGACAATAGGAATCGCGAACACAAAAATACTCAAATCGAAAACGGGGCTTATCTCTTGTACAGCAGCGGTAGCAAGTTGAAAACAAAAGGAACAGCGATTTTCCTAAAACTCAATTAACGAGTCATCTTACTAAATAAAGAGTATGATTGGACGTGTCACTGCAATCCAGGAAACAATCCGGTCGTCCATTAAAAGTAACGATTGAGATGGAAATTAATGCCGGCTGGTTCGCAGAGATAAACAGAGCAGAGTGGGCTTGCAGATAGAGTAGTCCAATCGGAGTCCCTTCACCCCTTTCCGAAGCCTTTTCATCGCCGGAGTCGATGCTGGACGCCCTTCCCTTGGAGGCAGGATTCGCAATCAATCGAAAGAAAATTGACGGCATCGCTCCAACCATCTAGGAAAACGTCCAAGAGGATGATTTGGCTGTACGAAGATGAAGAAGTCAGTAATATAGATTATATAGATTGTTAATTTTGGTCACTAGGTTGAAATATTGACATTTTTATTCGGTATTCACTTCAACATTATTACAACCTTATTATCACCATTATTCTTCGAAAACTAGAGAAATTTCAGTCCAAGTAATTCTCAAAGTTGTACATCAAACTCACATTTTATAAAAGCATTCGATTCAAGATATCATCTTTGCTAATCTATAATAAAAAAATGAATCGAAAAATGTGTTGGTAAGCGCATAACTCAACAACCCCTGGATCAATTTAGCCAATTTTTTTTTAATGTTCCTTGAAGTCTAATGATGGTTTTTACGGCGGAAAAATTCGAATAATTGCCAGGGAAAACCTTAAAAATAGCCTATTTCTTTTTCCCATACAAACGTTCAGTTTTCTAACTGAAATGTAGAGTCAACGCCTGGACCAATTTAGAAAATTCTTTTTTCAAAATGTTCGTTGATGTCCAAGAATGCTTTTTACGGCGGAAAACGTCGAATAACGGCCGGAAAAACTAAAAACAGCCCATTTCTTTTTTCCATTCCAACGTTTCCCTGCTCAAATGTGGAGTCAACGGATGGACCGATTTCACTATTTTTTGTTGTGTTTGTTATCATCAGAAAAAGTTTAAAAAATTGCGTGTAAAATTATAAAATTTAAGAATACTTAATTAATAATATAAGTAAAAAATAAAATTATTAATTCTCAAAAAGAGTACCTATGTAAAAAAGTGAATATCTCATCACACATTTCGGTTAGTTTAGAGCTATCACGACTAATATTAAAACTTTAATTCAATATTAAATTTTGGTAAATTTGAATAGACTGACATACACGTTACTAACATAGCACGTGGTATATTTGATTATGAAGAAGAATACATAGATTCTTAAATTTACAGTTGAAATTTAGTTTTTAAAAATGATAGCTATTAGATGTACAAACTTAAGTCGCAGAACTCGCAATGCAGCAAGTCAAAGATATAAGAGAGAACGTCAAACTGACGATCAACGCGAAGCTCGAAATGAAGTTGAACGGAATCTATGGAATCGAAATTAAAAATATGAAAAGGTTGCGTTTAACTCCTATCGACTTGCATTCAATTATAACGTTGAAATATATTACAGTTCACAGCAAATCGTTTGTATTGGACCAATGAACGTTGTGTGCCAATATTGCAAGGCAAAGTTTAATTGTTATTGATAAGAAGATACTACCAATGAAGCAATAAAATAATGAGCGAAGAGTCAATTAAAATAGACGCTACAGCCAGCAGAGCCACAATATTCATTGGTTTCCGGGAATGGACTAAATTCTGAACATTTTTTGACTTATATCCAGCAAATATCTCATATAATTAATGATGAGATATATGGGACAAATACATGATACGAAATTAGAAACATGCCGTATAGAACGGCCAGGTTAATAACTTTCAATACATCAAACGTGTTAATATGGGAATTTTTTGATAATTTGATTGATTTGAAATAACAGGAAGTATTGCAGTCTTTCGTAAGTAAGTCCCTGTCTCCACACGGGATAAATATTGAAAACAAGATAGTGTAGCGCAAATAGTAGAATCTGTCTTTCCGGCTTATTGAAAAATATTCAGATAAATATGACTGGGCGTACAAAGTTCGCCCGGTCAGCTAGTAGCATATAGAAATAAGTTCGTGATCATATTGGTAATTTATGAATATTAATTTAATTCTCATAAGAAGAATATCCGTCCAAAGCTCAAAAGATGTTTTGAATGCTTTCGACTACTAAATCAACTCGCAATATGGTATAATTGATTAATTTAGCAATACAGAAGTTTTCATTATCATAACAACGTTGAACATATTGGCTTCTCCAATATTTCCAACATCTAATCAGAATTTCAAAATTATTCTACATACCAGTCATACATACAAAGAAAATTTTAGAGTTTCTTCCAGACAAAATACTTGCCCGTATATAACTATAAAGAATATTCTGTTTGCAAAATTCATGGATAATTGGAATACTTAGCTGATTATTCTAGTAAGGAGACACCATTTTTATTCAAAAAACAGAAAGTTTATTTCCACTTCCCTGTTGAACTTTAACCACAGATTTATATGGAATTACTTTATAATATTTACCTTTGAAGTATTTCAGATATTCAATACCAAATAATTGAACTGAATCCGTGGTTTTCGATTCGATCTCTATTTGAAACACTCTTAATTTCTGTGAACTAAATACCTACACTTTCTGTGAATATATACCTGCGCTGAAACTTTGACATGTTTTCTTTAGTACTTTATAATACCAGATAGAGTGATTGTGATAAGTGTGTGTATTAGTAATATATACAATTAATATTCAACCACACAAGCACGAATAGTTCATATAAGATGTAAGTTTCATTATTAATTCATACCTATAGGTATAACTTCGTCCTATATTGTTGAACTTTCTGATACATACTTTTCCTATAGAAACGTCAATGTCCTGCTACAGAAATGGTATCAAAATTTTTCAATTATACCTAGGTACCTACCTATACTCGTATTGTGCAATTTGTGGGGATGTCTAATTTCAGGTACATGTAATCGTTCTCAGTTCTTTTCTGTTAACAGAAATTTGGTCCCAAATTGAATAGTAACTTCTACATTTAATTATTCCGACATAGGTTCTGAAAGTATCTATATTCAATTAGGCTTAGAAGGGCCCTGTTCTTCGGCCTTCCACATTTATGATAAGAGTAGTTTTTGTTAAAGTTTAGTAAAGGATCATTTTATACACACCTATGTATAAAATGATCCCTGGGGTTGGGGTAAAATAATCCCAGGGATCATTTTATACCATGAGTTAATAAATATCAGTGAAATGAAACACTCAGCTCTTTATTTTAATCATATGTATTGTTCATAACAATTTAAATATGTAAACAAGTTCCACCAAAATTTTGCAGTCATCTAGTTTCATTAAAGATCTTTTTTTTGTAATTTTCTACTACTCAATCAACTATACATTGAAAATTTCAACCAACTTTTAAAAGGTTTGCAAAATTAACAACATACCTAGTCAAGGAATAGGTAAACAAATAAACTCTTCTTCTAAATAAAAAAAAACACAAATAATACTCATCCCTATCAAAGGTTTTTTATCAAAGTCAAAATGCAATAGAAAAATCAACTCTTCATCTAAAAAATAATAATTTTCTCATCAGGAACTTGGAAATAGTCCTATACCCTTAAAAATATTTTCACACTCACAAATTGATTACCAGAAAGGCAAATATCCCAAGTAAAGTCGCCTTCATCATCACTATCTACTCCCGCACAAGCCTCATGCCCCATTTCAGACATACAACGCACCTAATCTACCCTTCATTTTTATTGTCTTTGGAGTAGCTTTAGTAGAACAGAAGTGGCATTCAGTATCACTCTCATTTTCAGATGAATCTGATATTTTTTGCTTTTTTCCTTTAGTGTTCTGTTTGTTGGTCACCGTTTCTTGAATTGTTTTCGCTCCTTAAGGTATTTCTTTTGTTCTATGTCTATTCTCTTATTGGCTTCCTCTTCAAGGTATTTTTTGTATGGTGTGCTGGTGAGTACTTATGTGTCTACTCTTATTCGTCTTGCACTCGCTCTTTTTCCAATTATCTCAGGTGCTGGTCGAAACTTCCCTGGGTGTAACAACACCAAAAGATGTGAATGGAACACTAACAGCCAAAGCTGTTGGTAATCTTTCAGAAGATTAAGATGTTGAGCTATTCTTTGCTAATAGAGGATTTGGCTTGGTTCTTCAGGCCAATTTTGGCGATTAGTTTTGGGTATATAAATTCTCGGCATGATTTGTAAAAACAACAAATGCTAATGGGTTAAAATGATTCCTGGGATCATTTTGAACACACAGAAAGGGATCATTTAGCCCCAAACAACAAATTCCAAGATATCGATCAATTCATAACCTTCAAATACCGCGTGAGCTGATCGAACATTGCTTAAATATTAGCTAATTGCTATTAATACCCGCAAATAAAACAACATTTCAATGAACACGAACATGTAAAAGTAATGAGAGTCCAAAAGCAGGCTTACCTTAGAGCAGAGCCACACTTTTTAATTATTTTTCAATAAAATCACCACAACCGCTTACACCGCCGTGACACTTAGTGGGTCAATTAGCAGGGATGCGGGGAATATATTTCATGCGCATTTGAACAGAGGGCACTATTTTTCTCTGATTTACGGCTGGGGATCATAATAGTATTTGGTAGATCTGTGAACGAGACGTTTGACTTAACAAATGCAATGATTCATGTACCGTATTGAAAACAATTATTTACTTTTTTATATTCATATTATTGATTAATTGGAGAAGATGTCAATATATCGTGTTTGAAATTATAAAAATGGTTTATATAAGCAGAAATATGGAATAATTGACACAGATTTGATGATGCACGTAGTTATTTTCATGTAGGTAGATCTGCTATCAACTGAGGAACATTTTCTACTTTGAATTTTGAAATTCTTTGAAATCGAGGCTTCGATTCGTTCGTGCAACTATTAATTGAATTGTTTATTAAATTGAAATCAAAACTTTGAATTGAGCCGATAGGATATATTCTTGAAACTCGTTCGACATCTATTCCTCTTTATTGCTTTGAGATCATCGGCCCATTAGCTCAGTTGGTTAGAGCGTCGTGCTAATAACGCGAAGGTCGCGGGTTCGATCCCCTCATGGGCCAAGAACTTTTTTTTGTTCTATTCGTATCTACTATAAACTATATAGTTCATTTGACAAACGACTTGTAACAAATCCAGTACTACAATTACCGAATATCATACACTAACACATTTTAAATACATTTTTGTTCTATTCGTATCTACTATAAACTATAGGGATCATTAGATAAACGACTTCTAACAAATCCAATAATATAATTTCGATAAAACTAAGTAGTTTTTTGATATTTTACTGTAATTTAGTCAAACATGACAATATTGTTTCGCCAACACAGTGGCTTCATCACATGTAGTCATTGGCGAAACAATAGTGTTTGTCATGATTGTTATCATGTTTGACTAAATTATATTGCAAATCAAAAAACTACTTAGTTGTATTTAAATTATGTACCTATTCAGATTTTCATCAAGTATCGGTCCAATCGGATAAGTGAAGTCCAATAATACCTACGATTGCCGAATATCATTCACTTCTACGGTTTTTTAAATTATTGTTGAAATTTGTTGAATTCTGACCAGAAATTTTCTTGGTGTTTTTAGTAATGCAATCAGTGAACTCATTTTTGCTGTAAAAATTACATTTGACCTAGATTTCAACCCACTCATTTCACTCATTGAAATTGATTTATTTAGATTATTTATTTAGACCCGAGATCCACTAATCAGCAAAAGTCTTTTTTTTATGTAAAAACATGTCCCTTCCTGGAACAAAATACGTCTACCAGGTTGTATATTATTTTATTCATTTCAAATCTGAATAGCAAAATCTTGAATTTTTTCAATTTCACAGAAAATTCAATACCTAGAAAGGATTTATTAAGCTTATACACCTAGTTAGAAAACTGGCCGATTAGTAACAATAAGTTTAGACTTCAGACACTTAATGGTCACTTCTAAAGTATAATGGCCCATTAGCTCAGTTGGTTAGAGCGTCGTGCTAATAACGCGAAGGTCGCGGGTTCGATCCCCTCATGGGCCACAAAATTTTTAATCAGTGTATTATGCGACGAAACAATTAAAAGAATTCGAAATGTTAAATACTAAATCACTAATTTATATAGGTACTCGAATATTGAACAAATATAACAAATTTGACGTAATTTCGAAGTAATGCACAGTAAATGTAATAACTTGGTTTGGTTTCACAAAAGTCATAATAAATACTTGATTATTTTTTCACAGTATATGCACAGAGATATTATTATTGATATGAGCTGAAAAATATTGCGTTTCTACGTTTCGAATTCAATTAAAAAACATAAAATTGTTTATAAAATTCGTTATAAAATATAGAACTCTTTATAGATTACTTTAATCAACTTTTATCAGCAGTACTTTTGATGAATTTGTCATTTTGAATACACTAAAATAATTTTATAAAAAAAAAAAAATCCATGGATGGTCAATTTTCTGGTTGTTTACCTTAATATATACTAAGGATATAAAACAGGACTCAAAATACTGTGTAATGAACAGTAATTTCGATTGTCCAAGTTTTATCAAGTATCTGAATACATCTGAAGATGCAAAAAATTGAATAAATGAGATAATTGCATAGAAAATTGTATTCTTCATTCTTACCCTTGCCTCCTTTTCTGCCTGTAGGTTTAGTAAGCTATGATTGATTATTCATTTGTATTTATTGCTTGTGTGAGGAAGAGTTGACGAAATTATGAGTCCTAGAGTTTGAAGATTTTTTGAAATCTCTGATTATTCCTCATGATATCTTGTATTCAAATCCCATCTTCATCAAACCTGACCTGTTTTTTTTAAACAATTGGATTCAGTATGTTTAAACTAACAAAATATATATATATATATATATATATATATATATATATATATATATATATATATATATATATATATATATATATATATATATATATATATATATATATATATATATATATATATATATACAGTTTTCTTATTATGTTTATTATTATATGTTAGACGTATTTAATGAGATATTAGAAATCAACAAACAACAAGAGTGATCAACAACCAGAGGTGAATCACTCGTCCCTTCCTAATTTTACTTAGACCGAAACAAAATAGAAAAACTAGAGATGTGCAACTATCACATTAAATTTAAGTAATGTGTTCGATATATTTAGTGAGTTCATAAATCTGTTATATATTATTTATGATTGAATCGATTTTTAATCATATACCTATAAAGAGAGGTTATTTTGATGTGATATTTTCGTCAATTTTCAAATGAAAATTTCGCGTTTCTATTCAAAATTAATATAAATCTAAAAAAATTTTCTAAAGGAAGGTTAAAATTGAAATATTTTGCACACGTTCTTGTTCAAAAATCTGATCAAAATATGAATTATGGAGAAAAATACACTGCAATTATTAACTTTAAAGTTGTACTTTTACAAGTAAACCTTTAAAGGTAGCTTTAGAGTTCGAATTATTTTTCTTATTCTAGTAGGTATGTTCTACGTCAAGGTGTATTCTTCTTTTTTATTGAGTATAGAGTGGTGAAATCCTTTATATATTTGATCATTTAGAAATTGACAGTGGTAGGTATTTTTATTGTGTTCTTAGATTTCTACGGATTCTAAAATATTTAGTCTTTTACCATTTGAAGCTATACGAGTACGTAATATCTTTGAATTATCTGTATTTGGAAAGGAATGCAATGAGACTACAAAGTGTTGGACAAAGTTCGAGTTCTCTTTGTTTAGCCTAAAGGACTGTTGATGTTATTTGTATTTTGCAACAAAGTTTCTGCCTGTTTGCCCTATTAATACCTCATTCTGAGAATAATTTCTATTACCTGAAAAGGTTTAACAAGGGAATTTTTAATTCTATCTGTTCATTGAGCAAGTTTCCAGAATTTTTAAGACGATTTATTTCCACTACTTCCCAATATTTGTTATTATTCTGTAACAAATTTTGTTAATTCTGTATCTGAAGAAGTCGTTTGTAGACGAAACGCGTTTTCGTAGAAAATCCGTACATAATTGAGTTAGTGAAATTTTAAGGTTTGAAGCCATAAAATAAGTTGATTTTTGTTTATCCTTGAATGTGGGTGGGTATATTTGGTTGAGTGTTATTCGTTTTGGTTTTATCAAAGCAGTCATAATTCGTTTGTCATAACCATTTTGCCTAAACATCTGTTCGATTTTGTCGAATCCAATATTACAACTCTGTAATTTAAGATGTAAGCTTGTAAATTGTGTACTCGTTTTCAAATAATACCATTTCGCCATTCATGTACTTGAAAATGTAGTAAAACTTCGAAACTACCTTCGCAAATACATTGATAAATATAATGAAAAAAGGCAAGATGCACTTTTGATATAATATCTACATTCATGGATTATCACAGAATACCAGAAGAATCTATTCATTGAAATGTTATCGAAAGTTCAACAATTTTTCAAGAGAAGTTCCCTCAGATGTATCTTCAGTTAATTTCTTATAAATATATAACGCAATAATTAGTGTTTACCATTAAAATATAAATGAAAATGCATTACGAATATAATTTGACAATAGGTCCATTCAAATTCTTTGTTTCAAGTCAAATCTCCAACATTTTTTACCACGATCTCAAGTTCATCATTAAAATCAAATGTTTCCATTATTCCGAATTAGGTGATTTAAGATAGAAACTCGAAATAAAATATCACCACATTTTTCACGGTTCATGTTCACACTGACAATTAAAAATCGTACCGAAACATAATTATGTTATTATAATGATAGACTAGCGCAAATAGCTACAACGGTGTAAAGTAAATATACATAAAATAATAATATATAAACAAATAGAATGGTCCCACCGTATCGTATTCCTATTACTATCATCGAGCTAAAAAATTACATAGTTTATGGTTGGTTATTCATCGGAGTTGTTAACGATCTCCTTAATATTTTTCATAATTAATTCCGAACCAAGCGGTATGTAAATTAATTCGTATAATTTATGCGTATGCGAGAAAAAGTATATAGAAAAATTAATTAGGTATCCAGTCGATAATACATTCATAAAACGCTTCCTGCCTCTTCGTTATCTATTAAAATGTGCCAAAACATCGTTTCGTTCTTAAATAAATGTATGACGCGGTTTAATAGGGTGTGAAACTCGATTTAAATGGGCCCGTTCGAGCTTTCGAATTTCCTCGGTTTATCTGATTGAAAAATCAACGTTTTTTACAAGGTATTTTCATAGTACTTGAATGTGGTAATGAGGAAACTGCTTCGTGTATCTGTTAGAATATATTCTGGAAATATTCGTAAAATTAAGTAAGAGTTGATTGTGGATAATACAGTCATTGACTGTTACTTATTAATGCGTTACGAGTTCTTCTGCTTCTGTAATTTCACCATAATCATTAATTTTGTTAACAAATCATATTCGAAATGTTATTGCTGAATAAATGGAATAACTTAAAGTTATGAGTGAATATAATCAGAAATTTTATCCAGTGATTGGATACAAGTAAGTATATATATATATATATATATATATATATATATATATATATATATATATATATATATATATATATATATATATATATATATATTCAATTTATGATTTCTTCCTTTATTTCTTAGACTTTTATTTACATATATATTTTATCGAATGGTGTTCTTGGGTTATTAAGTCTATAAGTAACTGTTGGTAAATCTATATTTTATTTATGTTCCTTACGGAAAAAATAAATACATCTGGGAGGAAGGGTAGGTGTCACTCACTTTCGCAGCAGGTATCAAAGACGACAATCCGAGCGTCGAATAACTAGCTTGACGAATAAAAGAGTTGTTAGATATGAATTGAAGTTGCATCTCAAAGTGTAGACCTCGGTAGCTTAGCGGTCAAAAGCAGTGGGGCGTAAACCCAAAGAACCTGGGTTCGAATCCCAGTCGAGTTCAAAACTTTTGAAGTGTAATTTCAATTCTCAATTTTCACTGTAAAATATTAATACGATTATTCATGTCCGCACGTGGTTGGTTAACACGATTAAATTACTCTTCTATAATTATCATTGTTCCTTACGGAAAAAATAAATACATCTGGGAGGATGGGTAGGTGTCACTCACTTTCGCAGCAGGTATCAAAGACGACAATCCGAGCGTCGAATAACTAGCTTGACGAATAAAAGAGTTGTTAGATATGAATTGAAGTTGCATCTCAAAGTGTAGATATATATATATATATATATATATATATATATATATTCAATTTATGATTTCTTCCTTTATTTCTTAGACTTTTATTTACATATATATTTTATCGAATGGTGTTCTTGGGTTATTAAGTCTATAAGTAACTGTTGGTAAATCTATATTTTATTTATATATAGTTTCTAACGTTTCGACAAACCAATGTTGTCTTCTTCAGAAAATTGTTTTTCCTTATAAAAGCTCTTCTCTGCACAAAATAGTGTGAAATTCTTTCAAAATTACAAATAATACGATAAAGAATATCAAAGTCACAATGTGAACGTTCCAAATTAAAATGAAAAAAAAAACAAAATTTTTTATATATTGCGAACAAACAAGAAATATTAATAGTATTTATAATATATAGAATATTATATTGGGTATTGTGAGCTTATATTTTTGTAACAGAAAAATGTAAAACATTTATTATTGCAAGAAAACAACGATGTTTTCGATAAAGCCTCACTGCGTAAAAAATACTGCTATTAGTCACTGGGATTTATTTACATGAAAAGTTGCCTAACCAAATTTATTGAATTATTTGAGAGAATAGGAACCTTGAAAGAAAACTCTGTAGGAATTACTCAAATTGAATTATTTACCTAAGTATAAATAAATATTATATTTCTGATTAGCGCAACCAACAAACTACTTTATGAAAGTATTGAGCTTTTTTCGTTTATTTTTTGATTCAGTTTTCTCGTGTCCGGCTTCATTATTTTTTTTTGTGTGGTCATTCAATAAGATATTCGAAAAAAATGGAACACAGCATGTTCAGAATATTTTCATTGTCTTCACCACATAAACAGCAACAATAAAAATCTTTCAAGAACTCATCCAATCACACACTTAAAATTAGTGATTACACAAAATTGCTTTCTGGTGTATATTATTCAAAAGGGCCCGTTCTAGAGAAATGTCATTAATAATTCTTTCAAATATGTCACAAATGTGAAATGAGACATTTTTGAATGCAAAGAAAATGCAAGGCACAAACAACTGAATATTTGTTGGAGCCCAATTATCCCGTGGTATACATGTCATTCATTCACTCTTTGAAAATTCATTTTTACAACTGAAAGTCGATACTAGTTGCCCACCCGCCCGCAGTGTGCTGTTATAATTTGATTTACTACCAGGAATGCAACAAATTTTCGTCATTTTGAGAAAATATACTCCTTAGAAACTCACCTATTTCGATATTCCTGGAGATATGGTATCAAAAAACAATTTGACAACATTGGATAAAAGCACAAGAATTTCTGTTTTATTCTACAATTTGATGAGTTGAGCCTGGTCATTCTCCAAGAGGCAACATTATTAATTTATACTTATATTTAATAATATATAGAGGCAACATTTATAATTTCTACATTTACCAATGTAGAAACTATGGAGAATGGTAACGGAGATATAATTTCTACATTTACCAATGTAGAAATTATATCTCCATTAAGACAAAAAAACAAATGTACGCTGCCTTTTTCTCATCACACCTGAGATATTTGCTGCCTATATGGGGAACTTGTGATAGAGAACCTGCATAAGAACTAGTAGCGCCTCTGTCGTTAACTTTGTAAGTTCATATGTGAGGACGAAGTGTTTATAAACATGCATTTTAATACTTATTCACGAAGCATGTAATTTTTATGAATTATTTCTTGGAAATATATACGAATTGAATACACACATATTTTACAATAACTTATTGTAATAATAAATATCGTTACAATAAAATTAATTGAGTGACTATGAGTTGGAAAATCGGTTAAAGGAAATCAAGATCTGGTAACACTGGATGTTGTGTTATGTTTTGTCACAATCCTTATAGTAAAACTGAGCCGAGTATAAGATTTTATTCATTTCCATCCTCGTCATCCAGCATATGATCCAACAATTTTTCCGTCCAAGTATAAACGTAAGGAAACTTCAAATACAACTTTAATTCGTTTTGATCGTTGGAAGAAAAAGAAACTAGTGTCTGAGGTTTTATCTGGTGCTAATGATGAACAAGAACAAATGAATTCATCAGTTAAAGGTGTTCAATTAGAAACCATGATCAATCAAATAGTCGGAAAATCTGATAAATCACTTTAAGTGGTGTCTTTTCAACCTACTAGTGATGACTTTATTTTCTCATGTGACTTTGATCGTGGGTCAAATAATGTTTCAACTCAAGCAACAATACCTCTACTAAAAATTTAAAAGCAGAAATAGTGACAAACGATAAAAGTAGTGGACCGGACATTCCAATTTTACTGTCGAGATTTCGAGGATACTCTTCAATAAAAAATGATAAACAACTTTTGGCTGTAACTGGTGTAAGGCCGGAAGTATTTACATTATTAAGGAAATAAAATAGGAATTTACATTATTACTTCAAGTGTTACATCAAAATGTTGTTTAATACTAGTTTTACGTATAACTTGAGCTTTTATAAAAGTAGTATCTCCAGTCTTCCATTCTTCAATATTTTTTACATGGTTACTTAGGAATAAATTTTCACCTTTTTCCTGAGGACTGCCGGAGATCCGGGACATTTATTTTTTGGAATCCACTTTTTATTATAACTATGTTAGACATTTTTAATCTTAATAAATCTATTATTACTGTATTGACAAGTATAAAATTTAAATTCTCTCACATAATAAATGTTAAATTTGGCCACCATGAGCGCTAGTGTCTAATAATCAAAGTCACGCAGGTTCTCTATATGGCATGTAAAGTGTACGATAATTTGAATGAGGACATCAGGTAAACTAAATGTTACTCCCACTTTTTAAGAAAATGTAAGGCATGTCTGAATGCTTGATGATAAATATGTACCTGTTAGATATAAGTTAATTTTGGATTTTAATTATATTGGAGAAAATTAATTAGTTTTATAAATCTTTAGGCCAGGGCTAAATAAAGCACTGATTTTAGATAGAAGGAATGGTTTTTTTATATTATTGTAAAATGAATTAATTAATAATGACTTCATTTTCAAAAAAAAAAGTTTCAACGATCTAAAGAATTACTATAAGACTTCACCCTCACTATGGGTGAGAAATCAATTTGTAGATCAAGATTGCTAAGTAATTGAATAATAATCGGAAAATTATGCCGCAATTTATCATTGAAATAAGCGATACATGGTATTTTCTCATCGAACCACCCTACAGATTGGTGAATGAAAGTTCTGGAAGTTTAACAACAACCTTTCCGATCACGTTTCGCTAATAATGAGTAGATAAATCCGTTTCTTCGATCAATCGAAAAAATCAAATAACTCGGCGCTTCTAGAAAAGCCGCACGTCGTCATACTCCTCTACTTAATCGCTGTCCGATCTCTCAAAAATTCGTCCTTATCTTATTTACGGCCCAACGGGCAGATCTACATTGTACAGACCTTATCGCCTTGTCGGCGATTGGGGAATGTTAAGTAGATCGGTATTTATAATTGTCGCTAGATAGAGCGACCGCGGCGCCGGCGATCGTCTTCTGTTTCTCACGAGGTTTTGTACTTTTTGCAACCGCTTCAGGTATTGTCTAGAACTCGAACCGCGGTCAGGAACGGGGTAGGCCTTTTGTGAGTACGAGAATGATGAAGTTCATGTGAACATGATGAAATAGATATATTTCTTTAAAATTATTCGATGCTTTGGCAACTGCAAAGAGTGTTTGAAAATTGGTATTGAAGGGTTATTTCTCTTCAATGAATTAATTGAATAATTCGGAGTAAAAGAACTTATGACCTTCTTTTTTTTAATTCCATTAATATGTATTTATTTCCTTATCCATTTGTAGGTAAACTTGGTGTGTTTCCGGAGCATAATATTTTCCCATTGACTCCGATATACATATACACTTAATCTGTGGTCTTCTCCGTTTTCTTCCCGTTCTGTCTTCTAAACAATGTTGGATAACATCATAGCTGTACGCATGTTATTTACAGATGCTCTAAAAGAGTGATTAAAGTTCATTCCAAACCAGCCCTTCGTCTTCACCGCTTCTTATTCCAATTATGTTTGCTCCAATATGTTTAGTAATAGCAGATATTTGAGTACTCTCAATATATGACCAAAAAAATTAGAAAAGTTTCGGTCTCTTCAGTGTATTTATTATTTCATTTCTTTTTCCTATTCTGTTCCACAGTCGATACTCTGTCCCTCTGTGATGTGGTTGGTCGATAGCACTACCTTTCAAACGTCAATTTCCACTTCTTTCAATATCCAAACCTCTCAGTCAGATAACATTTTTTATTATATATTTATCTGTGGCCGTTGCGAATTCATCTCTGTTGAAACGTTCTTGAAATCTTGATGAGAATACCTTACATAGAATGTGAAACTCTAAAACTGAGGAGTACTGAGAAGTCTAGGAATAATGCAGTTGAACTCAAGTACTTATGTAATTAAGTTCCTGAAAGTTGAACTTAGTACCTACCTTAATACACAAGCAGTTATGCGTTAATGTACCTCACGTTGTAATAATAATAATAATAATACATTCATTCCCAACAAATATACATCCAATTACAGGGAAAAACTAACAAATTGTACACAAATATAAATAAATAAGAGAAAAGAGAGCATAAGCGAATATATACAACGAAAATAAAATTAAAATAAATCGAAATAGTAATAAACGATGACTAAATGGAACAAACTAAAAATAAAATATTATACATTGCAAAGTCACACGTAGTTAGGGTTACCAACATTTCTTCGGCGAAATATAGTATTTTAAAAAATTTGCTTTAAAAAATATAGTACACTTGTGAAAAATATAGTATTTTATGGAATAATAAAAAAATAGACATTGGTATATTTGTTACTTATTTATTTTTTATAAAAGCTATATTTTTTGCATTTCTTGCATTGTTTAATAATTTTTTATCTATTATAAAAGTGTCATATACTTTATTACATTCAATATTTAGATTAATGTAAATCAAAAGCTCATTTTTCATTAATGAGATACTACATCTGTTTCTTTCTTCCCGCCATTTCGAATTCATAACCGAAAATATCCTTTCTGTGAATGCCGAAGTGGCAGGAATAGAGAGCAGAAATGACACTACTTTAAATAAACTGGGTAAGTTATTTTCAGTATTTTTTAAAATATGCTGCCATTTTTGCCCTGTAGTTTTATCAGTGAACTCAATACAATCTTTTACTTTTGCTCAGATCAGAACCAAAGAGAAAGGATTATAGGTACGTTCGGATTTCGGATACACGCGAGCCTCACTCAAAAGTTAATGTTAAAAGCTCGTTCATAAGTAATAAAAAAATAGATAATTTGTTTGTTAGATTTCGTTGTGAAAATATAGTATTTTTGCGTACTATATATTACTTTAACAGTATATAGTACGCAGACCCGAAATATAGTACAATACTATATATTATAGTACGGTTGGCAACCCTACACGTAGTCAAGATGTTAAGAAAGTTAATGTCAAGAAGTTAATGAAATGTGGATGAAAACGAAAATAAAATTGAAATAAATTGCAATAGTAATATAAAGTAACCAAATGAAACAAAACTAAAATTAAAATATTATATATTACAAATTGTCATACGTAGACTCGTAAACAACATAAGTTGATGAAAATATCACGACACCCCATTGCACTGTTCTGAGTGGCATGTCAAAATCACTGATAGCCGATCAAAATAGATATCACATTGGCATTATGTTATGTACCTACCAACGCACATAGAAGTTATACTTCGTTGTTGCTTCAAAAAGAATATAATTCCAGAAATGTGATCCAGTTTACAATAAATGTGTAAAATAAATACACGATTTAGTCAATGTTGTCATGAACTCTTGTATATAATCATAATTTTTTGATTTTCTATTTATTTCTATACAGTATCAGTTATTAAACCGAAAACAATTAGCATAAAAATTTTGATAAGGGATAAAATTATAATATAGAAATTATTTTCAATGTATACGTGTAACATGAATACATAATGAGAGGAAACAAACTAACACTTTAAATGTATATCCAATAAACGTAGTTATACAAAGTTATTAATATAAAAAACCTTACATTAGTATCGAAAAAATTCACCACTGCTTTAAATTCAAAACATACACATATATTCATTTATATGTGAATAAATATGTGTGTATTGTGTTATATGATTTTTAATTTCATTCGTTCTTATATGAAAAACGTGTTGCAAATTATTGAAAAACAAAAAATGAAGAAACAGAATGCAGTATTTAGTTCTTACGAACACCTAAACATAGGAGTTCAAGTATTACAAGCAGATTTATTATAATTATTCAACCTCCCAACCCCCTTATCAGCTCTTCTTACCCTCCCTGCCATGCTAAGTAAACATTGGTATATTCATTATAGTGTTTTTGTTATTGATAATATATAATTCTGAAAAAAAAGAGACTTGGAATAATGGCAAGATGTCATAAAAAATGAGCAGAACAAAGAACTTAGCCTCTCTATACTGCTCACGTAATACTTGAACGGTCCCATATTTGCTGAATGTCTTTCCTTTTATAACGGGAGGACTTCAGAGGTTATATGTGTTGATGTAGTCCAGCATTCATTTTATCATTTTATTATGGAGCTTTCCTGTTCAAGCATGATCGTTCTGTTGATGTTCTTCAGGTACATCCTGCCTTGATAATGTTGCAGGTTGTCTCAATTCGGGTGCCAGCTCAAGAAGGTTGTTTATTGGGGTCGTATCTTCTTCGCCATTATGATATTCATTAATTTTGCGTGATGTATCATTCTTTAAGGTGTTGAGGCTTTGAGCCTTGCTTCTGGCACGAGTCTGTCTCTCAGAATAACTTCATTCTGATCGGAAACTCTCTGTTCTGTAGCGTTAATTACCGGGTATATCCTGCAGAAATCTTCATGAAGTTTTTGCCTGTAGCCAGAAGTTTCCTGTACTAAATTCGTCACTCTAAAATGAAAGTGCAGTATTGTTGTATTCATAGACGTTGTCCTTCTAGGTCAATGGTTCTCCACCAGAAGCCGGAATATACCGGTCCGCGAATGATTTTTAATTAAGCGGGCGGTAAGCTGCTGGTAGCTGTGCTGAAAGTGGGAAGTTACTGGAAGAATACAAGAAGTCATTGAATGACAGAACCTGCAAGGATAGGTACTTCTGAATCGAATTCACTTGACTGGTTTTCGTGTAGAAGAGCACTTTCTTATTCTAAATAATCTTCAGAAATCGTCTTGCCTAGTCTATGGTCTTCTCAACTACTTATGTGTGTGAACAAGGATTTCCTGCTTTGTTGGTAATTAAAAACGAGGCGAGGAATCGCTTGGAAGTAAGCGCAGTTTTTAGTATCAATATAATCCTAGGAGAGCCTAACTCGTGAAGAAGACGCACGCTCAAAAATAACATTACTACAAAATTACAGAATTTTGTCCAAGATTAATATTTATTTTCATGTAATTTCTTACTGAGCTTTTAATAGAAGTTTCAGTTTGATATTTACAGTTTATTTTCATTATACCTACTAGTGGTCCTTGCTAAGATGAACAATAGAGGAGACCATGACCAAGAAAAGGTTTGGGCTCTCTGTTCTAGGTAAATCCCGCCTCAGCCAGAGCGGGCTGTTCTAGTACCTGCTCAACACTTTCGGCAGGTCGAGTTTGAGATCTTGTAGGACTTCTATGTTGGTGTTGAATATAATAAGTTTATTGTTGATACATAACAGTAATTCTACAAGTAAGCAATATATCTACTTTTGACAATATAGCTCCTAGATACAGAAATTGCAAAAAGTTGGATAAGAAAATATCCGCAGCATCATTCTATCATAATAAACCCATAATATTCGAATAATTATTTAATTATTGGACAATTATTTGAGTTTGAATCTTTCAAAGTGTAAAGTTGTTTCTTTCACGAGGAAAAGAGACCGAATTGATAGTGATTATAGCGTCGGTGGTCAGGTTCTCGGCGTAGTCTTCGAGCAGAAGCTTTCCTTTGTCCCACACATCACCCAACTTATTTCATCTGCTGCGAAAATATATGGATTGGTTATACGTAATGGCAAATATTTTAATAATTCATCAACATTCATAGGACTATTTAATACCCTAATCCGTAGCAAGTTGGAGTATGCCAGCACTATCTGGCATCCCATTTACACTTGCCATCAACGCCATCTTGATGCTATTCAGACAAGGTTCTTGAAATTCTTAGTTTGAAGGGAGGATAAAGTTTATCCACAGAGAGGAGTCAATCATAACGAATTATGGAGTCGATTTAGTTTTATCTCATTGCAGAGCAGGAGAGAAACTTTATCACTCAAATTTTTGTACAAATTACTGCACAATCGTATTGATTGTCCTCCTCTATTGTCCGCTTCGAAATTTCGTGTTCCTAGGCAAAATTCTCGTAATACAGAATTATTCTACCTAGAGACTCCAAGGACCAACTCCCTAATACAATCCCCCATTTGGTTTATGGAGTCTACATTCAATAGAGTTGCTAATAATTGTGACATTCACTTTGACTCCATAGAATTTATTATTAGAGTTTTATAACGAATAACTAAAATTGACTAAAAAATTGAGCTCTTTGTTAAATTTTTTTTTAAATTATTTAATTAAATCTTTTTCTAATTATATAGTTATGTATTCAACATTGTTATTATTTTGTGTAATTGGGTGTTATACCTGTTGAGAATAAAGAATTTATTATTATTATTATTATAATTCAATGAAAATTTCTATCTATGGAAGCAATCTAAAAGCCCACATTTCTTACGATTTTCCTATAAAATGAAACCGCATAGAGCAGGCGGAAACATAAATTCTACGCGTTCGAATCCGATAACCCAAAGATTCCCCAACTTTGGGCTTGTATTCCCAGAAAAGCCGCCCGTTTAGCTCGAACCGACTCGTATTCGTTAACAGAAAAAAATCCTGTTCTCTACAACCGGTGCTACTATGTCCGATGCGACCAAACGGCATAATGTAACAAGTTTCGAGGCCGCGAGATCATTCTTAATGACGGTCCAGATAAGTTGAAAGTGATGTACCCGAATTCCGCTACTGGCACTTCGGAAATACCGACCGATTTGAAAATTATCAGAGATCCAGAGGTGGACTAGGCATTTTTTTTGTTTCCAATATAAAATTTATATCATGGAGATTCGTGAAATTAAAAGAAACACGTTTTTCAAACCTAATTCACCCCACTTTGATAATGTGGATACCAATAAGTTAGATCATTTTTCAAATTTTCTATAGTCGAAATCAAGGAAACATTTTTCTTCTAATTTTCAGTTTTTAGTTTATTTTTTATCTTATTATTTTATCTTTAATATAATTTCTTGAACTTTTTCTCTCTATCAGGGACACATCTACTTGACCAATTTATGAAAAAGCTTGAGACATGGAATTACATTTAATCATTACGAACAAGTTCTTGGTTCAGCTGACTACCTTTTACCTGCTTTCTATTAATTGTTTTTTTAATGTTTGAAACGCAAACAATATAAAAATAGGCACTAAATAAAGAATGAAGACTTTATGTGTTCCCTTCGAAATTATAAAAATATTATATTATATATTGAGATTAAACACGAGTACTATTACGCAAACTACTCAATAGGCCAAACGATTATATTTGTTTCGCCTATTTCTGATTCTTTTTTTTTAATAATAAAATTTATTGCGAAACATTCCTTACATTGTAAAATTACATTCATTCAATTGATACAATAATTACAACCACGAACCATGCTCACAAAAGAACTGAATTTAGTTTTGAGTCTGATCTTTCATTCAGCCTTAACTTCTTTTTAAACCGTTCTTTTCTAATTCATGCAGAATAACGAAGTTGAGTCACATCGCTACGAACAACTCGAAATTACAATATTGAAGTAGTAAATATTTGAAAAGCTATTTGAGTATACCGCTGTTCGATCGATTTAATTGAATGTACAAAATCAATTGGTTATTTTTTAAATTTCAAATTCTCTAGGTATATTGATAATAATTGAGGAATAAGTAAGTTCATAATTGGTGATCAACGAAACGTTAAATGAGTAAAATTTATAGAATGAGAAGGCTTGATTGGATGATGAAATATTATTTTCATTATGAGATACGTATACATGTCATAAAATATTTTAAAACTAATATAATTTACTCAAATATGATGAGTATTTTGTACATAGCGAATGTAATGCAGTTAAAATATACTAAAATTCAGTTGCCCGGGTAGCTCAGTCGGTAGAGCATTGGACTTTTAATCCAAGGGTCCAGGGTTCAAGTCCCTGCTCGGGCGAAACATTTTTAGTTGTGAAGTAATTACGTAACCTTTCTTAAATTCTTATATATATATATATAAATTATAATATATTCAAATATATCTTATATATTTAAATTCTTTATATCAAATTTATTGTAAAATATATTTCCAACTCCCAGATAAAGTCTCAACTCTACTGATTATGAAGTATTATTTCAATACGGAAGTGATACTGGCATGAGTACACATTTTGTACTGTAAAATTTCATATAATATAAAGTATATACATAATATAATATACTTTAAAGTTTAAAGTTCATAAAGTATATATAAATTTCATATAATATTTCATATTTTATAAGAAATATAAATATTCTCATTCATGTTCCGTCAAATTTATTAAAAACCTATTTTCAAATGTTCAGTAGTTCTAAAGAATTTGCTGCTAAAATTGACACTGTATACAAAAATATTCAAATTTAGTGTCAGCCATTATTTGAACAATGTAATGTCATATACCCTCTTTCATATTCCGTCAATTTGATGAAAAAATTGTTGGCCCATGAGGGGATATATTAGCACGACCTCTCTTTCATATTCCGTCAATTTGATGAAAAAATTGTTGGCCCATGAGGGGATCGAACCCGCGACCTTCGCGTTATTAGCACGACGCTCTAACCAACTGAGCTAATGGGCCAGATGAACATTGTTGTACCAGAGGTACCAAACAATTTGCTGATAGAATTGACATTGTATACAAAAATATTCAAACTTATTCTTAGCCATTATTTGAACATTGAAATGTAAATATTCTCAGTCATGTTCCGTCAATTTGATTTAAAAATTTTGGCCCATGAGGGGATCGAACCCGCGACCTTCGCGTTATTAGCACGACGCTCTAACCAACTGAGCTAATGGGCCAGATAAACATTGTGTACCAGAGGTACCAGACAATTTGCTGATAGAATTGACATAGTATACAAAAATATTGAAATTTATTGTCAGCCATTATTTGAACAATGAAATATAAATATTCTCATTCATGTTCCGTCAAATTTATTAAAAACCTATTTTCAAATGTTCAGTAGTTCTAAAGAATTTGCTGCTAGAATTGACATTGAATACTAAAATATTCAAATTTATTGTCAGACATTATTTGAACAATGTAATATAAATACTCTCTCTCTATTCCGTCAATTTGATGAAAAAGCTATTGGCCCATGAGGGGATCGAACCCGCGACCTTCGCGTTATTAGCACGACGCTCTAACCAACTGAGCTAATGGGCCAGATGCAAATTAATTACCAGAGGGACCAAACAATTTGTTGCTAAAATTGACACAATATTATATAATATATTAATAACAATATATTGACGAACAATAGACATTGTATACAAAAATATTCAAATTTATTGTCAGTCATCATTTGAATAATGAAATGTTAATATTCTCATTCTTGTTCTGTCAATTTGAATAAAAACATATTTTTCAAATGTTCAGTGGTACTGAACAATTTGCTCCTAGAATGGATTCAACTTAGCTAACGTCAAACATGTCAGAACCAGCAGTACTCTACAATTGGTTCTTAGAGTTAAAATTCGTATCAAGTGTACGCAAATTAAAAGGAATTTACAAAATATTAATTCAGATTTGGATAAAGTAGTTCACATAGTATATGCATATCATCAATCATCATCAACTATTCGATCGAAAAATATATTTTTGAATATTAAACTAGGACAACTTGTTTCGTTGACCTTTTGCAACATAGTGTGAGAAATTATTGGAAATATTTTGTCAAATCTTGAACATTGATTTGGAGCCCCATTTTATGCCCATAAAATTATAGGTACAAATTCCGTAGAATTTTGTAGGATTTGAAGGATCACAGAATATCAAAAATTATTTTGATAAGCAAATATCGTTGATGGAAATCAATCCTAATTTCGATAATAAATTGAAATTGAAAGGTCGTTAGAAAGATGAACTTGAGAAATAAGTGAAATATTTTCATTCAATCGCAGTTTTAGTCATATAAACTATAACTTAAAATTTTGTGAATTAGAATCTAATGATCAGTGTTTAGCAATTTATAAATTCAACGAATTACAAAAAACAAAACAGGACTATTAGAAAAATATTGAATTGTATTAAATAAACACCCGGAAGTATTATGTTAAAAATATTCAATAGATATTATGAATGTAAAATGAATGGTTCCGAACATCAGATTTCATGTATAATATTGAGAACTATATGACTCCCAAGTATTTAATAGAAGGTGTTAGTAGTGTAAAGTATCATCATTCATATTCAACTAGTAATGAAAATGATTTTCACATACAAAAATATGATTTAACATGGGCATACACCAGAATAAATAATGAATTTTTGAAGAAGCAAAAATTATAATTCATTTGAGAAAAAATTAAGGGAATTCGTTATTAATGGAGAACAACTTAGAATTTAGATATTTTTCTGTATGGAAATTTAACACATGTGACAGAGAGATATGCTTAATAAAGTGATATTATTAGTTTTCTGTCCGTGCAATACATAATTTTAACCAGTGAAGTTGTCAAACTCCATTCAACATGGCACCCTACCCCTCAAAACACAGAAACGTATAATATCCATATTTATTCAAACACGGATACAATTTTCTCGGAAAAAAAACGCGAAGCGCTCGTAATTTCGTTTAAAATAAAGGAAAGCTTTGAAATATCGCGAAACTCCCGTGGTTCGGCGACAATTTAACGGAGCCTAGAGCCCATAAAGCCCTGACTGCACAAATGTATACCTGCGTATACTTATATATTTATGTTCTACAATATGGAAATATATAATACAAGGCAGGGAGATATATTTCGCGTTGTCTTCACAGATATGACTTAGTGCTTTGTCGTGTAGAAAGAATTTATTCCTTTGGAATATTAAGTATCCTCTTCCACCTGACCTGATTGGGGTTACTTGTTCGTTTTTATATAGCTAGTAGTGCGTCGAGCAAGACATAATAATAATTTTTTTTAAAGTATAAAATGATACAAATGTTCGTTGAACATGTAGGACAATAAGGTTTTTTTGAGCAGATTATCGTATCTCCATTATTGATAAAATGAATGAGAATATTCAAAAGGTCTTCATTCCTCCAATTATTTTCATTTGTAAAGTGAACAGAAGCATTAAAACAAGAGATCGAATTGACTGATGGAATCTGATTTCTGACTAGTAAATAATATTTAAATTTTTCTCGTATATTGACAAAATTCCGAACACGCGTCATACGTACGTATGACGCGTGTTCGGCAGAACTACTTCTTCGGATGCAACATTAACAACTGATGCAACATTAAAATATCATAAACATAGTCTAGAGTAGCAAGAATAAAGAGAGACTTAGAAAGGAGAAGGTCCAATCGCAGAAATTCAATAGGAGCATGACAAGATAAGAGTACTGCAGAGTTAAGGGTTAATGTCTCAAAATCAATCTAACTTTTAACGCGCATTAATTTTATCGTCGACAAAATCGTCCATCAGAACAGTTAATTCGATTAACCATGGAACGTTTTCGCACCACGTTTACTCTTACTGATAACTCGCATCCACAGAGACGCCCAATTGTGCGTACAGAAGAAGCTATTGCTACCGTAGAGCGTAGCATTGAGGAATACCCGAATGAGTCCATCCGCCATCGAGTACAGGAATTGGATCTGTGTCCATCCACTTTATAGAAGATTTTGCGGAAGGATCTTGGTTTGCATGCTTACAAAATCCAACTCGTACAAGAATGGAAGCCAAACGATCATCAAGCAAGTCGTAGATTCGTCGAATGGGCCCAAAACGAGATTGCCGTTGTTGCCGATTTTCATAAGCGAATTTTGTTTAGCGATTAAGCACACTTCTGGTTGAATGGCTAAATCAACAAACAAAACTGCCGCATTTGGAGTGAAGATAATCCTCAAGTGTATGTCGAAACACCGATACATCCAGAAAAACTGACTGTTTTTTGCGCTTTATGGGCTGGTGGAATCATTGGTCCGTACTTCTTCAAAAACGATGATGGCCACAACGTTACAGTCGATGGTGATCGGTATAGAGCCATGAATACTAACTTTTTCATTCCTGAATTGAACAACCATGATGTCCAGGAGCTGTGGTTTCAACAAGACGGCGCAACATGTCACACAGCTCGTGCCACAATCGATTCATTGAAAGACACGTTTGGTGACCGCCTAATTTTACGTTTTGGACCTGTGAATTGGCCTCCAAGATCTTGTGATTTAACACCGCTAGACTACTTTCTGTGGGGCTATGTAAAGTCATTGGTCTATGCGGATAAGTCACAAACGCTTGACCATTTGGAAAGCAATATTCGCCGTGTTATTGCCGATATACGGCCACAAATGTTGGAAAAAGTCATCAAAAACTGGACGTCCAGATTGGACTACATCTGAGGCAGCGGTGGCGGTCATATGCCAGAAATCATATTTAAAATGTAATGCCACAAGATTATCTTTCGAATAAAAAAATTCTTGTCAATCGAATGATCCATTGTTGTTTTATTGCAATTTAACAGATGTTATACGCAATATCCTTCGAGAGGCTTCGACCATTCCATTCTAACCGATAGTATGGGAATTGAATTATTGAAGTTGAGGAAAAATATTTGATCGGCTTTCAGTGATTTTGATATGCCACTCAGAACAGATGTAGAGTTATTTTCATGAACTTCTGTTGTCTACATATGACAATCATATGTAGACAACAATCTATAGATAACAGCAATATGTAGATTACAATCTTTGTACTATATAACAATTCAATTTTGGTTTTGTTTAATTTGGTTACTTTATATTGCAATTGATTTTAATTTTATTTTCACTTCATGAACTACATTTGATGAAATTCTGTTGACCACGTGACTTTGTAATAGATGATATTTCATTTTTAGTTCGTTCCATTTAGTTATTGCTTATTACTATTTCAATTAATTTTGATTTTATTTTCGTTGTATATATTCTCTTATACTATATTTTTTCAAATTTTTTTCTCATTTAGGTACCTACTATTATTCGTGTACAATTTGTTATTTTTCCCTGTAATTGGATCTATCTCTGTTGGGAATAAATGTATATTTATTATCTGTTGGGAATAATGTATTATTATTATTAATATGCAGGGCTTTTTCAGTATTAATATTTTCTCTAAGTCAGTCAACCTTATAAGTTATATTTATTCAAAAAGTTACCTACTCTCATATTGGTACATTTTTCTATTACTTTACAAATAGGAATAAGGTGTGTGTGTGTGTGTGTGTGTGTGTGTGTGTGTGTGTGTGTGTGTGTGTGTGACAAAAATCAAAAAAAATTAACAACACGATTAAAAACTCTACTGTTTTAGGATACGTTCGAAACGTCGTCGACCTCTCATCTAAAGAACGACCAACTTGGATACACGTTCGGTATCGTAAAAATGACAATTCAGAGACTGCCCGAAAACCCAAAAAATCAATTATCGCTTGGGTAATTAACGAATCCCGATCTTTAGAGCGAGCCTTTAATGGCGTATAGAGGTGTCACCGGGTGCCTATTTATGACGACATTAGGCGCAATTACCTGGGCAGGTCCATAACGACCGACCGTCGATCAACAATTTATGGCGTTTTCTATGACGACAATACACGAAACAACTATCGACGAGATAGTATATCGACAAGAATGAGCTACCACAAGCTTCGAAGTCGTCTTCCCGTACCCGGACTCTACTTGGATAATATGGTTTTAATCTACTGATCTGGGGAAAATAATTAATTGAATATTGATTTTCCTACTGAATCTATCGAGTCATTTTACAATAATACAAAACATTCCAACAATTGTTGGTACATTTTGAAATGTATAGTATAACTTGAAAGAATTGCTGAGAAACACAAAATTCTTTGATACACCACACAAATGTTTAAGGTTATCAACTCATTATCAGTCGAATTAAAGTATTGAAAATCGGTTAGAATTCCGAAACGAATCTAGAGTGTTCACATATTCAGAGAGGAATTCAGTTAGGTTTGAATAAACCTGTTTTATACCCTCAAAATTTCTGAGAAAAGCTGGGACTTTTTTTTTGGGAAACTGGGATTTTGTAATACAATATTCAGAGCGACTTGTTCAATGATTTCTTTCTTTCTTGATATAATATTTGAGAGATTAATATCAACAAGTCTATGGATGATACAACTTAATTATGATTTTTTGTTGTTGGAAATTACAGAACTATATTATTGCACTATTAATATAGGTCGTTTTATGAAATTATTTAAATTTTTTAAGTTATTTTTATTGGCTCCTATTGAAAATTCTGAATTTATAGGTGATACATTTGGGCCTGTGTCATAAATATCTGTTATATGTAGTTTTTTCTCTATTAGTAGGAGTTCGACTTTTATTATTGTTGTGAAAATTAGTTTTTTGTGACTTGATCACTGTTTAGTATTGTTTCTATTTCAGAGTTGTTTACGTGCCATATGAAGCTTCTTTACTGTTTTGCTTAATCCTTTATCTTAAATCATCATTCTTCTGGGTGGTAGCGACTCCATTTGTTTAGTTTTTTTTTGTGTCGGGTTTTTATTTTCATCTAGATCCCCATTCTTTTTCCGATAAAATTAATTTTTATTCAGATTTTTTGTAGATTTGACCACTTGTTTATATTTGCCTACATCATTGAATATATCAATTGACGTTTGGATTGCTTCTCTAGCTAGTTTGTTCAAGATGAATGTCGTTAGCCCTGCTGCTATTAGATCTACCAATGTTCCTTCATCAATATTTTTTTTGTCTGATAATAAGTTCTCTTTCTTTATTGCGTAATCCAAAAATGATCCATTTTTATATTCGTAATGGTGTGCATATGTCACATGACTCCATCCTTTTATTTCCAAACGATTCACAAAATTTTCCTTTCCAAACTGACCATTCTGCATCCAGTGTCGATTTTATTTGCATTGCTCCGTGCCAGCCGTTACAAGATTTATCCAAGAAAAATCTGCTTCAATTTTTTTTCATTTGATTTAACTCCTAGAAGAATTCTTTTTTTTCAAATGGTCCATCCATTGATTGGCGTTTGGGTGTTGAGTTGTGAATTTGTCTAAGCTGAATTTTTCTGTAAGCTGCTTTAGACTTTGTTGTGGATTTCTTTGATTTTGTGCCAGTCTCTGTAGTATTTCCTCCAATCCATTGGAGTTAGTTTTTTTATATCTTTTTGTTGGTTTTGTTATATTTCTTCTAGGAATTGATCTCCAAATTGCAGATTGTTTTCTTCATCTACGTGTATTCTTCAGAGTTCAGGTGTCATCGTTATCCAGACTCTTTTTTTTGTATCTTTTTATGCTGTTTTTTATTTTTGAGAAGTTTCCTGGTTGTAGATCTTGTAGGATGATGAATGTTTTGTCGTCATGTGTAGTGATTGAGGTTATGAAAGGATATTTGATTTTCTATCGCTACTAGGTAGTATTTAAAATTCGGAAAGGAGTTTCTCCATGACAACACCGTGTTGTTCTATTTTAGTTGACTAGAAAAGTCGTTCTGTAATGATATTGTTTAGGATGATAATAAAAAAACTCCTTGATTTGATATAGATTCTTTGATTATTGTTGCGTTTGTACACGCTTTCACAGCTCTCCCTTATTCATTTCCTCATTTAACCTTGTTTTGTAACTTGTTTGTTAGGATCAGTTTTTATCTAACCGCACAGTGAATTCAATTATAAAGAAATGCTTTTCTTTGTAATTGAGTCCAGGGTAAAATGAGTGCACAACTTTTCTTCTATTAACTACAGCTTTTGACTAGTATAAATGTCTCTTCAACATGAATGACTATATAATTGAAAGTAAGAAAATGTCGAACAAATACAAAATACAGAGATGTGTTATTCAACCAGTTCCTAGCCAACAAAAATTGTAAAATATGCCAGATAAATCATATAATTCAAAACGTATCCACTTGAAATACTAAGATTCAATTTGAATTTATCTATACACCATTATAAATTGAGATTACAAACGCAGTAATTCAGAAATACAGCGCGTCTAATATTATTGTGTCGCTCAAAGACAACAACAAGTCGAGATAGTCTTGCGTCGGCATACCTGGTCTTGGTCTTGTTCTTACTAACTGAGTTTTGGTCATGGTTTGTTTATGTCTTGTTCTAGATGCAAGAGTGTTGTAGGTCTTGCAACTACTTCTCTCACTACTCTCATTAAATTGAATTGAAAATAGTTGAAGACAGATTCACACAAGCGCAATAAACATATAAAATATCATGATATAATACAAAAATTAAAGTAGACCGCAATCAATTTTTAGTATGAAGTAACCAAGTGGCTTTATATTATCTTTCAATTCTGACCCAGTGGTATACCCCATGTCTGGGATCGAATTTAAGTAATTATCTACTCTAGTATAGCATCTATATCAACCTAGATTACCATCTAAACTCTATAATATGTATTGAAATAACTTTCCAATTTCAATTTAATACAAAATCATCAATAGTTTTCTATATTTTTCGGCTCCGATTTTTCGTTATATCCCCGTAAATATGTAAAATACCATCATTAGTATTCTTTACCAGTATTTTTATGGAATCGATAAATCCAAATGTGGTTAATTAAGTATCGGTTTCAAGATATTTTCTAGATAAACCTTGGTCGCGTTCGTTCTCCAGAATTCGGTGATTTCATCGCTCATTTGTAGTGTTTTTTCGATGAAGAACAGTAAACGAACAGACGACATATTTACGATACTGAATTTATCGGAATGTGTTAATTTGTAGTTATCCGATAAAAGTTTCACTTCCATAGGCCACTATACGAATTTGAATATAACGGTGACCGCCGTATGAGACATTTTTCGTTTGAAAACGGATTAATTGGAAAGAATATTAGATGTTATGTTGAAATCTATAATGACCTATCTTGATGCGCAGATAAGTTTGAATCCGTTAACGAAACAAAAAATTTGTTGATATTTTATTATTGAGGTCAATTGGATGTTGGCACAAGCTGGTCCTAAGGTTCTATACCGATATTCATAGAACTAGGAATATAAAATGGATAATTCAACCTATCCTAGCAAAATCGAATGTTATCACATTCAAGCACAAGATGAACGCAAACTCTGCAACTATCAAAGTTAACGATACAACTTTACTTCTAACAAGCAAATGCAAATATCTAGGTTTCTTGAATCTGCTTCTGGGAATTTGAATTCTGATAGATAGTAAGCTCAATTCAAAATTACTTCAAAAGGGTTCAAAAGCTCTTCAAATTACTTCAAAGTGGTCAAAAGCTCAACTCAAATACTTCAAGTATTCATTATAAATTTTATGAAACCAAACCATGTGTTTTTTATTTAATATATTAAATAATCCCCAACATAATCCATCTAATGAGTTGGTGTATGAGTAATATTACCATCTTATTTTTGGTTAAAAACGGGACATTGATATTGTTAAGAGACTTTTAGTTTTTTATTGAAGAAAATTTATTGTTATGAATTGAAAAAATATACTATGCAAAATAATCACTCAACAAGTTATTTTTCTATTAATCAGAAGAAAAAACTTGCCTTAACACAGCAGCTGAGGATTTTAGAAAAGAATTAAATTTTAGGTACTTTTTTATATTCACTTCAATTATCTACATGACTTTCGAAACTAAAATAGGTGAGTGGGTTTTATAGATACTTATCAGTCATTCCATTCAGTTGTTTTTTACATGGGATCAATATACCTAGTTAAAATTAATCAAGATATGTCAATTATTTCCGTGTCGTTATTACAATGAAATTTTCTATTTCATTCATGATGTCGAATGATTTCTAAAAGTCCACGTTCGTGGATGGTTTTATAAAATTCGGTAGTCGTACTTTTCACAAATTCTTCATCAATGTCAGTGCCATTGAACTACGAACTGTGAAAAGAAGAAATTGATTGATCTGTTTCTGTGTCACAATTTCTTTCAATTGACTTATTTCTAATGAAACATTAATCCAACTAATCTTTATATTATAAGACAAGCTTTCAATACAGCTTGGTGAAAATTTTCCGAAGACAATGAAAAAAAGGTCACAATTGTGATACGCGATTTTGAAAAAAGTTTCTTGATGATTGGGGACATTCGTCAATAGTCAAAAATATCCCAAAAAAAATTTTCAATTCATCTCGAAAAAAGGGAAATTTTAGAGTCGGTAACCCTGGCCTATCTATGGGGAAAACGGGATCCACCACCAAAAAAACGGGAGGATCCCGTTCAAATCTGTACGTAGGGTCACCTGGTCACGTTATGTATGAGGCTACAGCCTATAATCAACAGGATAAATTGACTCAGCAAAGAATTGATCCCTCATGAAAACAACAAATATATATAATTTAAATAAAACTAAGTAGTTTTTTTTTTTTTTTTTTTTTTTAAGTAGTTAAGTAAATTTTCGATTTCACTGTAATTAATTCAAAACATGTCAATATCGTTTCGCCAACACAGTGGCTTCAACAAATGATGATAAACAGTTTATCATCAACATCTGATGAAGCCACTGTGTTGGCGAAACGATATTGTCATGTTTTGAATTAATTATAGTGAAAATAGAAAAACTACTTAGTTTTATTTAAATTATGTATTTAGATTTTCATCAAGTACTTATCGGCCCAATCAATTAATGAACAAATATATAGTTTCCTAATTTGGAGAACTATATGAAGAAGTGTTCAAAAATATCGTTATTATAAAAATATTCGTTTTTACTTTTCATTTTCACTTTTACGTTTTCTTCTTTGGATTTTGCCGTTTTTTTTTGTGTACTGGAACTATTGAGAATCACAATTTTGAGAAGGTTGAGATTTTTTTTAAGGTTTGGCAGAATAGATCTTTGAGCCTAAAGCTGGAAGTTTGAGTACGCTTGGTGTCTTGAGAGTATTCCAGTACATTGTTTGAAGAGACAATTGATATTTGATTTTATTTTATTTCATTAACCTTGAGTTTACTTCAATTTCATAAATGTTCAATTCCTTTTCATTCATGATATATTTTTTTGTTGTGACAATTAAGTGCTCTTAGCTGAGAGAGAATTAATTTATCCTTTTTTTGTTTCAATTTTTTTTTTAGTAAATCAAATTATTAATTTTTTTTTTATATTTAATATATAACTATGTATATAACCATATTATCATTTATGAAGTGGATATTACTGTTACGGAGAACTAAGATTAACTGTTAGATCTGGTGGAGTTGTTGTTTGATCCACCAGAAAACAAATTGAATTGTACCGAGAACTTTCAAACCTCTGACGCCTGGCATTAAAATTTTCTTACTCAATTAACCCACCCCATCTTCACTGTAGCTAACTGTGGTGTGGTACAATTCATTAATTTTCAGTTCTCGCTTAGCAGTCACTCAGGTTTTGAAGCAGAGGTTAATCGCAGGTATACATCTTGTGTGTGTGAGATCGAAGATGTATACAAATCTATAACTAGATAGCAAAAGTAGGTTATAGAATAGGCGAAATGTAGGTTTTATTGAAAACTTCCAAATGTTTAGAAGAGCGGGTTACCAAAACTTTCATGTATTCAACTTCACAGCCTATTTTGTTCAGAAGATGTTAAGGTAACAATTACCTTAAAAATCTAGTTTACTAGTTTCAATTAATAATATTTATTTAGTGAAAATTCATATTCATATTATTTCCGATGGTAATACAAATAAGTATGCTGAAAATTGAAACATCCTCAATTTGTGAATGTACTCTATCTTCCATTTTGATATCACTTTTTTTTTCAAATGTATATTAATACTTCGACCAGATACTTCCTATTTTTTTTGATAAACATCTTTTAATTGCTATATTGACATATAAATTCGTTTTCATGAAAGTATATTCCATTGACGTCACGTCCATTTCATCCTATATCAAAATATTTTCATCCACCACAAAGATTTCCGGAATTTTTCAGATCAAAAGTAGCCAAAGGCGACAAATGTGTCAACGTGTTGATCACATCATAAGAAACAAAAATATCTTAAATCTCGTAACATAAATAAGAGTCATCTGGATAACTGTTAAGATGATTCAAACAGAAGGAATAATAAAGACACATTCAACACCAGTATCAAGGTGTTTTTAATATCGACTCACCCAGTGCCGCACTACACATTGTGATGGTCGTACTTTAATTCTCAGAAATGTTAATAATAATAACGATACTATTAATTTAGCAAAAGCTATACAAAACTCACATATCTTTTTTTTTATTTAAATATTTAAAATCTCATCAACCCGTTGGGTTATTAGCGACTACATAAAAAAGCACACATTTCAGATTTTACTTAAAATATCACAGTCGTTTGAAAATTGTATCAGTTGTTCGACATTACAAACATTAACAAGAGTTTCCTTGATGTTATAGCTTATATTGTATTTTGTCCTGAGGTGATCATAAATATGCACTCCGATATTAGATGTTTTACCGTGAGTATTGAATCGCACCTTTCACATTTTTTTTCATCAATTTGCATTTTTCAGGTTCCATTTTGAACGGGCAAGTGTCTTATTTTCCTGGTTAGTTGTTTTGTTATTTGTTATTTTATAAAGATAGGAGCATGGTCACTTCCATATATGAATGTAAGAACATCTAATGAAATATCTCTTGCTAGATGTACCTCTGAGAGGCATAAATCAATGATTGAGTGGTTTCCTGAGTAGGAGTTAAAGCCCGTTGGTTCTCCATTATTATGTATGATAAGGTCGCATTGTTCTAAAACTTTTTCAACTGACCACGCTTTTCAGTATTCAAAAAACCCCACTGTTGAAATCTCCTACGATGATTCTAGGGAAAGGTACCTGATTCAATAGATGTGTCAACTCCTGTTCAGAGATTTCACGATTTGGTGGTATGTAAATATTACATATGTTTATTTTTTGCGGTAAATTTCTGCACTGCTACAATTTCTACATTAGAGTTTATGTTTACCTCTTCTGGTTCCATAGAACTCAAAGCAGAAGTTGCTACACCACCAGACGCCTTATTTACATTAGTTCTAGTTTTTGAAAACGAGTGTATTTAATTATTTCATGGATATATGTACTGAAATGAGTCTCTTGTAGGCATATGACTTTGGGTTTATTCTGATTTAAAAGTATTTTCAGCATTTCAGATTGAGCTTTGTATCCATTTATGTTCAATTGTAATATTGTAGCCATTGATCTATTATTGTGTTAAAGATGTATCACTTTCAGAGTCTGAAGTCATTTGTTTATCAGGAAACTTTTCTATTGTAAGTTGTCTTGTTAGTTTGTTTTTATCTTGGTGCATCTGGATCTCATCGTTCTATCATTTATATGTATATTACCGTTAATAATTTGATTGTTTCATATATATCTATATATGATATCTGATATTATCATACTACACTTGATGATGTGATGGTCGTACTTTAATTGTCAGAAATGTTCATAATAATAATAATAATAATTTAATATTAATTTAGCAAAAGCTATACAAAACTCATATATTTTGAAAAGCAAATTTTGAATTACTACCTATCTCGTTATCTAAAAGACTAATTATTATTAGTTCTAGTACTAGTGTTAAGATATTTTAGTTCACGATTAAATATCGTAACACTAGTACTATTTTTCAAGATACTTGGTGAATTATTGAAAGCAATGAATCGTTGTATGTACTCGTATATAATATTTTTAGGTTCAGAAATGTTACAATTTGGATGTAAAAACATGAATACATGCACATCACTGACATATAATACTATTTATGATTATATTTTTGTATGATAACAACTGATTTTTGAATTTAATATATGAATATATATGTAGCCAAGAATATTCTCTCTTTAACAGTCATTCCAGAGAGTTCAGAATTATTTTCACTGGGATATTTATTTATCTATTGCACTTTAAGATCGTGCGCATAGACCTATTCCGTAATTTTAATTTTTGTGTTTTTTACTTACTCAAATAGAAGAACAACGTGGAGCAATATCACAAAGTGTCATTATTATCGATTTGAAGTACATTAACTTCACACATGTCAACAGATTGTCAGAGATTTTAGATGATAAGAAATCAACATGATCATTAAAACACAATATATCAATAATACCATCGTATAAAACATTGATATAAATATTAATAAAAAACGTTTATTATAGAAATGATAAATAATAATAATAAATTATAGTTATTAACACAGAATCGAAAAAAATTTCTGAACGAAATAGATTAATAAATATTTCACATCTATACTTATATTATTTTGTTTAATTCTCCTTATTTCTTGCAATGAAATTAAAAAACTTTCTTAAATTCACCTAAAAGTTTTAGTTATATTAATCTTTCTATTAATTATGAAGTCATTTCCAATTTACAAATTGCAATCAAATTCCAAATTGTCGTCAAAATTTGAGGGACAAATAAAGCGTGTTCTTGTTTTATTTCGTATAGAGTAAGCTAAACATTATATCATTCGAATTTTCCACATTATTCAGTCACATATTCAACTCTGTTCTCTTCCGTGCCTATTATTTCATTGATCAGCATTATTTTTATATCAAATCGATTTTTATCGAATTTTAGATGCGATGATGCCATGTCACAGCCTTTTATAAGGGCATTGAATGAATTGTTTTAAATGGCCTAGCACTTCAATTCACATCCCCTAGAAATCAAATTTACTGAATTGTTTTTTCGCATCTTATATATTTACAAATCACTGGAACAATTAAATTTCTCGTAATTTCTGATATTCCCGAAGAATTGTTCCCAGTTGACCCTACGCCACTGCCTGGGTTCCGATCGAGATCACAGAAAAGCGGCCCACTTTGATAACCTCGAATCCTTTGAACCACGACGGAACTGAAAACACAAAATATTTATATTCTGACATGAGCGGAACAGGCGGCCAGCAGAAGAAGATGCTGTTTAGCGCCGATCTTTCCATGGGCCATCAGATCTTCGCCGGATGTCTACGAGCGTTGACAAACGCGCGGCCATTTATCATACCGCGACGTGGCATCAAAGGTGGCCACGCGCGCTCGTCTTAAAAATGTTATCGGTGGAAACGAGGCACAGGAAGCTGCTGACAAATGCGCTCCTAATTATTTTTCGGGAGACATATTGTCCGAAACGTTGTGGATCGTTATTACTATTAATTAGAATTCCGGGGGCCTGGCGCCCAAGAAAGATCCCGAAGAACAAAGGGGTTTGTTGAAAATGCATTCTGCTTTCAAATAGCGATCTTGATATACTTGAAAAACAACCTGAAATCATGGTGTTTCATTTGGTTGTTTTGGGGTTATTGAAGACTTTCAATGGGGCATTTAAGAGTTCGAAAGCATTTAATTTAAGCATTTCGAAAATTTTTCTAAAATGGAGCTATGTGAAGAATCTCTCACTTAATGATTGATGAGGACGATACTGGAGAAAATTAATATCTATAATGAAACATGAATTTAAATTTTCTCATATTTAAATAACGCATGAAGCGCAATTCGAAGTACAACTTCTTCAGATGTTTAATATGAAATATCGCTATCAGATACTAAATATATAAATTTATATATTATTGTAGCAATTTAGAAAAAATGCTTATGCTGCCATATCTCTTCTAGAAGTCCTAACTCCTAAGTCCAATTTCTCCTAATAGCCTTATCCTTTGGCACATGAATAAATAATTTTTTCTGTGTGGTAACTGTTGTACCTACTCTTATCATATGGCGCTGTGTAAAAGCACAGCGTAATCTTACACAGTATTTGTAGAACTTTGCGTTCAGTTTGATTGGTTGTATTAACTTTCATATGAAGAAAACGCATGAATTTGATAACTCAAGAACTGAACGATATATAGGGGTTAGTGAAGTCACTCGGCAGCTTTGACAGCTGTGCAGTGTTTTGATGGGAAAATTTATTTCTCTATTTTGAGTATATTTTCTCATCGAATGTAGCTCTATTTTTGAATAATATATAGTTTTTTATGATAAACTAGAGGTAATCTTTAAAATGAAAGCATTTTAACCATCTTGGCAATTTTTCTGAAAAGAAAAATTTAAAACAGTTAAAATGGATAAAAGAAACCAGGTAATAAAAGGCAGGTATATATATAAACTAAGGGGGAATAATCCTTCTGACCTGGTGCTTGGAATTCTATTATTGAAAATAATTCATTAAGCCCTATTATTAATATGTAATTGATTATTAAATAAGAGTCCTGAATTTTAAATCTATTGATTTGTACCGATTATAATCTAAATACCTCAGTTTTTATCTCATCTATTTTGATTTTGACTTTTATTTACATTGAGAATTTTCAATGCCTAACAGTGTAGTTTTGAGAAAAGAAATATACGCTTTGTCCAAAACACCAAAAAATAAATATGTTGGTTTTTTATTATTATAACAATAGCAATTTATTAAATAGCCTGTGCCTAAAGTTGAAATATCAGGTTTTGTTCAGCGTTCAAATCTAACCTATCAAACTTGACCTGCTTTTCGCTAGAAACACTATCGGAAGAAGGATTCCCGTAGTCTACAATGGTTGAATTCATTGGGATCTTTACTACTGAGGCTATTCGAATTCAGTAGTAAACGTAGTTGCAAGTTATATAATAATATATTACTTTCACAATTGAGTTAATGTATTTCTTGATTCTAACAACCTTGCAATGTAAATCGGCCTAGCTGGGTAGTCGTAGGGTTTATTGTAGAAGCATATGGGCACAAATCTGATGCTAGGTTATTGACATAAGTCGTTAATTATATGTTGTTCAATGCACAGTTCATGGCTAAACCCATTTTAGCTATATCTAAGTTTTTTCTTTTCGAAATATTGAAAGGTTCAGTTAACGTACGAATGTGAATGTCTAGAAAACTGTTTTTGTTCAATGTGTTCGTAGCGCCATCTACCGTTGATCATACTCTTCCTTCGCTGACCGGCTTATTCATGTTCGATGTATACGACGAATATGTCTATATTTTGACAAGGCAATTTTTTGATAAGGACGTAAAGAATTCCATTATATGCTATTCATTTTACTTTTTTATTTTAGTATTATAGCAATTACCTACATATATCATATTATATTGTATATCGGCTGATATAAAACATTTTCATATAATTTCACCTTATTAAATTAACACCTGGAATTTTTGCTGAATTCCAGAAGAAATTTCTAAAGCATTCTTCGAGTTAATATCTCAATGTCAAGATTACAACTGAATGGGTTGGTTGCTCGAAATATTTACAGAGATTATTGAACAATTTTTGTGGAATTGTTGTACCGAATTTTCAATTATCCGAAATATTTGACAATATGCACCAAATGTTATGCAGGGAGTAAATTGGTATTATAGATACTTACCATTGCAGGTAACAAATGAAAGTTTTCTGAGCATCCTACATTTAACGCCTGTATTCATCTTCTTTTTACTTTCTTAATTTTTTAATCAATTAAGATTTTTTAAATTTCTTCTATTTATTATATATATATATATATATATATATATATATATATATATATAAATATATATATATATATATATATATATATATATATATATATATATATATATATATATGCGTTTATACGGAAGTTGCTGGACCAGTTCTCGTTTGCATAAGGAGGTACATGGACAGGGTGTGGAATGCCTGGACGTCCAGGTATTCACACATAGTAGATGCGGAGGTAGTTGGACAAATATTTTCAGGAACGATTATTGTAAAGTTTACTGTGTTGCCATACTGGGCTAACTGCTATTCTGTGTTATATTTGTGAATACTTATATCGTATCCGAGAACGTTATTTCCGTTCTCGTTACTGTTCCTGATACCCATTGAAAGATTGTGTTTAATAATAGCGGTTTACTTGAATGTGTTTGATTGAAATAAGAAATATAGGATTATATACTAATATATAAATTGACGATTGAAAGCAATATTTCAGTAAAATGTTCGACAATGGAATTGTAAGTCAATATGTATATTCAATAAATAAAATTTTACTGATGTTGGTGGTGTGACGAATTACCATATTATTTAGGAAACAAACTGAAATGAACAGATATCCATTCTTGAATAATTATTCATATTTCATTCACGGTGTTACAGTTCATTCAATCTGAGTCGAGAAATCGTTCAACGAATTCGAGTGCAAAATGGGTAAGACGCCATATTGACCAAAAATTTATAATCTGATTTTGCAAATAAGGTTGTCGAAAAATATAATATATATATATATATATATATAAAATATCCATAAAGAGCTATAATGAAGCTATTAAAAGATTGATTTTATCTAATCAGGCTTGAATTAATCAAGCCTGAAATTTATCAGTGTCAAATAATACAACTTAAATTATGTAATTAAATCTAGAACTCGAAAGGATACGGAAGGCTTCCTAATATGTTGTACTTCTAGTTCACTTTTATTTTTATTCGAAACTGTGTTTAGCAAATATAATTAGTGAATGAATATGCACTGTATATATGATGATACTAATCGAGAGTCTAATAATTTAGGAATCTATACAAGTTGTGTTAAGTCCACAGTTCCTTATTCGAATGCCCTACTGTTTTCATGGTATAAGATGTTATTTCAGTTTGAAATTCTTCAATTATAATTGAAATTTCAAGTTATAACGAGCCGTTGATAATAATCATTAGATCCCTCAGAATACTCATAGTACTCAGAACACACTCAAAAATTTTATAGAAAAAGATATCACATAAAACTGTGAGAGAACATATTATATAAGCAATTCTTGTATTTGTCTAGTTTCATAATAATTAAAATACATTATTTTGAATGAAAGATATATTTTACATCATATACTTGCACGTTTCTTAAGATTATTATAAATGAATGCTTTCACAGAAGAAGGGTTTCTTTTTTGTAAAACAGGATTTTTTCAATAAGAAATTCACACTCAGGTATTGAAGGTAGTAAATCTTCTGCAGAATGTTTATTTACAACTTCTTCCACAACAGTTCTCTCAGGAGTAGTCCATCTTGCACGTGAAGCTGAATTGGAGGAGGCACTATAGTTTTATAAACACTGTATTATGTAAAAATTTTACAATTGAAAATACATATTTGACTTTCCAATTTGCACGATTTACAAACCAAATTATACTAAAGCAAATTGAGTTCATTGCATCGTTCTAAAATTTATAAGAAACAATTGGGAAACTACATCACACTGAGATATAGAGAATCTATGAATTATAAACTGAAAATCAATTTAAGAGTAATTTTTTTTGTTAATTTATTGCTATTACCATGAATATTGAATGAAGTTTATTGCATAATTTTGAATTTCGTTAAAAACACATATGACAAATTACATTAGTTTGAGATATTGAGAATATTTCTAAACTAAAAAAAATTACTTTGATGTTTTTGTTTAATTTAGTGCCATCAACACAAGATTTGAAATGATAGTCTGCTTTGTCATGCAATGATGTCTTGTTTCAAGACGTGGTACTCATGCCATGAACCCATTGAAGAATAATTCAAATAAATATCTTTTATCAATGAAATTTTCTTACAGTTTTGTCCAACTAATGGTTTCAAGTATTTATCATGTTTACGTAAAATCCATTGACGAATTAAATGAGGTGACCGTTTATTAAGAATGGAAATATGATAATGAAAAAATTTCTTCACTTTTTTCATACATAATTTTTTGCTGTTACAAATTTCTTCTTCGAAAAATATTCTTGTTATTGTTTTTTCCTCGCTACTTCAACTGGATCGGTTCTTCTTTTCACCTAATGAAAAATAACATTCATCACTAAACTTTCAATGAAAAAAGGTGCAAAAAAATTGAGATAATATATCAAGCTGAATATTTTGAAAAGTTATCATGCATTTAGATTACAATAGTTACAATTTTTTTCAATGAGCATCAGAAACATGTTATGACATGTTGCTCATCTGAATGACAAAGTAAATATTAAATTTATTTAATTCCTGAATTTATTTAATTCTGACTTTGGGAAAATACAAAATTAATACGAAATAATTAAAAATATAGAATTAAATAAAACGAAATAACTAAAAAATCATTGAATACCAACATAGTCATATTGTTTAATGAATAAGTACTGATGGAAAATGAAATATATTTAGTGAATACGTATAATGAATACACATTCATATGAACATTCAGCATGCCATGTTTCATTTCTAAGAATACTGATCATATCAATTAGTTAAAGAAGAAACGTACCTTAAGAAATCACAATTCAAAAATCAAATGTAATTTGAGTCATATATATATATATATATATATATATATATATATATATATATATATATATATATATATATATATATATAAAATATTTCAGTTACTTACTCCGTATAACGCGATCTTCTTCAGACGGCCTTTTTTTATCACTTCTAAGGAATAAACCTCCAGGGCTAGTCCAATTTTTTTGAATTGCAAGATTCATAATTTTGCTGATTCCTACTTACCATAATTTTTCATGTTTGCGATATAACAAAATCTTTCTAAATATATGAAGACCGGCAGAATACCCAAACAAGTGTTATCGTATCGACAGAAAATGAATGCATGAATGAAGTGGTCCGGAAGTATATATATACTTTTGGTGCATATAGTGATTAATTACAATTCGAATTGCCAGACAACTTGGGGGAGCATGAAGCAATGTGAATAGAAAAGTTTGTGTCTTAGGTATCCAGTGTCGGTACTGGCATTCAACCAGAAGGGATTTATGTTGTTAGTCATGTAACCAATATACATAAAAATATGTGTATATAATTATACGAATGTATAATTACAGCAAACTTATACAATATGGGAACATATGATAGAACATAGAGTTGCAGTTGAAAAGTTGAAAATGACGAATCTCATTATTATTATATTTATTTTATTTATTATTATTGCGTTGATATACGAGTATTATCATGTTTTTTATCCATTTATCCATATTATCTATATTGTTTCTCATGGAATAAAATTGTCTATACGATTATTCGCAGGTGATACGATGGTTTATTTTAATGGTAAAAATATAGAGACTATAAATGAACACCTATTCGATACCAGTTTATCGCTGAATATACGTAAGGCTAGTTTATAAATTTCGGTACAATGAAAACTGTGAACGTACATAACAATGAGTATATATTACTATTATGAGTAATTATTATTATTGAAATTAAGAATCAAGACATTGAAAAAACCAACAGTTGTTGAATTATCAATTACTGTTTCCCATTCGGGTAACAGAAATATTTGAGTATTATACTAGGTGAGAAATTGAGTTTCAATTACTACGTTTACTTCATATCTCCAAAAGAACAACTATCTGAAACGATAGGAAAAAATCTTCCGGCAGGTGTCAAGTTATTGCTGTTCGAGCACTTCAAATATTGTTCCACTCTGTTATTCGGTTTAAGCAAAAAAAAGTCAACAGCTAAAAAAATTCAAGAAAGAACCTATAATAATATAATGGCAATAATGAATTATATTTAGCAATCTAATAGATACACTCCAATTGAACGCATGTTGGATTGCTTCAAAATAATGTAGAATAATTAATGTCAATGTTAAATAGAAAATACTTCATGCTATAATTATGATCATATTTGAAATTAAAAATGAATTCTTTTTCTCGTGTTGAGTAATAAAAAACGTAATATGTGTCAGCGATGTGCACTAGAAAAGCATACAGTTTTTATATACCAGTTTGTAAGCTTTCTGAGCGTAGAAACGTTTTTGTGTAAGATTCAGTGCATACAATAGTTTTTGGCATTATAAAGACTTTAAATGGCGGAAAGGTATTTAAGTTTAAATTGACTGAACTTATTTCAAAAAATGATAAATTTTAAAAATCAATGTTGACTTATTGATTTTTTTATTATATTCTTGTGTTCAGAATTCTATATGTTCTGTCGAGATCTATTCTCTCACTTATTTATTTCACACTTTCTCATTTGTATGTATTTTATGTATCATTTTTGAAAAGTGTTATAATTAATCATTATTTGTATCAAAATTCATCAAATTTTGTTTATAATTAGATTGATGTTACGCCACTGTTTCCTAATTGCAGGGATGTTGCGTATCGGAACCACATGTGAAACTTTTCAATAATATAGAAACAAGTGCATTTATTAGAGGTTTTGTCTTATGATTGATATACAGTCACACAAAATTCAAAATCTTGTTAGAGCAGAAGGTAATATGATATTCCTCAACAATTGTAGTTAGCCAACTGCAATAACCTCGTATCCTATTTTGGGTTAGCTTATTTCTTTCAATGACTCACTGGAAACGGGTGGCGATAGATGCATAACACGTCGATCTCGAGTGACTATCCCAGTTAGGCCGGGTGGCGCGACATGATTTACATTCCCATTTGATTTAATGCAAGGAAAAGATTTTGTTTAACATTGTCCTTAAAGACATTGTACTTCCGCATAATGAATTATTTTTTGGGGTGAATTTCATAAATTTTCAATTGAGTCTCCAATTAGTTCTGACATGATATCTTTTTACTCTTTACCAAGTAGGTACTAATTCTTGTTATAAATGAAATTGATCCAAATTCGTTTGTGAAAAATCGTATAGTTTTGAAATGGGATTCAATTTATTGTCACATAGAATGAGCTCACAAATATATATATTATATACTTTATTGTCAAGATTAGGATCTCTTCAATCTTTTAATCTCGTCAGCCTCTAAATTCTTTTGAAAGACGTTTATTTTTATATTTATATTGTTATATTCATTTCATATACCCATATTCATATATCTCCAGTTTTATATGTTGTATACATATTGTTTAATTTAATTCTGATATTACTGGTTCAATGAGGTTGATCGTGAAATTTCATCGATGGGATTAATGAAAATAGGAGATTAATCAATACGCTTTAATCTAGCATTCAAATACAACTGATTCATGTATGAAATATTTACATTGTCGCCAGATGACGATTTACGAGAAAAGCAATACAATGTGTTTTCGTCTGAATAACGGAAATTAACATAATATAATAAAAAAACCAAACACATATGTATGAAAAAAAATGTTTGAATAAGTAATTCTTCATTATAGTTCTAACATCAACCTCATGATAAACGAAATTGATCCACTTTTATACAAATATGCAAAGAGAGTTCAACTCCAAATTTCCAAATTCTGTGTAATACCAGTGAGCACGAACAGATATTCGTATACATATTTGTTATTTATCCACGTGAATATTAGTCTGCAATCGATAGTTCTTATACTTCTACTTATACATTTATCTGACATTAATCTAGCGTTATGTTCTCATTGTATGAGGGAAATAGATTCAAATTTAAAAAATATTAGTGTTAGTGTTACCAAAGCAAAATCAGTTCATATTCGTATATTTTGGCTTAAATTGAGCAAACAGCACTTCTTTTTATGGAAATTCATTATTGAAATCATCTTTGCATTTGCGTTTCTGGACTTAATTTCAAATAATTTCAAGAAATTTAATGATAT
Source organism: Henosepilachna vigintioctopunctata (assembly GCA_030704895.1). Classification (NCBI taxonomy): domain Eukaryota; kingdom Metazoa; phylum Arthropoda; class Insecta; order Coleoptera; family Coccinellidae; genus Henosepilachna; species Henosepilachna vigintioctopunctata. Next base: position 1,393,103 of record JARQZJ010000074.1, on the reverse strand, counting down.
TAGCAATTAAATTCTCTTCTCCATAAGCATTACACATTTCATTGAAATTTTTTGTAGAAATTTGAGGTTTTAATTGTATTCAAATATCACATAGTAACTTTCAAAAACTGCAAAAAAAAACTACTGTGGGATCAGCTAGATAAACAAGTGCGAAAAAGTTGTCCCATACCTCACGAAGACTTGTGAAATAAATTGCAAGATGAATGGGAGAAGATAAAGAAGACAACATAGGAAAAATTAGTAGCCAGTTTACCGAAGCTTTGTGAGGTTGTTATTAAAAATAAATGGGGACACACAGATGAGTCCAAAATTTTGAAATTATATTCTTGTTACGCCTAAAAATGATTAATAAACATGTTAAAATAATTGACATCATTTCACTCAATCAAACCCGTACAAAATGTATTTTATTAGGTGTCCAAATACTTTTTAGCGGTAGTGTAAATTCATGAGCTCTCAGCAGTTACTGAATATATCTGCATTTATAAGAATTTTTCATTATTTTCTTGAATACATTCATCAGAATTTGAAAAGCACTTTGCACTTTGATTATATGAAAATCAAAACAATAATACAATAAAGGATAAATTTCGGACGTTTTTAAATTGAAGGCACGGATATATGAGCAATACGTCAAGAAGTTACAAGGAATACAGAAAAATTACTTTCGACTTAAACTGTTATGAGGAAATTGAAAAAGTTGTTTTCTAATACGATAAATGGTGCTTTTCAAATATTAGGGGAGTAGTAGCATTTTTCGTTCAAAATTCAAAAATATATTATATGAAGTGAGTAAGTGCACCGCATATAATCCCAAACACGACCTAGTATTTTCCGAAATTAGTTATAGAAATTATTCCCAATAAATTTCCAAAATTAGAATAAGTTGGACATGTAATTCTGAAAGTAATATTAAATTCAGTGTTTGTTGCATTCTTCTGAACTAATGTTACATTGAAATACTATACGTAAAATAGATTCAAGCCATTTAAATTCTGCCTTTATTATCGCATTTCAATATGTCCAATTAGATGAGAAAATGAGTTTGAATGATGAAATAAAATCTTCAAAAAAGACCGTTCCGTGGAATACCTATTCTTTTACTGATAATTCACATTTTTTCATTTGTATTTATTTTATGTATTATTCATAAACATCAGCAAAATTGAACCATCTTTGTATTTTTGTATCATAATGCATAAAATTTTGTTTATCATAATATTTATACAACGCCTCTGGTTCATGATTGCAAGAATGTTTGTATTGGAACCACTTGTGAAGCTTTTTTCTGAGTATATACCTCTTTGTACGAAGTTTTGTTTCTTGTGATTGATTTATAGTCACACCCAAAATTCGAACTATTGTTAGAGCAGAAGGAAATACTATACCTACTACTTCAACAGATGTAGTTCGCCACTTACATTCACTGCGGATCCTATTCTAGGCAATCTCATTTCTTTCAATAACCCACTGATCTCGAGTGACCATATCTTAGTAAGCGCGGGTAGTGCAATATTGACATTCTTATTCATTTATGTAATGCAAGGATAGACTTAAATGTATTCATAAATTTTTTTTTAATTCAAATCACATTATTTTCATGAATTTTTTGCGAACGTGTGTCACATAATTGTCCCATCGTATATCGATTAACATTGTCTTTACAGATCGTAATTATCATTACTACTGGGGATGAATTATCAATTATCGCTAAACAACTACGAATGAATCAGCCTTTAATCCACATTTCATTATACTTTTGGGGTGAATTCCACAAATTTTTGTGTTAGTTTTGCATTAGCTGTGACACTATATGTTTTTACTCTTCACTATGCAATTCCTGTTTTTCATGAAATTAAGCATAATTCAGTATGCGAGGTTATCTAATTTATGAACATATGATTTGTCATTTGAGTATAAGTCATATTTCAAATGAGTATAAGTCATATTAAAAAATATAATCACTAACATAATGAACATAATCACTGAACATAATCACTATATATTTCTATATAGTTATTATGTTCAGATTTTTCCAATCATTTTCAGCAATAAAAGAAAAAATAAAAATAACAGAAAATACCAAGCCTAAAATCAAGACGTATATATCTGATAAGGTGTAAACACAACGGAATATGTTCAACCTTCTCGAAGATGAACAGAAAACATATAATTTCAAATTGTCAGTACCTATCTAGAAAATTTCAAAATTTTTAACCAATAATACATTCGGAAACTGTCAACTTCATAACAACAGATACTACTAAAGAAATAAGAATTCATAAAAATGATACAAAATTTAACAAAATCATTAACAAACACTCTTTCTGATCATGTGTTTCAAAATTTTCAACAAAATGAAAATTGAAAAATTCATATTCAAACTGTCCAAAAAAAATCGAAAGAAATAAGAAACTTTAAAAAAATGACTGGAATCAAATAATTAGACAAATCTCAACAACTTCATCGTCTAATGAGAGCGTTATTGATTCTATGCAAACAGAAATACCTGAGATTGAATTCTCGCTTAACTCTTGGTGAAACATAATTAAATATTAAATAAAATTAAAATCTTGGCTTAATTTTTCACGATTATATTTAACAATATGACAACAAGACTCCAGTCTTGAAAATGAGCTCACGCTCGAAACGTGTTGGCAAATTCAAATTGTTAAATATATCAAAATTGTTAAATATAACAAATCAGCAATCAACTAAAACACCATCCGATCAGAGGCAAAAACAGTTATTCTGTATACTGATATATACCAACAGAAAATCGAAATGCTTAATGAAACAAATACCCATAAAAAATTAATCGAGATTCAACAGAAACCTCATAAAATGAACCTAATAAACCAATAAAAAAAATGTGAACAAAATAACTATATATTATCACAAATTCCTAAAAATTTTACTATAATGGTTTGTCCCCTAAATTTTATTGTTTGAATAAAATCCGAATATACAAAATATATCTTCATAATAATCTTCTCTATTTAAGCTTTCAAAATTTCTGTCTTCATTTTGACAAATATCATAAATTGAAATCAGTGTTATATTGAAAACTTTCCTCATTCAGTCGAAAATCTAAAAAATTTACAACTCATTCTACCTTATACAAATATAACTTATGCAATTCTTTACAAGCGATAAACTCTTGTACTTGAAAATACTTAAATCAGCAAAAGACAGTTAAATACTGTAACTGTTTCATATATTCCATGAAATCGTGAGTTATTCCATTTTATTATTTAGTAAATTTTGTTTATCATCAATATTCACTATTAATGAGATGAAGTAACACTTCAGTTTTTGACCGCCTAGTGTACCAAGGATATGTTATTTGTGAATAACTGTTACTTTTATAACAGTTACTTTGAAGTAACGTGCATTCCAATAGAGATATTCTATAAGATCACTCTGGCAACATTGGAAAAAGAAGGGCTCGCTATTTCCTTATACACATATTAAAGATGGTCCAATTATTTCCGCATACATATGTATAAACGAAGGTCCAGCGAATTCCGCATTGCACTATATATATATATATATATATATATATATATATATATATATATATATATATATATATATATATATATATATATATATACTAGCATCCCGCAAACACTTAACGATTGGCCTTGCGACTTGTTAATTGTCATTGCGAACGCAAGGCGAACTGGAAATTGCAATCGTTTGAAGTCAAACGGAAGATCAGTCGGAATCATTGGTATTCGAGGAATACATACATTTTCACCTGCGTACTTTCCGTTAATAATGGTTGCCTCAATCAAATTCGGCATAAGTCTTTTTACCGAAAGTCGAATACCGTTGCAAAGTCGCAGTGGATTCAAATTACGCAATATCATAATAACTGTACCAACTTTGAGTTGCAAGTTATGTGGTGGAAATCCTGGTAACTCCAGAGAGTTCAGAAACTCCGTTGGATAATTTACTACATCATCTGGATTTGTTATGGAATCAACGGATTTGTATGTTACCAAATCGCCAGAAATTTTTGATTGAATGGGGAAATTCAGTGCGTGTACATCATTATTCTTTACGGCATGAATTCGTTGACTTAACCAAGCATAATTCTGATAATTCTCACTAATCTTTGGGAAAACATTTTCAATAAGAGCTAATTGAGAGTCTAGAAATCGGCAAAAGTCGTTGGTAAGAGTAATTAATCCAGATGTCGCATCAACTGGAACTTTGATCATTTTGAAGTTGAACTCTCATATTAGTGGTTAGCGATAATGTTTTTACGTTATTCCATTAAGGTGAAGCCTTTAGGCAAGCATTCAATTCATCTGGAGGCGTTCCACGGGGAATTACTGGCAACGTCTGCCTGAAATCGCCTGCCAACAATATCATCAAGTCGCCAAAGAAATAAACAGCTATAAAAAATAAGAGTTGATCGTAGAAGGGTGAAAATTTAAGGTTGCATGTATTTTTGTATGTTGTATCAAGAAAAAATAAAAACTGAAAATTTTGTCAAAAAAATGAAAAAAAATTTAGGGGTGGCCTACCCCTAACATTTAGGGGGATGAAAAATAGATGTTGGTCGATTCTCAGACCTACTCAATAAGCTCACAAAATTTCATGAGAATCGGTCAAGCCGTTTCGGAGGAGTTCGATTACGTACCCCGTGACACAAGAATTTTATATATTAGATATATATATTTCATAAATTAATGGAACAAATTGAAGTTTATGTGTTTATATCAATTTCACATTTTCCAGAAAAGAAGTTCTTGTTTTTTTAGCTTTCTATTCTGCCTTCGCACCAGTTCACTTCATATTTTTGGAGTGTCTTATTGGAATTTTTTTTATATAATTTTCATTGTCAGGCTATATTCAGCCTTATCTGAACAGGTCAGGCATGTCCTGGTCTGTTCAAAATTTTGTAGTTCTTATATTCACCAAACATATAACTTTAGCTTCTTGATAATATTTCATAAAACTACCAAGCATATTGTTTGAAAATATGAAACCACTAATAATAAGCATTTTTGGTATCTTGGTTACAAAATTTCCTGAAAACTAAAATAACACCTTTCTTTCAATTTTTACTCTCGAAGACAAAATAGATCTAGGAATCTTGATCAGCACCCTTATTTTGATAAAGTAAAGTTCAATTTTATAGTTTTAATTTGAATTTTTTAAAGTGGATGTGACATCACTATCTTAGTCTTAGGTATATGACTACTTCTTTCATTTTCGACGTACTGATGCAGTTAGCTATAAGATGATGGAAGCTTGCAGGCAGACACTTCAACATCGCTATCCGTTTAATTGACTAAGCGGTCGTAAAAGCATTCCACCAAAAAGAATCTTTTCACCAATGATAGTACGAAGAGCTGCCATAAAAATATGACGTAAACAGAAATTTTAACGACGAAAACAACCTATGATATTGCGTAAACAACCGTTAAACCTCCCATAGCGGTAAGTAGTTTACACGATTTTACTCTTAACCAAACAATTTGCTAATAGAATTAGCAAAGTTAGTAATTAAGACTATCGAATGTAACGTCGTTAAAGTAGATTTTATGATAATCAATAACAGTTCGAAATATGCGAAAGAGTCGTCCGTAAACAGCTCGAACAGTTGTTCGCATTAGTGTTATCGACTTCTTGCAATTTTACTACCGGCGACTTGGTGGAGAACCGGTAGCTTTTGGTATTATGTTAATGGTAAGGATTGAAATATTAATATACCAGGCGGCGTGGTTGTGCAAGAGGAAAATACGAATATGTAATGGGTCTTATTAAAATTTCATGGCGTATATCAATTAAAAAAGGCATTGCTTTTGACCAATACGTCGGTATCAACGCCCCTGAAACATGTCGACTATGTGGAGGATTCATTTTAACATATTTCATAAGGCTGAAATAACTCCTATCTTTTTTTTTTATTCATTATTCATAAAAAAGCAACATTCGGCAAGCAGTGAAAATCTCTGAAACACATTTGAAAGTATTTATAATGCATTTTATTCAACGTAGATACTTACTAATTAATTAACAAAATCTTGAACGTTTAACAGTAGCCCAAGTATTTCACGTTAATTTTTCATATAACTCTTTTTCATTGAGTTTTGCCTCACTAGAATTTTTTGGATATTTCTGGATATTTCAGTTGATCATGACTCAAAACAAAGACGAGTTAATCTGAAATAATATAAGTTCGTCGATCTTTCATTATTTACAAATTCAAATTTTTAATCACGAAAATAATGGTGGTATAAAAAATTTTGGTTGTATGAAAAGTTAGTTAGATAACTAAACAAAAATAAAAGTATCGTTGAATATGAAATAAAAATGAAAATATGAATATCTAATGATTAAAAATTAATTATAGGAATAAACGAAATCATAATAATTAAAAACCGGCTTGACGCAAATGCACTGCGTCAGTTATACTACATTTACATTCGGCGTTAATTATACTACACAGTTGTAATATAATGAGCAATATTCAAAATTTTCTCATAACTTAATACAAATACGCATGGTGACGTTTCGAAGTACTACTTCTTTATCAAATGCTGGATTAATACTGAGTAGTAACTGAGTAATACAGATAATACTGGGTAGTACTGAGTAATACAGTATTAGTAGTTATGCCAAGTCTAGTTTCCATATTGATTCATTAAATTTCTTTGACATATTTTTCCTACTAACTTTTTGCTTTTGTAAAATATCGTATTGGAAAAAGCAGGACAGTATTCAACAATATGAGTACCGTCTTCAGAAGTCTCAACGTATCCCTCCTAGAAAATAAAGAAATTAAAGCACATGAGATGCTACGCTTCTTCTATTTTGTTGTATGGAGTCTTGGGCGCTCACAGAATTCACCACTAAATAGGCTGAAGCATTTGAAATGTGTTGTATTTGGCTGTATAGAAAAATGCTCAGAATACCATAGACAGCAATGCTAAGATGAATGAAAAAGTTGTATACGCTATTAAAAAAAACTGCTGGGGCATGTTATGAGGGATGAATACTGATACTCTCTATCGCCAAACATAATACAACGAAAGAGAACTTAGAAAGAAGAACTTAGAAACTTCAGAAGACACTATCGAACTTGGTTCGGGAAAAGATCTACGGGATATAAAGGGATACAAACAAAGTTATGATAGCCAACACCCGAAACAAATAGGTACCAAAAAAAAGAACTCATTTAGTTGAACAGTTTGAAAAATTACACTTAAGTACTTTATTTCGGAACTTTATTCCTGATAATAAATCAAATTTTTCTGGGCAATTCTTTATTATTTTGTCGGACTTTTGACACAAAGCTTGAGTGAGCTGAAAAAATTTTAAAAAGATTAATAATGCGTATCCCGAGAACCGAAAGAAAATTATAAAATAGAAAATAAAATATGAATTGAAAAAAAAAATAAAATGAATAAATTCTTACCACTGAAGAAAGAACGGTGGGTGGACTCAGAAATCGAATTCACACGACGTTTCGGTTAGTAATGCATCTCTAACCGCATTTTTCACTTGAGAACGAGGTACATTATATTTCTTTATAGATTCAAGCCTTCATTTTTTCATCAGCGTAAAAATTAATGCATATTTAATTTTATTTTTAATCTAATTGCAATTTATTTCATTACAATTCTTTTGGCTTTTTTTTCATTTCGTATTTTTGTTTCAGCTCTCAGGATACTAATTATTCATCTTTTTAATCAGTTTTTCATTTCCCTTGTTTAATTTCATCATTTAATTCTTGATTTAATCATTACTTTGTTTCGGGATGAAATTTGGAAATGAAATTCAGAAATGAAATAACTTATATTGATACAAATACAAAAGAGAAATAGTAAATATAAAAATGAATCTAGAGTCGATTAGTAAATATCACAATTCTATGAATGGATATGGAATTAAATTTTTTCTCTTTTCATTTGAATGAATCTTTATTCTCCATGAGAAATTTGAATGGGAATTTTCATGATTTACCTGAAAGTTTCAGAAATTGAAATTTTTTTCAGTCTCAATTTTAACTGTACCTACCTACAAATGTATGTGATCTATCATTAATCGATTGGGCCGATACTTGATGAAAATCTAAATACATAATTTGAATAAAACTAAGTAGTTTTTCGATTTTCACTATAATTAATCAAAACATGACAATATCGTTTCGCCAACAGATGTTGATGATAAACTGAGCTATTTCATTGTGGACTGCGTATATTTATCCTGAAGTGCGTGGGGTGGGAATGACCATAGAACACTGTCCTTGTTTTACAGGGGAATGACTATAAACATATTTCTTCTGAATTGTGGGGAAGACCATAGGATACTTTTCTTCGATTGCATTTTTACTGGAATAAATTTAATAACGGAAAATTATTGACTAAAACTTGATCATTTAATAAACTGTTCGATTTCTTCCTCTTATTGATTTCCATGGCTTCTAACAGGGCTTGTTTATAACCTTTTCGCTTTGTATGCAATATTTTAAAGTTGTTGTCGATGTCAATAACAGGAAGAAATCGAACAGTTTATTAAATGATCAAGTTTTAGTCAATAATTCTCCTTTACTAAATTTATTCCAGTAAAAATGCAATCGAAGAAAAGTATTCTATGGTCATCCCCCACAATTCAGAAGAAATATGTTTATAGTCATCCCCCCTGTGAAGGACATTGTTTTATGGTCATTCCGACACCACGCACTTCAGGATAAATATACGCAGTCCACAATGTAATAGCTCAGTTTATCATCAACATCTGATGAAGCCACTGTGTTGGCGAAACGATATTGTCATGTTTTGATTAATTATAGTGAAAATCGAAAAACTACTTAGTTTTATTTAAATTATTTATGTGATCTAAATTAAAGTGTTTTCTAGAAATTGTTCACGATATTCATTGAAAAGAGTGAGAGTGTATTTCCTTCTCAATGTCTTGAAATGAATAAATTTGTAACATATTCATATTATTCATAGGTAACACTATCCTTTATGGCGGCCGTTATTCCGTCAAACTAGGACTTCAAGCTGCTCGTTATCTGAATATTATCCAAATTTTGTGCCACCAACTGTCACAGCCACCTGAAGGTGTTTTGTCCCTGAATTATCGTCTAATTTTCTCGAAATTCCGTGTCATCGATTCCCATAGGTGATTTTTATCACTGAAATAACTAACAACGTGAGAATTCGACGGAATTAATTTGTTTAATGACTGAGACCGAGAAATATTACACTTCTGGGTTGGAAATTAATGTCGCTATATACCATTCAACTCTATGAACTTCTCTCAGTCACCTGATGATGGTTTTAATAAATTGAAAATGGAACGAATCCCTTGGTCACGATGGTTGAAAGGAAATAATTTTTAGTTTTTCCACATACTTGAATAATAGCATTTTTAAAATTGAATGAATTCCTTCGGCACTACCTGATATTTTATTATATTCAAACATGTAATTTATATTTAATAAGTACTGCATAATTTGTACTGCAGTTGTGAATTATTACCGATCTGAAGACATTATATAGTATTTTTGATATCAGTTGATTAACTTTTGACATGGCACAGCGAGCTATCCTTCTCTAAACTATGAACAATATATAACGTTGAGAAAACAAGTAGGTTACTATATTTTCTAGGTATTCAGCTATAGAGGAGAGAACGTTACTGCACTTTTGTTCATCTCCAGATGCTTGTCTGAGACCAGATCATCGTAAATGGGCTTCCTCATCAATAAATAGACAAATAGATGTAGTAAATTCATTTTGACTTTATCTACTATAAAGTATTCCTAACAAGCTGATTCCGTAAGACAGACGGGTATCGTAATATATCTGTTCATATTCTTGTGTTTTATAATCTGAATTTCATCTTACAATGTAACTGTTTTCATCATTGTATCAAAACGGGACTTCCTGTTGTTGAAAACACATTTACTACACTGGCACTTTTATTGTTGATTATTGAGAGGGTTAATTATTATGAATCAAAAATACTATGCGAAATATTTTTTCAACTAGTTAGTTTTGAATTTATCCTACGAACAAATTTTCCTCAATACAGCAGATGCGCATTTCAGAAAAGATTAACATTATTGTCACCTTTTATCATATTCATTTGAAAACTAACGGGTGATTTTTTAAGAGTTAAGTTTTTCAGGTTGGCGGCACTGGTTGGTAATGGCATCCAAGCGTCATCTGTCAAAGTGTAAAGTTTTTAGTATACTTTGCCATTTCACTATGGAAAGGTTTACAAACGAGCAACGATTGCAAATTGTTTAAATTTTTTATCAAAATTCGTGCTCTGTGAAAAATGTGTATCGTTTGTTACAACCATATTATGGTCGTCATAATCGACCTGGTGAATCAGCAATTCGTGCTGTTATCACGAAATTTCGCACCATGTTTACTTTGTTGTACAGTGAGTACTGAAGAGAATATTGCAGCCGTAGCGTACAGTGTTAATGAGGATCGTGAAATGTCAATTCGTCGACGTTCTCAGTCAGCAATTGGGCATGTGTTACTCAACCACATGGAAAATTTTACGTGTTGATTTGGGTTTGAAAGCCTATAAAATTCAATTTCTGCAGGAATTGAAGCCGAATGACCTACCACAACGTCTAATTTTTGGTGAATGTGCCTTAGAACAGCTTAATGAAAATCCGCTATTTTATCGAAAAATTGTTTTCAGCGATGAGGCTCATTTATGGCTTAACGGATATGTGAATAAACAAAACTGTCGCATCTGGAGTGATTAACAGCCACATGTCATACAAGAATTACCGATGCATCCCGAAAACGACAGTTTGGTATGGCTTATGGGCTGGTGGCATCATCGATCCATTTTTCTTCAAAGACGACCGTGGAAGAAACGTTACGAAAGAACTTGGTTGACATGTGGTTTCATCAAGACGGTGCCACATGCTACACAGGTCGTGAAACAATGGACATGTTGAAGGATGAATTTGGTGAGCAGCTTATCTCTCGAAATGGCCCTGTGAATTGGACCCCAAGATCATGCAATCTGACGCCTCTGGATTATTTCTTGTGGGGTTATGTAAAGTCGTTAGTATATGTGGAGAAGCCGAACACGATTGAAGCCTTACAGGATAACATAACACGCGTAATTCGTGGGATACAGGCCGAAATGCTCGAAAAACTGACGCAAAATTGGACTTTTCGAATTGATCATTTGATACGGAGCCGCGGACAATATGAAGTTATTTTTGAAATATAAATGGCAAAAGCCAAGTTATCAATTTCAATAAAAATTTTGTATGCAAATTGAGTGTTTTATTCGATTCAAGAAAAACTACGCTTAAAAAAATCACCCATTATAAACACTGCTTCCAAAACTCAAATATGTGATTGAGTTGTTTCAGACGTCTATAATCTTTTCATTTTTTCATCAGGCGAGTTTCCTTAAAAACTTTTCGAGTATTCCAATCGATTTTTTTTGCATCGTGATATAGTTACGAATTAATGATGTTACTTTATTATTTACGTGTCGTTATTACAATCAATATATCCCATTTCCAATCAATAAGTCTATTGCTTTTATTTCTGAACGTCTGCCTGTTCTTGCGGGTTGTTTTATGAAATTTAGTAGCCGTACGTTTCACTAATTGTTCATCAATGTCAATACTATCGACTTTCAATTTTGCCAATAAAGTGAACTGTGAATGAAGTGAAGAATGAGACTTATTTATTTGTTTTTCAGGTAAATTGTGTTTCAGTTGAGTGATTCCATTTCAACTCTAATTGTCGATAAGGGTTCCATCTTAATAACAGCAAACGAACTTTCAATACAGCTTGGTGCAAACTTACCTACGACAATGTGAAAAAAACCAGAACTTTCGAAAAAATATTTTGATAATTGTTCACATTTATCAATAATCGTTTTTTTTTTACAACATTCTTGCGTCCCGTGGTTATCTTAGTGGAAAAGGGAAAACACAATCGAAAAACGGGACCGTCCCGTTTCAAACTGGACGCCTGGTCACGTTAACTATATACCTTCTGTATTACTTATGTTTTACTATATCCTGTGACTGTATAATGGCACGCCGTGAAAAACATAAAAATGCTCTATCTTAAGGCATTCACCATTCGGGGTACTCAATATAGTATAGTAATTTTTAATGAAGTTGCTCAATATAGCATATATCAATAAAATGACCGCAAAAATAGCAATAGCTCATCTTCATCTCCGCTGGGAACATTAATTCTTCGCGTTTCTTTCAATAACCGGACCCGAACCACCAAGAGACATTTCCGAGAATTTCAGCGGTCGAAAATTCAGTCGCGCATAGTTACATATGTATCTGTTTCTTCGATCCATCCATTCGAATTTATGATTAGACCGATATATCTCATTCCTCTTCCCCGACGTACTCCTCTGCGAGCAGCATATATACCGTGACATCAATTAGGGCTAACCTACCGACATACATCACTGGCCGGCTCATAAATGTTTCATGGCTTCGAAAAACCATGTCTTCTGATGATGTTGTCATCGGCTGTCAGTCCGGACCAATTTAGCCCTATAAGGACGCGACCTACCGCTATAATGAAGATACAAACTTTCTTATATATCAATCTATATGTAGAAATTTATGGGGTTGGTTTTTGTCGGCGCCCCCGCTTGTTGCTAATTGATTCTAGTCGTCTACAAGGAGCTATTTACGTTCGTACCGGCGTTCCAAGGATTACCGAAAAAAATTGCCCGTTTTTTCGATATATCCGACGATGATAGCGAAGACCATTACTGCGATTGCCTTGTTGTAGCGCATATTCAGGTATCACTTCAACTTTTCCTTGTTGCTTGAGGTTACATCAAAATCTTTTACTTATATGCAACGTAAAGGTTGTAAACTCTGGAACGAAAGGTCAGCTCAAAATATCACCAGCATCAGGTGAAAGGTACTAAGCGCGCGATACTTGTGAAATATATACTGCAAGAGATATAGACGAAACAGTCCTTTGAGATCACCATCTTGTTCGTGCAATTTACACATTCAAATTGTTTTCTTTGGAAATTTTAATTATCCATTTGCTTGAATTTGATCTGGATTAATGCTATGTTTCCGAAGTTTGCCAAGATTTTCCGAAATTTGCTGTGAGATAAGCTGTAAGGAGTCAAAAAATATTCCGATCTGTAGGTTACCAGCATTAGACCACAAATGAGACTATAGGTATGAACTACTGCATCTATCTACTATGATATATTAAGCTGACAAATTATTCAAGGATTTCGGTTTCTGTTAGGAACTAACAGTTTTTTGAACAATTGTGAAAATAAGTCTGATTAGGGTGGATAGGGTAGAGGTGGACCAGTAGGAGTGATGGACCTTGTGCAATTTTATCAAACTAAGGCAACAAGGTGCCTATTTCATGCGTTAGACATCTTCGCATAAGTCCTTCGATATATCGTTCAATGAAAAGACTGTAGACTTAACGTTTTCTGCTGACATTTCATTCTAGTTTCATCAATACATAAAAGTTAGCACTTTGTTATTATCTATATTAATATTGAAAATTAGTTCCCAGGAGGGAAAAATTAGTTAGATGTTAATGCTTGTAGATGAACCCTGAAATTCGTTGCAAGTTTAACTCCAGATATTTGTTATTCAGTGGTCCATCTATATTCCATAGTGGGGAGATATGAACCACATTTTATATTTTTCGAGAAATGCCAACCGAATATGAACCAATGGAATTAAATACCAACAACAGTGCAAGATCAACAGGTAATCATCTGAATGAGAGGTAATAATGAAAACTTGTTTAAAAATCAGTGACTCAACAATTCTTTATTCGACTAGTTTCGCCTTTTACGGCATTATCAAGAATGAATACATATTACAAACACAACCTTTAAATGTTAATATGTTATTATGTTTGTAATATGTATTCATTCTTGATAATGCCGTAAAAGGCGAAACTAGTCGAATAAAGAATTCTTCAGTCAGTGATTTTTAGACAAGCTTTTATTATTACCTCTCATTTAAATATGAACTATCCTTTAGGTAATCATCTAATAAATGTTGTCTGAAACAATCTACTTTTCCTGTAAGACTATCAGGAAAAGATACTTACTCAATAAAATTCTGAGCCCCTCTAAAGCCCGCTTTAGAAGCTGGTTCTAGTAATTACTCCATTCATTCAAAAAGCAAACAAATTGAAGTATTGCGGAAATATCCCCAGAATGTAACAATTATTAAGAAATAATTGCCTTGAAGCAAAATGAATTGGAGAAAAATAAGAAAATATGGCCTGAGAAGATCAAAAGATTTGCGAATTAAAAATTAGTAATTAAACGTGAAAGTTAAGTTCTTCATCACAATCTGTAGATGAGTGTGTGGGAAACTTGGACTGTTCTCGAAAAGCTACCAGTTAAATATGACTGGATCCACAATACCTATGTAATAGGTGACCACATGAAGCTGCACCAGCTTCAAAAATAATTGTCAAATGCGCGGAAAATAATCACTTTGTGGGAAATAGAAAGTATCGTCACTGTTCATCTCTCCTACTATCACTGATTCATCTCACTTACATGCTGGAGGATCGATGAATGCTGGAGGATAATGATGTTTTCTAGATTTAGGTATCTCTAATTTATATATACAAAATATATAGTGATATATTTTGTCAATTTATAATGTCCCTGTATTAGGTGATGATGATATATTCACTATTTGCCTCAGTTTCTGATGAAATTTTTTAGGAACAGAAGTTATTATTATTTTCAAAATGGTCCATCTGTCCCTCATTCACCATGTTTTTCTGTCGACTGCATATGTAAAAGAAGTTCTTAACAATACCATGGATTATTTTACCATCAAACACTTAGATGATTGTTATTCATAGTGATTCATAGAGATTGATAGCTATTTCAGATCAGAACAGCCTTTGAAAATGTATATTTGATATATAACATTTGCTCTGAATTTTAATTAGGTATTGAGATTTTTGGAGATGTACTAAACCGTAACGGTATTTCATTTCCTGATAATACATACATTTCAACGTTAACAATTCACCCACATTCTACTCATTACTCCGAAATCATTCAGAAAACTGTCCGAGTCCTCACCGCCAACTAGAACTCATTACTCATCCCACTAGAACATGATAGTTCCTGGTCCTAATACTTCGAACCCGGCCCAGCTACTTAACCAAATGAGAAAGGTGCCGTTAAAAAATGCGACAAATTATTTACACGTGAATGTCTAAGATAAAACAGATGTTTGTTTTTGGTGGATCTTAGGCGCAACGCACAAGAGAGATTTATTTTTAGTTTACGAACAAATAGTTAAAATAATTGCATATGACGGCTAGATGTTCGTCATTCCTCGACCTTTTTTTTCGACGTTCTAAAACGGGAGGTGGAAACGGACTGAAACTAAGTGGAGTTTCTGTCGTTGTTTGACAGAAGCGTCAGCGTGAAAACTGTCGCCAATTAGGCGAGCGAGATTGTTTGAAGTATGAGATCGCCCGTGAAATTTAGAAAGATTTTGAAGCGATATATTTTTCATTTTTTCGAAGTGAACAATATATCCGAAGGCTTTTAAGCAATCGTACTGAACTGTATTTTCTCAAACTTTAACTACGAATCGAACTGAGAACTTTCCATGAAAATATTACATTAATATATCGCAATAATTACAAATATCAGTTGTTCATATCATACACAAAATTATTACTAGTTCATTCAAATAAAAGAAGATTTTCAAGTTACTTCAGTTTTCCGAATTATCAATCATAATTCCCAAAATATGGAAAAATTTCGCAATGCGGTGAACACCGATATTGCATTGAATGTATGCATTTCAGTTAGTTGAAGTAACCCTATTTTACCTTAAAATAAAGGACATAATGTAATTCAATAAAAGTTAACATAAAATTAGTGCATTTGTCTCTTATCCTGTGTTTTCTTCCTGATAAATTTGAGAATCAAAGATATTCCAAAAAAACATTGAACTCATAATTGCATAATTGGCAACTCCATAACATAGCGTACCATCTTTATTTGTAAAAATTCATTTTGTGCTTGATTGTCAGAAAACATTTTGCGTATATTATGTCTATTTGTCAATTCTCAAATATAAGAGTTTTTTAATTCACTAAGTGAGCCAAAAATTTAACATCTGGTCACATGACTATAAGAGTTAGGACTGTGGTGTCTCTAAACATAACAGAGTACTACATACATATCTCATATAGTCAACACTTTAACTCTGGGCGTATTAACAATAAATAGCGAGATTTCAATGAATCTTAACAGAACAGTGAGTACTTTGGCTACCCATAAATACGTTGGAAAGTAGAGGCAGACCCCAAAAATAAGTAATATTCATAAAGAAGTAAGTTGAGATTTCATTCGAACAGCACAAAATTGACACAAGTGAAATGACACAGAGAAAACTTTGTCAGAAAGTGGGTGAACGAAGGACAAAGGAGAAGAAGTTCTGAGCACATACAAACAACAATATCTCATTCGGAATTCGAACCCCGATCATACGTATGGCAGGCTTGGCCTTCTACGTTCTACTCTTAAAGGATATGAAATTACTAATTTTTGCAGATGAGGAGAGAAATGAAACTATTTGAAATGATTTGAATTAGGTTAACATAATTACTACTGTATCACCTGCTGCGTGGGAAGCAGGTACCACCAATTACTAACATTATGATTGGATACACATAATAAAAGGATAATTTTCATATGAAAATTGGTGGTTCATCTATTATATGACAACCGACCACAAAAAATTGTGAAAAAACAATTTTCTTATATAGTACCATATATTAAATGATTTGTTTTTATATTTATATGTGTTTATTAATAAAAATAAATAGGAAAAATAAGATAGGTTTATCAAATTGAATATGAGTCGTGAGTATCCAACAAAGAACAGTGATGTGCTACTTATTCCCAAGCATAAAACAGCTAAATTTGAGTACTCACTCTATTATCAGGGCAGTAAAATTTTCACTATCCTGGTAAATGGCACTACAATCATTTGCTATCGAATTTGAAATTACTGAATGCTCATATGTTTGAGGTTGATGATAAACTTGGAGTTTATCATCAACATCTGATGAAGCCACTGTGTTGGCGAAAGAAAACTTCAAAAATTCAGGACTCTTGCTCAATAGTCCATAAGATGTTAAAAATATTTTACTCAATAGAACTTTACTTAATATTTTCAATAATAGAATTTCAATCTATTTTTTATTTATAACAAAGATATCTATAACAAAGAATCTATTCTTTTTCTTTGTTATACTATGTATAATGAAACAATATTTAGAATTTTCTCATAATTTAATACAAGTACGCATGACGACGTTGCGATGTACTACTTCTTTATCAATGCTGAATTAATACTCAAATACTCAAATACTTGAGTATTAATTCAGCATTTGATAAAGAAGTAGCAGGCACTTCGAAACGTCATCATACGTATTTGTATTAAATTATGAGAAAATTCTAAATATTTTTCATTGTGGATATTAATTTTCTCCAAGTATCGGCCTGATCAATTTTCAAGTTATACTATGTATTTGTACTCTCTGTAAACATCGTTACTCTGTGTTTACTATGTGTATACATCTTTACTTGTGAAATTGTACCTGTGTTAATTTAGCACCTGCAGAGAGAGTTGTACCTCGAAACGCTCGTCATCAGTATTATTTAATACAGGAGAAAATTTAAATTAGTGTTTCATTACAAAATTGTGAAATAATTGGATGTAAGAGAATAGCGTTTAATATTGTGAAAATAATAATCCCATAGTAGATAATTCATCCCTATTCGCTGCCCCTAACTCCCCGATAACTGATATCCATTCAACGATCTCGATGTGCCAGAACACAGCCGGGATTTCCATGCAAAACGACGCCCGCTTAGACGCCGACTGCGCCAAACAACGAACTCGGGCTTAGCGACAATAGTCGACGGTGTTCTCCACCTTAATGAGAATTCTCTCATATGGTAATGGCCGATGAAAGTTTAATTTCAAGTCGCTCGCGGTCCCGTAATTAGAACTAGCGAACACGACGTCGTCTACGTAGTCCTTTGTGCTGGATCCTCGCGTCCCGGCTAATTATACCGCAGGAGTGTTGAACACGAACGACAAGATTAACTCTATTAGGCGTCCTAACTCGCGCAATTTGCATCCACTCCGCGCTAACACGTCACTTTCGGCGTCCATTATGTACCAACAAATTTCGATATTACGTCCCGGTGGATGTTAGTATGTTAAATGGAAGCTGAGGTTTAGGAAGCCTTATCGTGATCTATGTAAGAGAAGTTAGAACTTCAATAATGGAATACTGTTATATATTCGTTTATGATTAGCATGTATGGCGTTCAGTTAGTTGCCTTATTGTCCTGAATTTTGACAGTTAAATAATGGGGGTGTAATGAAATATATATCGTATTCATTGAATATAATGTCTTACGCCAATACGCCTGATCATGTTTGAATTTTTAAACATTTTCTATAATTACGTATAGTAATGAGGTGGCAAAATATATTCTCCATTTCATTTTTAAAGAAAGGTCACGTTTGACTGAATCAACCGATGTCACGGATACGGCACGGCGCAGTTAATAATTTTTGGACGCTACCCGGATCAAACGAGAGAAACATTTGTTGAGGCGATATTACCTCTTTTGCCATTATTAGGAATGAACCGGAGGAGAAGACATGATCAAAGCAGTGATGGATTATTTTGATGAAAACGAGTTAGACTTGAAAAAGCTTTTATCGACAACTACTGACGGTAGTTTTACTTCCAACAATTTCGCCAGCAATGGTTGGAAGTAAAACAGGACTAGTTCACGTCTTCTGTAGCAATGCAAGATGTAACGAAAATTTTATTTCCTTCCAATGTATTATTCACCAAACAGTGCTTTGCTGTAAACTCAATCATAATTTTGAGAGTGTTATGCAAGAATGAAAATAGTTAATTTTCTTCGTGCTATACCTACTGTACCGTACTATACTCACAATACGAAAAAGGCTGCGTATTAGAAAGGTTCTTCAGCCTTTTAGAGCACTTGTGGACATATACTTCCAATATTGATCAGACTATTGAACTCCTACTTGAAGTTTTCTAAACGAAATAGAAAATTTAGCTGTAATTGCTTTCTTGACGGATATTTTTAAACATATCGATGACCTGAACCTTAAACTTCAAGGCAAGAGAAAGCTTAGATGGGAGCTCATGTTAGAAGAGAGAAGTTTTTCCTGGAAACTAGATCTCTTTATTAATGATCTTGGTAATGAATGTTTACACTTTCCCAATTTAAATAAAATAATCAGCAGTGACAATGAGATTGACGTCGGCCCATACAAGACGTTCATTGCAGATCTCAAATCGGAATTTCACACAAGGCTCTCCGATTTTAAGAAAATTGAAAATGGGGCAACATGGGGAAATTGAACGGGGCAACAAAGCTGCAAATGTTTTCGAGGGTGATAAAGCTATTCTGCAGATCGAAATGAACGATTTCCAAGAAAACACAGTTTTAAAATACAAACATACGGAAGTTTCCATTGAAGAGTTCTGGATAAAATTTGTTTGTGGTAATAAATATCAGAACTACAAAGATTTCCTTTGAAACTTCTTACTTTGTTTTAGTCAATATATTTATGCGAAGCAGCATTTTCGAAGATGAACTTCTTAAAAATAAATTTCGATCTCGATTTACTGATGAACATCTCCAGGATTTAATGTCAATAGCTTGCACCAATTCCAGACAGATAATCAGCAACAAAAAATGTCACTTTTCACATTGATATGTGAATAAATACCTTTGTAATTTCCGTAATTAGCTTTGTTCAAAAAATATTTTTTTTATAAAATGTGTGGACCGCGATGGTCACTTCATTTCTTTAAATGGACCCCGAGCGAAACTAATTGGTGAACTAGAGGATGCAATTTGTTTTATATCTTCTACACTCATAAATTTTTAATGGGAATAGGATAAAATCTATAAATAGAGAAAATTTAGAGACTGTTAAGATACATATATAAAACTGTGTAGGATTATCTCCGTATCAAAAAGTGTTTAATATGAAATAAATTTTTTCTCAGATGGAACTATTCTATTCGATAAGTGATTCTTGAAAAGAATCAAATATATCAATAGTTTATCAGAATATTCAATTCTTTTTTGAAATATTACATACACTAATGAAAAAGTATCCACAAATATGTACAAAATTTTTGATGTATATGCCCTCTATGAAGTATATACCCTCCTTACAGTCCAGACCTGTCACCCTGTGACTTTCATGTGTTTGGCCTTCTCAAGGAAGCTTTGGGAGGTTAAAGATTCGACAATGATGCTGAGGTGGAAGCCTACGTGCGCAATTGGCTGTAGACACGACCTGCATCTTTCTACATGGAAGGAATTGGGAAGCTACCTATCCTCTGGGAAAAATGTGTTTCTAAAGCAGGAGATTACGTAGAAAAATAAGAATATGTACTTTTTTGCATTTAAAATAAAAGTAGTTTTTTGAACAATAAAGTCTCGTTTATATTTGATTCACCCTCGTATACAAAACTTAAAATTTGGTATATAGAATCTTCATTGAAGATAGAATAGGGATTTGAACTCGAAATCATGGTTAATTTTTTGTGTGTATGACATCCATAAGAATGATAGTAAGAATGATTATATGCGAGAGAGAAATGGGTCAGATTGTTTTAGACTTTTAACTTTATCTTTAAAAATTTAACTTAACAAGTCTATATATTGACGTTTTTTTCTGACAGATTCAAGAACCATTGAAGTTTTCAATTTGTATTTCATGTGCTTCATTTTGAATGCCAATATATATATATATATATATATATATATATATATATATATATATATATATATATATATATATATATATATATATATATATCGCTTCATCGTATATATATATATATATATATATATATATATATATATATATATATATATATATATATATATATATATATATATATATATATATATATATATATATATATATATTTATATGTAAGAATATCGTTTATCGTCGTTTAACTTATGTAAATAATTTAGATTCTTGTGCTTTGAAACCTCTACCGTTATCGATTTTGCTTCTTATCTCATATGTACCTTTTTCAAATCATATTTCAGGAACCTAGATTTCTAGGTTCTAGAAAAGCGCACGAAAACTACGTTTTGAGTTCCACGTGATTTCAGGATCAGTCGATCGTAAAAATTCCTGATCGTTCGCTCAATTTCGATATTACCCGGCGAAATGCCAACAAAAGAGCACGATTGTTCGCGGCCTCTAAATCTCGCAATTTCTTACTCCGGTGGTCCGGGCCCTGCGATCCGTCGTCCGACCGACGACGACGATTCCATTGTCGTCTCAGCGGTTGACGGACCGGACCTCACCAGGTCGTGATAAACGCGGTACGCTGTTCCCGATGCTCTCGAGCTCAATTTGCTACGACGGAATGCGAAGATCGTTTTGAACCACAGAAGAAATTTTGCATTGACAATCGAAAAAATATATGAGACGTTTCAGTTCATGTTTTTCTTGATTATTTCCATCTTCAATAACGTCTCCGAAAAATGTTGGTAAAATATAATTTCTTCGATTTCAGCAATACTACTTCATGTATTTTCAACAAACGAATGATTTTTTTATTTTTTATATATTATAACATCTGTATTTATGAGTTCTGGTGTCTTTCCAAATAATTCAAATTTTTCATGAATAGCCCCCGTATAATTTTCAACGTTCAATTCATTAAACGTTAATTCTTTACAAATTCAGTACAAAAAATAAATATTTTTCTTCATGGGGCAAAGTGATATTATAGTCGATTTGCAAAAAATGACTCATTAAAATCTAAAATTCCGATTTCAATTTTTGAATTCCAGAAATATTCGCGCGGACTCTTTGAACAATACATACGGGGGCATATAAGAAAAATTAATTCAACCTAGAAATAATCCAATATGCAATTCAAATTTTCGCTAAATGAGATTGACGAATATTTTGAAATTTTTGCGGAAGGAACCAAATGTAATAATAAAGATTGAAATTATAACAAATAAAATACCTTAATTTTTTTTAAAAACACAAAAATACTATTCATAGTATTCCATACAATAATATCCCATATACAGTTTGAATTAATCGATTGGATAAAATTTGTCCAATGAAAAATGAGATCAGGAAAATAGGTTGTTGTTTTCTTTTAATAGATGCAATATTGCAACTTTGACAGTTCTCTGGACGTAATGAGAATAAAACGAGATAATATGATATTATTTTAGGAAATTCAGATTATTGCTTTACAATGGATATTTATTTTTTCAGATACCTATTGAAGTGAATGTTTTTATCGTTTACGTCACAAATTTGAATTTTTATTATTAGCAAAGTGATAAGTAATCCTAAAAATATCTCAAACATCGCTTCTGTCACCTATAATTAACCATCTGTCAATTTTTGAATTGACTATATCCAAAAGACCTTATATGCCAAGTAGGGCATATAACTACCCTCAAAAATGACAATATTCCGTATATTTCTGAATGAACGTTATATACACACAACACCATGTCTTTACTCTATTTGCTTGTTGTATCTTCAAAGCGACTTATGCATTATGAGGTTATTTCGAAGGTCAGTTACAATCCACTTACCCTTCCATTGACTTGCATGCTCAAGACTTTAATTATTGTCAGAGCTGAAGAATTTATTTGAATATTTTTGTTTAAATAAAAAATGGTTTTGGGGCCATTGCTGTTTTTGTTGTATGTAAACGATGTTTTTAAACATGTGTTGAATTGTGAAATATCGTTATTTGCTGATGATACAATGATTTTTATTTCTGGAGATAATGTTGATCGTATGTTTAAATTAATCACTGATGATTTGGATAGACTTTTCTTTTGGTTGTGTGATAATAATCTCAAAGTTAATATTGAAAAAATCGAAATTTATGTTAATAGGTAGTAGGATTAAGTTGTCTAATCACAATTTAAATGGGTTATTTGTAAAAATAGAATGTCAGAACATCGAACGAGTTGGTGAAATTAAGTATCTGGGTGTGATAATAGATGAAAATTTAAGATTTTACAGTCATGTGAATAACATTGCTAGCAAAATGTCCAAAAAGGTAAATTTTATTGCTAGAATAAGATATAGGATTGATATGAATACAGCATTATTGTTGTTGAGATCGTTGGTGCTTCCTCATGTGGAATATTGTTCTTCGATCCTGTTCAACTTACAAAAAGGTCATATTGAAAAGTTACAAAAGATACAGAATAGAGGTATGAGAGTAGTTTTAAAATGTAAGAAAAGAACATCTGTAAACCAAATGCTAGAGGTGTTAAGATTAATGAGTGTCCATCAGAGAATTGCATTCAGAACTCTGGATTTAATTTATAAATTGAGAAATAATATGTTGCCTGATTACTTGACTGAGAATATACAATTCGTAAATGAGATTCATGATTACGATACGAGACGTCGAAATGATTTTCGTGTTGAGAAATTCAATTCTACATTTATGAACAAGTCCACATTCAGCAGAAGGCTCCGTCTATACAATGACTTGCCAACAAATTTGAAATATTGTGATGATTATAGAAAATTTAAAAGATTGTTAGTAACATATATTTTTACGAAATGTTTTGATTGAGATTGAGTATTGAGTGGATGTAATAACCTTGTTTGTTATCAATAGCTTATAGCTAAATAAAGTTATTATTATTATTATATGTTTTTCGACTATATAATGAAGCGGATTTCATGTTTCGATATTTGCATAGTTTAGATATAAAAGTTAAGTCCTTCAATTGTTAATTCATTCAAGCGTGAATACCGATAACGTTAAAACTTACCTTGGTTAAAAAATTTCTCACAAAGAAGTAAAGCACTAGTCCACTGCTCAGCACTTTAATGTATGTTATTCATGTCAGCGTTTATTATTTCACTTCACTCGTTTATGGGCTGAAATACCTCATGATGAAAGAAACTATCTCCAGAACAGGTGTATATCACATGAAAAGAATGGTATTTTACATTAAATACCCATAAAACATGTGTACTCCTTCTAAGGCTTGGCGGCAAATCCAATAAAACATATGAATGTATATAAATAAAACAAAACTCATTAATAATGAACGATTTACTTTATTGCAACACACGTCTGGATCGAAATGTATATCATATAAAATAATGTTAAATAGGTACACTGTTTCAACTGCTTGATATGTCCGTTAAAATAAATAGAGAGATAGACAAAAAACAAATTGTGTGTAATAAGAATTCTCAAGTACTGTGGAAATTTATACAATTAATGCTAGCAATTTCCATTTATGTTGTCTTGTCGTAGGCTTATACTGATATATTAATAACAAATTTCATAAAACCTACACGAGATTCATTTGATATAAAAGGAAAATAACGAACTTTGAGTTCTAAACATAACAATTTAAATTTTTCGTGAATAATAATTGCTCTAAATGAAGTGATATACAATGAGAAGGTTTCTGTTGTATAAGCTTACAACATAAATCATATATTAGCTTAAAATTACATCTCATATAATAACAAATATCTGTTTACAAGACTAAACTAAATACATACATATAGATACAAGATTTCAAAATGTTGCACATTTGCAGTCCATTCTTCTGTACACGACGTGGGAAACTAAGCGAGGGTCCATTTCCGCCTCAAAATAACTAAGGAACCGAAGGGTATATATCACATAGACTGTACAGCACAGCACACTACAGGTATTAATAGGCGTCAAGTATTATTGTCCCGATTGGTCAAAATATAAGAGGTAGATCAGGGCCACGAGATGGCCATTACTGTTGAAAATCAAGCCTTGTTCAACGCCATTGGCTTCAACGGCGTTTCCGAACCGGAGGACATAGACGAAGCCGACGATGGCGATATTCTAGAGCTTGTGGTGAGACCAAGGGGTGTTGAGTTGCCACTAGGACCTGTTGAGGACGTAGCTGCTGTTAAACTTGCTTTGGTTAGTAAGGAGTTCACTGAGGATGGTGTTGAGGAGCATGAGTTTACTGCTGCTAAGCTTCTGGAATAGCTTTCCAACAAAGCCGCATCGGTGGCACCTCCGCTAGCACTAGCCAAGTGCTGCGCGGCTGCTGGACCGTATAAGCTTCTATAAAACTCGTGTGGTCTAGCGTACGGACTCGTATGGAGACCTGGAGGAGGTAATCTACCTGCCATGGGGGGCATCAGGCGACTCGTTGAATATATGTTGGAAGCTGTTGTAGTTGGAGTGCTATCCCCTTCTTTACTAGCCATGTCAGCTAGCGACCATATTCTAGGCTTCGTCACGGATACAGATATCTGTGGTGGTGAGGATGTTCTCGGAGGAAGGAAGGCCGGGTGATGGGGTCTGTCGTAGCAATCCGGACTATCGGGTTCGCTGTCAGGTCTGGACTCGCTCCATTCGCTTGCTGTGTCTGGGGCTAACCTAGAATGAGGCGGCCTGTCACCATCTTCACTCGAAGCTGTGCCTGAATCTTTGGAATCTGGAACAACACAGAGCTATGTTAGGTAGTTCAATTGAATATTATATAAAGAATGATCTTTTTGTGACACATGTCCATAAAAATTAACTAATCGACATATTGTTTATTTTCTTATTTGAATGACATAAGATCGCTTCAAGCACTGAGTTATTGGACATATCTCAAAGCATCCACCAAAAAGAAAATTCACGAAGAATCAATTTGAAAATATAGTGAAGTGGATATCTATCTTGATGATAAATCGCATGTCAATCTCTTCCCATATGGCTTCAGTAAAAAATTACCTAAGATAT
This sequence comes from Henosepilachna vigintioctopunctata, assembly GCA_030704895.1. Classification (NCBI taxonomy): domain Eukaryota; kingdom Metazoa; phylum Arthropoda; class Insecta; order Coleoptera; family Coccinellidae; genus Henosepilachna; species Henosepilachna vigintioctopunctata. The sequence goes on along the minus strand of JARQZJ010000074.1, from coordinate 1,367,229 downwards.
GGTTAAATTTACACAATTTTATTTCGAAATAGGATATTGAGCTTTGAAAATCACTAGAAGCTGCTATGCCATACTGTTCATGACATGTTTCTCTTTTCCAGGAGATTGTAAATAAGATTAAAAGCGAACAAAATGCTCTTATTACAAAAAAGGTTATTACTATGTAAAGCAATTGATATTTGAAATCATTCGTGAAATTAGCAAACTTATGATTAAAAGCAAAATTTAACTCACCTAAGAGATCTTTTCCGTCGTTACTTTTATGGTCATCATCGTCGTTGTTATTATCTTCATCTTCTACTCTATTTCTCGGTTCCCACGTCATCTTGTTCTCCTTTTTCAATCGCCTTCTTGCGTTTGCGAACCAAGTCGACACTTGTGTAAGCGTCATTTTCGTTATTATTGCCAGCATGATTTTCTCGCCTTTGGTAGGATAAGGGTTCTTTTTGTGCTCGTTTAGCCACGCTTTCAGCGTACTAGTCGTTTCACGTGTAGCATTTTTCCTACGTGCACCATTGAGATCCATGCCATATCTTGAACAAGACAGGAATATGAATTTGGATGAACATAATCATCTGATATGACTACAATTATTTCAAATTAGAAGTCGTGAGGTTATATGATGTGGCAAATTCGGCTATCTAACTGGTAAAACTGATGTATGATTATATATATATATATATATATATATATATATATATATATATATATATATATATATATATATATATATATATATATATATATATAAATATATATATATATATATTTATTTTTATTTTATTAGTTTTGACAAAGTTGTAAAATAACATAAACGTATATATTATATTAAAAAGCCTAATAAAAACTTTCAAAATATATATATATATATATATATATATACCTCTCTTCATATATATATATATTAATATCAAAAAAAATTTTTGGAAGTATATAATTAACTGTAAACCTATGAGTAGGCCAAATGTTTGAGACGATAAATTACCGTCTTTTACGTCTCGTTTCGTTCATTAAACGCTAAGAATGAAGTCCTCAAATACGACCATCTCAGCGACGTAATTACAGTTTAATTATGCAAAGCAATTCCTCTTATTTTTCAACCCTAGCGGATGCTTTGAAGTGTGGCTGATCAGTCGGGACATTTGTTAGACGACGGACGTCTGAAGTCTGGACATGATCCAACGTTTGTTACTACTCCGAAATAACATCGAGTATTCGGGTAAATGATATATAGACAAGAAAAATAAATCGGACAAGTATGATGAACGGCGACGAAATAAAAAGGTTGTTTGAAATTTTTGAGCGAAGTCAAAGGGGACTTGATTCATGGACTTCGCTTGAAGACGAGAGAAATGCCAACTTCTCACTTTTTACGTGAAGATAGTACGAATTCTTAGGAGACTTAACGAGATTATAACAGCGTCAACGCATTACTTCAACAGAATATCATCGCCTACTTGAAAAATGCTGTAATCGAAATATTTATGTGAACTGAGAACACGTTGAAAAATTATTTCAATAAACTTGAATTGATCAATCGTCGAAATTATATTTTTAAATTTGGAGGTTGGGATTATCAATAACCCAATAAATTTGATTATAAAAACAATGCTGGGCGTCTATCGAATTAATTTCAGTAATTGTGATAAATTTCACAGTGACAGAACATTTTAATACATACTCGTAGCAATTCGTAGGCAATTTTTGGAAATCAATATACCTTTCGATGTTTTTTTAATTGTTACATATGCTCGTCTGTGTTCCAGAAGAATGTCATTGTTTTCTGTATTTTTTGTTTTTTTTTCAGAGTATATTCACACTTGTTGACGATAAGAAAATAAATCAGAAATCGAAGAAGGAACTTCTTAAAAAAGTTACGACTACATCTGGTGCCTATTCTCAGTATAAAAAAATGATATTATTTCGGCAAAAATTTTGCAAGAATAGCTTGAAATTAGTTTTAGGTTGAATTTTCTGGTAGAAGTTATATTTCAACTTGAACTCACACTCTTCCGAGTGATTGGTCTACGCCCCACCCTCAATTTACATATTCCAATACCCCTGTTACCCTTCACCACATTATCAGCGCATTACCATACTGTGAAAAGCCGTCGAAATCGGAAAAAATTAGGGGGTATCCGCCCCCGTAATAAATCGAATTTTAATCACGTCGGCAGATTGTTTTCCCTTCGAAATATCCATCGATGGGCGAGCTTCTCGCCCTTTGGAAGCGGATGTGTATGTAAATGAAAGTGAGAGGTGGTTATACAGAGTGACAGTCGCACAACGACAGATGGACAGGAACCTAGGGATGTACAAAATCGATATGACAAGCCAGAGAGATGTCAAAAAAACTGAAGCACCTTTAATGAAATACATAGAAGATCTAAATAGGTGATAACAAATTCTATGACCAGCGTATACTGGTGCTTCTTAAAGTCAAAACATGATAAAAAGAATGCCTTGTATTGATTCATGACTTGAATAAACAAAAAAATTCATTAATATTTGCGACGATATGTCATAGAATTAGAACAGTTTTGATACATAGTGGGTCAACTTAAATACAGTATAACCTTTCAAATTCAGGCAAAATACGAGTAATGAATAGTGTTGTATATCTGATTAATTTTTTAGCCACCTAACTTAGTTTCGCGTCAGAAAATTTTAAATTGTCTTGGAATATATTAAAAGAAACGATGGAATTCTAAAATTATCCAATTTTTTTCGCGAGATTTTGTACCTTATGAACAGTATGAAGTTTTGCTGAATTCCATTTTATGTCTTCGTATTCGTAGTCAAGTTATGATGATTAATGATTAATGCAATTATTACTCAATGCTTCATATAGATATCGAACAAGATAGATATATTTTTCAAACATGCTACCGTTGTATCTGGTTTCAAATAAATATAAGCTTTATATGATGAAAAAATAACGAGATTGGTCTGAAAACTTGTCAACAACTTGCTTTCTTGATGGATAATTGTCTTCCAAAGATTTTTAATTTCAATTTTCCTCAAGGTCCGAGAATAAAATCGAACAGAATTAACAAAGAATGTCGCCAGATATAAAATAAAATCTCGTTACATCGGTCATCCATAAGTAGTAATTATTTCGAGTCAGTGCTCATATAATCGATTATAATAATTATATTCAATTAAAATTGACTTATTTTATACGCCGCATTTGTTCGTAACTATATTCGTAGACATCCTCAGTTTGACGGAGCAAAAGGCTTAACTGAAGTATGTAATTCTAAATAAAATTCCACTGGAGATTCGATACGACCAATTCGTAAAAATATCTCATCATCAACTTCACATATCTTCGATGAATCTCCATGGTCACCCCTTGCAGTTTTAAATCGAGTGAGCCAAGACGAAAAGCTTGGTGTAGGATTGCACCTGGCGGGCATTAAGGAGGTTTCGTTAACAAGCAAGGTCCTATCGGCGCGCAGATCTCCTTATCGTACGATCGGTAAACTCTTTAATACCAAGACTCGAGGTGTCACTGTTAATAAGTCAACCAGCTTCTGAACTAACGATTCCTCTGGGTCTTCGTTCGATTTGGTAGACCGTTGATAGTAGGTGGAATTATATGGCGTGTTCGACTTTTTTTGTTTCAGCGCATTAATTTGAGAGCCGTGTGGTCATCCGGACTTAAGTCCTAGACATAATTTGAGTATTAGGTTGAAGGAATTGACTATGCTAATTTTATCTCGAGTCAATGTAGGTGTAAAAGGTTTAGTTATCACCCAAAATAAGTTAAATACTCAGTGAACGTGAAAATGTGCAAATATGAAGGTTTTTCATTTAGAAGTTTAACAAAAACAGGCTTATAAAATTAAGGACAACTGTTAATTATCAATTGTAGTTTGACGTCGTCAACTGAAAATGAATATTTTTATAAAAATTGAGTACATGAGTTTATGAATAAATTTTATGAAAGTGAGGACAACTATTAATTATCAGTTGCAGTTTCACGTCGTCAATTGGAAATGAATTTTTTTTTCGAGGACATATTATTACCAAATCTCTAGTTGAAATACCTCTAGATAAATAGGAAAATAACTATCAACTATATTTATATATACCTCAATTTCTTTTTATGAGACTTCTATACATTAGAATAATTAGAGAAATGTCCAAATGAAACTTTCTGAAATAATTTGAGAATCAAGAATTCAAAAGCTTGTAGGATACGTCTGAGTCCCTTGTTTTTTTGACCAGAGTTCTCGATTTCGATTTACAATTATCTGCTCAAATCACAAACTCGGTCTGAAACTGACAAGCTATCTATAGTGATGAGTTTGAATTAGTGCGAAACTGCCTGCTATTATTCAAATCGTTGTGTCATCTATACATTTCGTGTGATGATACGAAGGAGGATTTTACCTGCTTCAGAATCACGGATTCCAGTTTTTATCATACATTCTCGAGATTCACCATAGAATTTTAGTCAATATTATATAGATAGAAAATCAACTTTACGTTCTTTTTCTTTCATTGTTACGTTACTTTACAAGTAGTATCAAATGATTGATAATAGGTACGTAGTCGAAACTTGTCGCTTGTATCAAACGATTTTCAAGCGAAATGTCAGCCAAATCATTTCATTTAATGATATTTTTCAACAATTTTCACCCCATTTGTTGTGAGAGAAGTCAATTGATATTGGTAATATCTTTTATGTGATAATGAATTCTTTATATAATCACGAATTAATATTGATATTAATAAGGCATCATGCATTTGAATATACAGCAACACCTTTGAGATGTACCTATATATTTATGATTTTTATAAACTATTAGGAATTATAGTTGAAATTTTTCTTTTAAAATTAGTCCAAAAACTCCAATAATGAATACATCTGAAAGTTGTTTTATCGAATTAGATCAAATTTGAAGAATAGACGTGAAACAGTTGTCGAGTTTTCCGTGAAAACGTTACGACGCATTTGAAATGGAAATGGAACAGGTGAAAAGTCCTCTGAAGAGCAGTTCGAGTAGTTCACTTTGTTCTATGCCAAAACACGAATCCTATATGTATTTTCCACCACCCCGGATTGCCTAATCGCTATAGCTGTCAGCGTCGGACGCGCTTCGAACATCGAAATCGTTCCGTTTCCGGTGGCGCGCGCAGCGTCGCGGCGCTATTGGCACTTGAGGCCGGAAGAGATCCGCATGGCGTGCTCTGATTAGCAATCGTCATGGCAACAGCCGATAATGCGATACGTCAAACGAGGTTGGGCTCGACTCGAATGAAACGCAGGTTGGGATATTTTTTGGTGACATCTGTCAAACAAAAAGCCATTTGAACAGATAAAAAAACAACTATGGATATCCATTGATTCATTACATTATCTGCTTGAACAGATACTGTACACATTACTCAATGAGAACAATTGTTTGAAATTTAATTAATACACATAAAGTATTCTGTCAGTGATGCTGATAGTATTAAGAAAAACCATAATGACAGTTGATGTTACTAATATTATGTCAAGTGAATTTCGTTCGTGTCAAATCAATTTTATTTATATGAACTTTTTCGAAATCGAAAAAGTGGATATCATTGAAAAACAATTTTAATTGGTATTAAAATTGATTTCAAAATATTTAAAGACATAAATATATATTTATATATTTAAAATATATAAATTTGACTCAAAATATAACTACCAATAAAAATAATGAACTATGAAATGAAATAGGATATTTTCGTAAAATCATTGAACATTATCTGCTAACCAACTTCACCTGTCGTTGTTGTGGTTAACGTACCATTATTTAATTTGTTGGTAAATATGCTACTATGTCACCTTAACGGATAAGAAATAAAATAACCCGTTTCCTCCATTAAAATCAATAACAATCGCACCATCGCTTCCGGTTGTCGCTTTTCGCCAATACCCACGTTTTGTAGAAACAGTTCGCGTTTTGTACTCTTCCATTTAATATGCAATCTGTCATTTCGGAAGTAGGCATTTGTCATTTCCTGGATAGGTCGCACAGAGTTTACCGTCCAGCTGATCGATCACAATTTGGAACACGTCGCCGACTAGTTTTACGTGCCCCCAAGCACGGTACGTGGTGCGATTCTACCCGTTTTTGGGGCACGTGGACGGAAGAATTACCAATTACAATCACTCGACTAGGACGTCTTGGCATAATAAATAGACAAGACGCTATTTCCGATTGTCGGCTTTGATACTTTGCCGATGTATGGGAAATTTTATGTAACGTGTTGGCTTAAGTTTCCTGAAGAGAGTTTATGAAGGCGTTTCAATAATGACAAATTTAAATTGGAAAAATTTCGAATAAAAGGAAATATTATAGGGTTTTTTTAGCTTAAAAGAATCAAATATTGATTGATAATGTCACTAAGTTAAAAAATAACAACGGACTTGAATATATTTCTTCAAAACGGCTTTTCTTCAGATACCTACTAGCTTCGAAGTGGTTTATGTGAATTTCAAGATAATGTGCATGAAACTACTCTACACCAATTAGGATCAGATAATTTCTAATGCTTCGCACTGAAATTTTTTCCGTGGAGGATCAGAGAAACTTGATTGATATTTCATATTACATAGTTGCATTGTCCTTTTACATTCTGCATAATTTTTCATTAATTTTCACTGATTATATATTTGAATATTATCATATTCATTTTATTTTCAATGTATGATGAACTATGCAATCGATATCTACTTTCTTTATTGAAAGGCATAATTTCAGAGAATAAACAATTTGCACAGCTTGGTAAACCTCTACAACAACTCATTGTCTTCAAGGACAATAAAGTTAAACCCCTAATACGCTACAGCCTCAACTGAGATTCTTAAAGTGTTCCTAGAAGACTTCTACCAGTCTTATCAAGCAATACTATAGAGATAGTACTGCTTGATATGACTGTTAGAAGTAGAACAACATTTTATCCTGCATTGCTTTTTAAAACTGGACTTCATGTTCACTGGACATAAATATTGAGGCTATTGTTTCCTAGATATTTTTTGAATAGCGGCTGTATATTAGTGAGAAACTGAAAATGATTATTTGTAAAACCAATATTTTTATGAAAAATCGTGATTATATTGCATTTTGATTGATTCACTTTCACATGTATTCGAAGTATTTGAACTTTGTTTTACATCGTGAAATTCCAGAAAGATTCATTGACGCTACTGCATTTCATCAAGTTTTGCCACAATCCAATCCCACATATACTTATATATAATAATACGGAACCCTCGTCCTATTATACTGTGATTCGGCTTCACCTTTTTCTATGATTTATTCCTTCCGAACGCATCGATATTCATAGCACGTGAGACGAGGGGATCGCAAATCGGCAAAACCGTCGCATCGCGGCCAACTTCAAGACTATCCGCTCGTTCTTCTTCTTCCCTCCCGTGGCCGCATGTTGAATGTCTATTAGCCGTGAATCATGGACCACGACCAGCATGCAGATTTAGTATTATTGCGGCAGTGATTGATTCGGCTTAGACGCCGTACGGCTCTGGTATCGCTTCGAGCACAACGCCGTAAATTTCTGATAAACAGAATCGCGGTTTAATCGCATGGAAGTCCTACATAGATGAAACGATTTGTCCGAACGAACATATATTTTAGGAAAAGATGCATTTACTTCCATCTCCCTTTATTTCTTTTAACATTCTTGTCGTCAAATTCTATCAGAAAAAAATGGTGAATCGGTTCATAACTATGTAAGGAAAATAAAAAGAAAATAATGAATTTGAAATCATTTCATATTTGACCATATAAAGACTAACGTAATTTACTTATAAAGATTAACGTATTTTACCTAAATATAAAAATTGAAATTAAATGATTCTCTTTCACTTTAAACTTCATGAAAACTTCAATATTCTTCATGAAAGACCCTTACATTTATCTTGCGACCAACTTGAGGACCAACATGGAATAAATGGCGTAGTAAGTCGTACTGCAAGTTCAACCTTTAGAAGCAATCGCGGTTTAATCGTTTAATGGTTCTGGCAACTGCTCTCACTTCTCGAATGGTAGTTCTGCCATTTTATGTTCGTTTGTTGAACGAGAGATCGAGGCTACCGAAAGAGAGGAATGGACGTGTCGCTTTCCAAGATAATCGTCTGGTCATGTTCTGGGTTTATTAATTGAAAACGCCAAGTGATAGCTCGCGTCAAGACCTGAGTTATTTTCTTGGTGTTTAGTAGGTTTTCCTAGACGATGTATACGAGACTGTCATGCTGCTGAACTTTCACGTAGGTGACTCATTACAGATAAACACTTGAATTATTGTTGGCTATATCTTTTCGTGTGTTAATCTAGTTAGCAAGGAAAACTATGTTCCTCAATTTTGGGGCATTTTAACATCTCTTGAGCGTTAAATACAATATTCAACAATAATTTATATCATCACATTCAACGTTAAAAATAGTGTTTGCTAAAAACTTTTCTTTTCCCCTCAAAATGGCGAAGGAGCCTGGTAGAATTATTGGACTATCCTAAAAACAATCGCTATTAATTGAGAAAAAGTTTTCTGAACCAATATTCATTTTAAGACCCAAGAAAAATTGCAAAACTTTGATAAACTGATATATATATTTCTTCTATTCCGACCTATATACCATCAAATCCAATGAAAGCCACCAATATAATCTAATCAAACACATCGCAGCTAGCATAAGTGTGCAGTTATTATTTCAAAAGCTCCCTTTACGTATAATCCACGACCTGCAATAAAACTGTCCATGGCCAGTTTCACCGCAATTACGACATAAAATTTAATTTCCTCGCCCCGTAAAAGCAAGAGGGAAAACCAGAGATATGTTGTAACGAGAACTTATCAGCAAAATGTCTGTGTTACCCGCGACCGTATATTCGTGTTTAAATTTCATTACGGGGGATCGTGTAACGAAATGACGGCATTTGTTTTTTTTTCGACGCGACCGAGTTTGTGTGTAAATGTGCGTGAGTGAATACATTCTGTGAATATGTGAAACGAGTGCAAATATTTATGGAAATGTCGCACTTTCGCTGACATTATTTTTGTTATTGCCTTCTTCATGCGATTTTCGTGACATTGAAACGACCTTCGTGATGTGGAAAAGGGAAGGTAGTATCATCTGTGCGATTTTCGTCAACGAGACTTGCAAATTTTGTATGGATATGGCATGTATTTGATGAATATTCATTATCAGAGCCATAATGGAAGACAATCGTCCGATTTCTTTCATATTTACATTTCAAATTCCTGAAGCGTTTTGGTAACACTTTAGCTTTATTGACGATTGTATGAAAACTGAACGAAACAACAGAACGGTTTGAGTTTGTACACATCGACAAAAACCAAATGAGAATCATAGAAATCAGGAGCACCTGCAGTGTTCTATTGCTTAATGTCTTGCAACAAAATGTTACAATCTGAGTTAAATAATCAAGTCGTCATATCTGTGACAAAATAATGTATAATCTAATTAAAATGATGTGAGAATAATTCACCACATAGTGAAAACTTTCAAGCCGATGAAACCGTATGGTTTTCTAATTTTTCTATCAGAGCTTGAAATAAAATTCCCTTTAGCTTATATATCTATCATTCATTATTCAGAAATTCAGGAACTGCAGATCTGACATTGGATCCCCCTAAGGATCGTATAATCAACAGCGCTTCTGGTGTCCCTCGAGGGATAAACAAGTCAACGATTGCATCAGAGGTGGGATTAAGTGGTAGACATATCAGTCAAGATGTCTCGGCCGATTGAAATGCAACATTCCATCGTGAAACCATTAAGTGCGCACTTCCTCACGGTCTTATAATATCGTGGGACCCTCTCCGTAGATGGTAATCTACTTGAAAATTTAATTTCGAAATTGCATTCTTCATCCTGATATTAAGTCGACATTAATCCCTTCTGGTATCTGCAGGGATGTGAACTTTTGCCGGAGAATAAAAAAATATCGATTGTAGAAGAAAATGAAAGAAAGGTGTTGGAAATTTGTCAGAATTTGAACAAAGGTAATTGTATTCTATCTCTTTCAACAATTGATGAAACATTTTCAGGAAATGTATTTTGAAACACAAGTAACACCTATTTCAAAAATGAATAGAACTATTGTATATTCCTTTCTGTTTAGTATGTTAATGGACCGAGATGAGTCAGTGATCGAAATAATTGCAAAGATCTCCCCGGAAGACCGCTACACGAGTCTCGAGAACGCCCATACAATATTTCACATAGAATATTGGAATATAATCCAAATAGTCCTGATTATGATGAATTATAAGGATAACAATGCTGTATGTAAAAAATATACCGAACCTGCTTCGCCCTGTTATGGGCTCCATTGTGATGACAGTCCTTTGACCAAGCAAGGTGACCACAAAGAGTCATTTCTACTAACCTACACTTACAAAAACAAGCTGTAACTGAAAAAAAAACTTGTAATTTGATGAATCAAAAACACCACCTTAGAAATGAAAAGTCCAGAAAGTAGTAGAGAACATGTAAAACATATTATACTAATTTTTTTATAAGTGTTCATCGATAGTTCGGTATTTCGCAACCAATTTTCGAAAGTTTAGAAGTTTGTGATAAAACAAAAATTATGATAGAGCACCATGTTAATTTCCTAATTGAAGGAAATTCCATGAAATAATACCAACTATTTGAATCCAGACATTTCAAAACCAATACAAGGAAGCATTTGTTCAACATTATCTCCTCAAATTTTATTACAAGAATAAAAAAGCATAGATAATCTTTTGTTTGGTTATGAAATTATTTGTCATTACTAATATCGAATTTTATCTACACTGATTTGTTTATTATATGTTTATTAAACTAATTGAATCTCGAACGCCGTATGATAAGATACGCGTTGCTAATTCCATAATTGATTACAAGCATTTCTCAGAATTTGCCACACACGTTTCTGTATTTATCACTCGAGACGATTTTATACCTCACACGTCATTTGTTCATAATAAGATTAATCGTTGTATATATGAAAACGTATACAGAAATGATGAGTGGCCTCCACATAATTTTTATTACTGTAAACATCTGAGCAGATATGTTGCTGGCAGCATATAATCAGGCTGTATTTACACTTTACATCCATCTATGACAAAAGTCTTGGATAATATCGATGCAAAAGATGCACTGCTTCGATGTGAAAGCTCATGCTTTGACCTTAGATGAACGAAAAAACGAATTGAACCTCAAATAACTTCTAAATTCTGAAGTTCCATCTATTGCAATCCATTCAAATCACTCTAACCCCCACAAAAAAAAACTGAAAACTGATACCCTTAAGAATGAAAATGAAAAATTTTCATTAATTAACCAGTAATACATTATCAATTCTTTCTTACGCCTAAAACTACATACATAATTTCAAAATATGATAATCCTCAGTTCAAATATTCATCAACATAAAGCATTCTGATTGTTTTTGGAAACAGAAATAAGAGAATCGTGTTAGTTGAACTAATTTCTTATTATTTTGAATTTAAGGTACAAATATCATCATAAAAAATTTCGTGAAGACCTCTAATGAATTATTTTTTGAATTAATGCCACTTTCAACCCTCGTCTTTTCCTATTTATTTGCTCGCTACATTTTGAAAGGGCGCAAAATTAGGGCTGCAATTTATTGTTGCGCTTTTAGCCACATCATTACCTCTAATGTACTCCTGATCTGATTTGAAAAGTGGCAATTATTTGTGGAGTCACTTACCCATTAAATGGATATCCAGCGAAGGCGGTATCGTAGGGGTGGTAAACTGAAGGGTAGGGCCATCCAGCGGCACCGGCAGCAAGATTTTCTTTCAGTTCTAAGCCAGCCTGAAAAGAAAAGAACTCATGAACAACGACATATTCGCAAATTCCGGAAAACGAAAAGGATGAATATAAAAAAAATATGTGTATGATAAAATACAATTTCTCATTTGTATTTTGAAATACGTCAAGATCATTCGATCAAAATGAGCAGCAACCCCGTATATAAGTGAAATAGTCTCTGTTGAAGTGTAATTCATTTGAAGAAATTTGGTTCAAGAATAGTTTTTTTAAAAAAGAATCTAAATAATAATATTATAAATAAAACAAAATCTGAAAATATGAAAAAGTACGTATAATACAAAAACGAGTTGTGACTCAAGCCATAGATCATTGAACGACATTTCCCACTAAGTATTATTAATTTCATTGGATAATTCTATTTGAGAATTACTGATAACTTATAATTAGACTTCTTTGTTGCAAAATTGTTCACATACATTATAAAATGTATGTGAAAAATTTATGATAATTTGGGAAACTTTGAAATATTATTAGTTAACTATACGTTTTCAAGTATAATTCAACAGATATGAAGAAGGAAAAGTCGCTTAGTTCAAATTAAAACATTCACAGAAAATTGACATTCTATACCCATTGAAGTCAAATTCAAAAAAAAGAGATCATACATATTGAAACTGTAACGTTCGAACAATTTAATAAATTCCAACAAGCATATAATTTCCTGTTTGGCCTACTTCAGCATAATGTAATACGATAATGTAGATCGTAATTTTTTTCAATATCCGATTGTTCATTGTAGTCAATGCATGAATTCGTATTAATTATTAATTTTACTAACATCGCTTGTTTCTGTTTCAATCAGGCTGTTTCGCGTCAGTGACACGTACTGCGTAGCTGCTTCCTGCTTGTTAAGTGTAATATTCTTTATACTAATGAACAACGACCACTGAAGACTTTCTACCGAACGGTTTCGTATTCTGAAAACGTCAGCATTTATCATTTATTTTTTTGGACACTAAAATCTAGCACTAATTGTTAGAACCTATATGGGATATGTGCCAAAGTGAAAACTAGGAAGACTGTGAATATATATAGATTCATAATTCGTGTTCGTTCAAGAAAAAATCGAAAACTTAAAATAGAAAAATTATTAAAAAAAACTCTGAGGTTCACATGTATATAGTCTTTAAAGTCCCCATTGACGATAAAAAATTCATGTACAGGCTTAAAACAAACCAATAAAAATATCCTATTTTGCCTTTGGAGTTGAAATGAAATATCAGTTTCAGATTGTTTCTTTATTTTCTGATTGAATATCTCGTTCATAGGATAGGGATATTATAGGTTACAGATATAAAGGATATTTACAGATATATTTCAGCCTCATAATTTAATCAATTCAATCAAGTCAATCATTTATAAAATAGTTACAAGTGGGAGATAAATTCCGAGAAAAATTACATTTGTTGCCAGAGGTGTAATATCTTTTGTCATTTCATTTTTTACAGAAGAGAATGTGACAATACTGTTACCAATACACATAATTGCTCTACTCTGCACCAAGTTAAAATAACGATTGGGCCTCTGGATGCCCTAGGACTTTTAGAATAGAATTAAAAAACTCATATACGTACTGTCTGTTATTTCATTTTTATACTTCTATGGTCAGTTTTCTATGTTCGAGGTTATTTGTCCACAGGCTTTGAAAATATCGAGAATTGCTCGTTTCTATCCAAGAGCCTTCATATGGTTTTTCTATTTCAGATATCTTCTACTTGCAGATCATTTCTCCGAAGTTTTAATTAGTTTGGCGGTTTATTAGAAGTCAAATTTAGCGGCCAAGAGACTTTTTACATTTGCTTTGGGCTCATCCGTTTCAAGTTCCCCTCATATATGCTTTGGGGAATGAAATTTTTCTAAGGATTAACCACGATTTTGCACTGGCAATGAAACCTTCATAGAACTTGTTTGCAAATTGATTTTATTTTGTATGAACCCGTTTCAAAATATTTTTCGCAGAAGTAATTTATTATAACTACAGTTATAATAAATAACTGCCGTTATAATAAATTATTTCTTACTCATGAACTAAAATTTACTTCAAGTTTGCATGCCCTGAACTGATTAATTCTAGGTTAAGTTTTGGCTTGAAGTATCATTCAGATACTTTCAATTTCGCTTAATGTAAACGAAAACTGGAGCTGTAAAAACTTCTTATAAGTTGAATAGGATTATTTCCTAGAATTTCAAAATATTTCTGAAAAAATTTAACAACAAATCGTTGAATTTATGTTATTCCATCCACTTAAAATTACTTCGTCTTTCAAACATACAGGCTAGTTATGACATTTCTTCTAGAGTGGTGCTCTCTGTTTTAAATTAGTCAACACTAGACAACTCAACCATGTTAAAGAATGGATAGTTGAAAGTATCACACTTTCAACACACTTCAAAGTATTTGAATTGGAACTAACCATAGATAAAGAATCAAATTGTCTTTGCATTTTAGCAAGAGGTAGAAAGATCTGCACGCGAAAAGACATTATAAAACATCGATATGCCTATCTTTACAAATGAAGCGAGACCCGACGGTCGGATAACGTGTTATAAATACGGTGTTAAACGGTATAACGTTACGTATTTATGGAATTAGAAAAATATTAGCGTGTCAAGAATGAATAAACCCACTTCGAAGAGGCCATTAGGCTCCGTACGCGATTACGAGAAGATAAAACAGAACCGGAGGCCTTGGTAATACCAGAGTATAATATAAGTCGTTCAGAGTATTAAATTTCTTCTATAAATTAATGCATTTTGTAGCAGAGTTTACGCTTCGGAGAACAAGTGAGCTTGAAAAAATGATTTTGGAAGTAAACCACTGATAACGAAATAGAATATATATATATATATATATATATATATATATATATATATATATATATATTGTTATATATATATATATATATATATATATATATATATATATCCTGTTATGAAAAGTAGTATTGGAGTTTGTTTGTTTTCAGTTTATTCCAGGTATAAGTTAATGATGGTGGACCAAAAAGAAATGATAGTCGAATATCATGTTCGTAGAATAGGAAAAAAATGAACTGTTTGAAGACAAAAAATTAAGCAAGAGTTGTCCTTGAAACAATATATTCTTAGTGACATTATGACAGAAGATTCTACATATCATTCTGTCATAGTTCATAATCCAACAAATATACAGAATTGTTTTCATCTCAATTTGTCGTAAAGCAAGCATGAAATGTAATGTGTTGATTTGATCATTCTGAAAATATGTATTACTACCCGAATTGTTTTTTGTTAAGTCTCAAGATAATTAGCTAAAACATTTTTCTCCTACAAAATCTATGACTTCATCAAATAGTTCCCTTTTTTGAACATGTATCAATAACAAGGTCATCATAAATGATTACTAACCAGCTGATTTTTTTTTAGTTAGTTAAAATTTATATAATTCAATAATCTTAGTGTCTTAAAAATTGTGTGTACGTTATTCCGTTCCTACGCTCAGGAATTTGATACTACTAAACCATTTTTCTCATTACTAACTGTAGGACAAAAATATTGCATATTAGCTTAATGTTTTCTGTGCCAAAATTAAACAATGTCCTACAAGAAAACAAGTATGTATCACTAGTCCGACAAGCATTGTCATTTTTTCGTTTTCCTATTTGTAACATGATACAGTGAAAAATCTTTTTCAAAATTTGAATGATTTTATTCTTTAAAAAATTAGATACAAAAATTAGTGAAAGATCAAAGTTTTAAATTATTACATATTCCCGAAAAGAGTCGAGCATTTCCGAACATACTCGAACTCTCCGACGCTTGATGGAATAAACAATAAGCTTGTGGATATATTTTATAATTGCTACCTCTGTTAGCTACCACAATCCAGAATTTTCGGACAGGAAATAGTTGGGCGCCTCATCGAAACGAAGCTATTCACGAAGATTCAGCTTGATAGTAATTACTTTTACATCGAGGATCGATTCGACTACTTTTGAGCGTAGGAGGGTAAAATCGTACCACGCAATTTCTAGGAAAATTTAGGACTATTGAATTATATAAATTTTAACTAACTAAAAAAACAAAAATCAGCTGGTCAGTAATCGTTTATGATGACGTCGTATTGATACATGTTCAAAAAGGAGGACTCTTTGATGAAGCTATATATTTTTAGGACAAATATTTTTTCGAATAATTTAGATAATTATCTTGAGACTCAACAAAAAAAAATTCTAGTACTAATACATATTTTCAGAATGATCAAATCAAAACATTTCATGCTTTCCACCTTTGTTAGCTACCACAACAGGAGTTTCGTACACAAAATTCTTGGGCGTCTCATCAAAATGAAGCTACTGACGGAAAATTAGCTTGATAGTAATCAAGTTCCAAAATGCTCCAGGGATCCTGGACTATCTCATACAAGCTGTCAACTCCTGTCACATTAGGCTTGCTGACGTAGATGTTTCAATCAGTCGTACTGAAATTTACTTATTATAATCAATCAGTGTCGATAGTCCCCGGAAATACAATACAATTGTGCCGTGGTCCTAAGAACTTCATCACCACATGATTGAGCTCTCAACCTACCTTATTAGTCCACTTGTTAAAAACCTATACAACAATCCGTTCGAAATTAGTATCCAAATACGAATCATAAAATCGCATTCATAATATCTTGAGGTTTGTTAGTAGCGTGCTTGGAATGAAATTATTCAGCCTTACATGACATTTAAAATTTAATTATATATATATTATTCGCTGGAGAGTTCAAGCCCACAGACATGTGAATGTATTCATTGTGCATCTTCAGACTCGGAGGAGATTAACAAGCGAACTTTGCATTCAAACACGCCCAGGGGTTTAAAGGAATAAAATGTGTTTTGTCATAAATCAGGACTCGGACGTGTCTATATAACTTCATTACGGATTATTATATTAATCACTGGATGCTTGTAATCTAACAATAGTTTGACAGCTTTCTGGTGGGTTCTTAACTACTCGTAAGAGGTGCGTTGAGTAGTTTGTTTTGATTTTCGTTGTTTATTCGAGCTGTGTTCTGATCTTCAGAATTATTAGAAGATTATTCATGAGTTTCTACATACTTTCTCATAGCGTTGAAAAAGGTCTAGAGATTGTTTACGTATAATGACAGAGGAAGAAAGCAATTGGTGAGGATTGGCGACTCTTGTAGTGACGCTAGAGTGTTGGACTATGGAGTGCCTCAAGGAACGGTTCTAGGGCCAATTCTATTCACTATATATATACTAAAACATTAAGCCAAGAGTTTAATTTATTTTAATATATATATATATATTATATATATATATATTTATTTTACACATAAATATATATATATAAAGGGGGCATATCATAAGTTTTGCGGATGATACTGTTTTTTATTCAGAAAAAAACTGGGAACAACTCAAAGAGTTGGCTCAAACTGATTTCATTGAGGTTAAGCACTGGTTAGATCAACATCTTCTCGCTATCAATTACGAAAAAACAAAATATATGCCATTTTCAATAGATAGTAGAACTTTACCTGCTGTGAATATCCTAAGAATTACAGAAACCGATGGCAAACATTTTGAAATTAATTGTTCCTATGAGTCCAAATATTTGGGTGTCATTCTTGATTCCCGATTGAAATGGCATGCACATATTAATAAGTTGATACTGAAGCTCAGAGGATTGATTCATAGATTCAAATATCTGGCCTTTATAATTGGGAGTACTCATTTGAAAATTATATATCAGGCCTTGCTGAGTAACAAATGTGATATGGAATTATTGCTTGGGAATGCGCATATTCAACTACTTTGAATAAACTAATAATACAACAAAAGTGGTTACTTAAAGTAATGTACAAAAAGAACATGCTTTACCCAACGAATCAATTGTTTGAGTTTGCTGAAGTGTGGGACCTAAATCAGTTGTATTGTTACACGTTAATGAAACATACGTTCAACAACATAAGTGATTCGAAACGAATTGAGCATGGTTTGAATATCAGATATAGTCACCTTTCTCTGGAGTTTCCTAAGTTCAAAAAATCAATTGGTCAACGTTCGTCAATCTATTTAGCGCCTAGAATTTTCAACAAATTGCCTATGTACTTGAAAGAGATGGTCAATAACGCGAAAATTAAGAAAGCCTTAAAGAAATGGATATCTCAGGTGGGGATGGTCCACTGTAATACTTTGATAAATGGAAGATTAGGTATAGGTATAGTTGAATGTATCAGATAATTGTAGAGATTAAGATTGAAATGTACAAAATAATATTTAATGTATAAATAATAATATACAAAACAATATTTACTGTATTAAAAAAAATCTTTCACCACAGGTATTATACCTTTGTGAGGGTTGACAAAAATTTTTATTGTCTTTGTTAAAATTTAGAATTTGTACTATAAAGTGTATATGAATATGAATAAAGATTATTATTATTATTAATAACGAAAATAGTAAAAAATAAAAAAATACCAACGTGATATATGATGTTTGATGAAGACGATCAACTTTTCTATAACCTACTCAGGTTACTAAAATAACTTCAATGCGTTTTGTCACAATATAGCATAAGGGGCCGTTCAAGTATTACGTGAGCACCATATTGGGGCGGGGGTCTTTGCTTTGCTTATTTTGGATAACATGGGGGGTAGAGGGTCTAGATTATGATTACGTCATCGGTACTTATTTACTTCTTCACACATATGGCAACCCTCACATTGTCTTTGCTTGAAAACTAAACGCATTTTCTGAGATACCCGCAAATAATTTATGGACTCATTCATGGATATGTTTAGGGACTCGCTTAGAACCGAGCAGAGGAAGTACTGCGCGCTATTTACATGTCTAAATTTCCTCTGACAGTGTATTGTTTTATTTGGATACAACAACGAGTAGACGTATTAAGTGGTGTAAGTATAGCAAAGCAAGTTAACATTTGTGTTACCGTTGATTCCATTAGCCGAAATTTAATGTTTAAATAAAATCGCTTCAAGTAGACAAATCCAAGTTATACCAAAAATTTGTTTGAAAATTTTAAAAAATCTCTTATAAATACGAAAGTACAAAATGTAAGTTGGTTAACGAAGTGTGGCAAAATTATAAATTACATGCAAAGTCCGACATGGAACTAGATATTATTTTATCTAAGAGAATTGAAGAAGAATAGTCTTAGTCGCATGCAGCGACTAAGAATAAATCCAATCTGCTACATTTTTTTTCCAAAATGAGTGACGAAATCATTTTAGGTACCTATGAGTACTAGAAATATCAGAAATCGCCAAAAACTTTCTCTTTACATTTTGTAGAGGTTCTCTTTACATTTTAGACGTTTTATGATTACAAGATATTATGGCCTATTTCAAAGTATGGAGGTAATATTCATTGTGTAGATTAATTATTTTTTATGATTGACTCCGTCAATTGGTTACAAAATACAGGGTGTTAGTTTTCTGTATGCGATGGGTTCGACTCCCGGCTATGGCTTTAAATAAAGTTTTTAATAAAGTATACTTTGTGTTGACGTAGTTTAATAAGAAATTATGTAAGAGTCACTGCTCGTCGTGCTAATGAACTGCTGTGCATTATTCAAAATTGAGAGCACCATGATGTTATATGAAGCTCGATGAAAACGACGTTCCAAAATTGGATGAAAGTGAGCAGACTCACAACACTGAGCAGTGAACATCCAAAGTGATCAAAAACTTAGGATCGTGAATTCGGTTATCATGGTATGAAGACTGTTGATTCGAATTGATTTGGGTATCAAAAATTTTAAATAAGTTATGTTATTACGCAATATTATAATATTTTTTTACCTTACTCTATGTTGGATACCGTATCAGTAAAATCTAATCTCTTTTCTAAATCTACTTATTTTCTCATAATCAGAATTATAACTTCTGCTTATGAATCCATAAAAAATCAATATATTTAATAGTTTATGAAAAATCAATATACCTTTGCTTTCTTTTGCTGACAAGAGGAATCGGAGGAGGTAAATAATTGTAATAAATCTGCTTACGTAATTGTTGAATGGACCCTAATCATGTGAAACTGGTTGAGGAGTAGAGTTTTTTCTGGAAAATATATTCTGGCGAATATAATTCGCCACTTGTTGGATGAATTTTAAGCTGAATTCCTTTATGTTATTCGAATCAACAAGAAGTCTCCCTTCTACTTTTTGTTTATTTTTTTCTTTTGCATTACAATTTCCATCTGTTCATGTCTGATCAACGAGTAATTTCATCCCAACTTAATATACTAGGACAAAAAGACAAAACCAAGGTATGGCTCAATAGCGATTCTTAGATTCTAGATAATAATTTAACACTAAGTTAACATGCACACTAATAGCACTTAACTGAGCTTTTGCACTGTCACTTAAACTAACTCAAAAGGTTTGGTCCTCTTGAGTCTTTTTACTATCGTCGTAGGTATACATTTAATTTGAATACAATAATGCAATATTCAAATGATCTTTCTCAGTTTTCTAATGACAAACAGACAATAAACTTTTGTGATAATGTGAAACGTCGGGTGGACTCAAATAAATGAAAAGTATTATATTTCCAATCCCATACAGAAAGAGCAATTGTCGAAATTGTGTATTCGTTCCCAAGTTTATTCTCGGCTCCAAGTTCCTATAACTTTAAAATTCTTCTGATGTTAACCAACAAGTATTAACATCAACAATCTGTTATTGCTGAAAATCAGTAGAATAAATCTGTATTTTTTTGGAGAAAAACAATTATATACAAATCATTGGAAATATACAAAAGTATATATAAGTGAAATTAATAGAAATTAAAATGGAACAGCGCGGAATGAGTCGGAACTCTTACAGCCAGTTGCTTCTGGAGATTGGTCAATGATTTTCTTCTCCGCCAAAGTTTGGATGGGCGAAGTAAACTTGCTATCAAACTGTAGGATTTCACATTCTAAACTAATCGTGAAAGGTTGACATTGTGATCCAAAACGTGACGATCGATAATTGGATGTGGGCTTCGAGCAATCTCAAATAGCTTGTTTTACACGTGTATCGGGCCTAACATAGGATAGGACCTCGTTCAATAATCAGCTTGATTAGCAAATGGCAGAGTGTTGTTCCTACTTTGCCAACTAGTTGTGCCATGTCGTCCTCCAGGTTTACAAATTACAAAACAACGTCCCATTTGTCACCGAATTCCCTTTCTATTTATAATATCGACATGATAGATTTCGTGTTTCGAATAGTACACGGTTCAACATCGCTGTTTGAATTCTTAATTGTACCGACACAGAGACAGTCCTTTTAGAATAATTCAAAGCATCAGTGATTCACTAAGTGGTCAATATACACCCCAAGGTGTCGATTTCAAGCAGAGGGTCACTGCTACAGGAAAATGTGGAAAGATAATACATTTCACTTCGTGTTCTATAAAAAAATCCATGAATTATGCTTGATTATTCCACTATTTCCACAAATTTTTTTTCTAAACTTCACTTAAACCATTTTTCAGGCATTGCGTATAGCCACTTTCAACAGAATTCGAAGTGGTAATGATATATTTCATTTTATAACCAAATCTTTCTTCGTAATTTTCAGTAAAACATCTGATAAAGTTATTTTGAACTATTAACAGTTTTTTACTTTTCAAAAGTTCAACGAAAATTCTTGAAATTATGTTCTTAAACATCATTTCTTACATTAAGCAAGATGAATATTACGAACAAAAGGGGTAGATAATTGATGAGAGGTCTAAGGGGAGAAAAAGTTTGAGGACCTCTGTATTAGACGAAGGCTTTTATTTCTACGTGACCTTCCACATGATATAACTCATAGCAGATCGAAACCTGAACCCATTTGAAACCTTGAATTAATGCGATCCAGTTTAATTCAATGTTATTAGTACGGAATTGAGCTGAATGTGCGGCCAGTTGAAATGAATTTCAATAAGTTCTTTTCAAAAACCACATTGAACTTTTGTCAATATTCCAACGATATCTACATTATATATTAATAGCTTCGTAACCTCATTACGCGTTGATTTTCTTGTCATATTGTTGTGATAATTAATCCTTCAAGAATATTCTCTCACTCATTCTAACCATTTTAACAACATTGTTATATTAACACTGGAAGGACTGGGCTTCATAATATACCTTCAAAGACCTATTTTCACTTTGGTGTGCAGAGTACTATAAATACTAAAAAATTTTTTGGTTTTCCTGAATACACATTAAGAACTGTATCGGTATTGGCCATATATACACCTTGAAGATATCATTTTTAATCGTATCAATTATATCGTCAATATTATCACTAACTATATAATGGGTGTTTTTTTAGAGGTATAGAACTTCAAGTTGGCAATACTGTAGAATATGGCAACCGATTTAACAGCTGAAAAATGATTTATTCTCAGTTTGGTTTGGCAATGCATCATGAATAGACGCACGCCTGAACAACGCTTGCAAATAGTGCAATTTTATTTCAAAAATAATGGTTCAGTGCGGAATACGTATCGCGCGAATTTTGTTTAACGATGAAGCGCACTTCTGGTTGAATGGCTACGTCAACAAACAAAACTGCCGCATTTGGAGTGAAAATAATCCTCGAGTGTATGTCAAAACACCGTTACATCCAGAAAATCTGACTGTTTGGTGCGCTTTATGGGCTGGTGGAATCATTGGTCCGTACTTCTTCAAAAACGATGACGGCCAGAACGTTACAGTCAATGCTGATCGGTATAGAGTCATGATTACTAACTTTTTCAATCCTGAATTGAACAGCCATGATGTCCAGGAGCTGTGGTTTCAACAAGATGGCGCAACATGTCACACAGCTCGTGCCACAATCGATTCATTGAAAGACACGTTTGGTGACCGCCTAATTTCACGTTTTGTGCCTGTGAATTGGCCTCCCAAGATCTTGTGATTCAACACCGCTAGACTACTTTCTGTGGGGCTATGTGAAGTCATTGGTCTATGTGAATAAGCCACAAACGCTTGACCATTTGGAAGACAATATTCGCCGTGTTATTGCCGATATAAGGCCTCAAATGTTGGAAAAAGTAATCGAAAATTGGACGTCCAGATTGGACTACATCCGAGCCAACCGTGGCGGTCAAATGCCAGAAATCATATTTAAAATGTAATGCCACAAGATTATCTTTCGAATAAAAAAATTCTTGTCAATCGAATGATCCATCGTTGTTTTATTGCAATTTAAAGTTCTATAGCTCTAAAAAAACACCAAATATAATATCGTTTCATATTTCCTGGTACACCTTGTTTGGGTAAAAACAAGGTATGTATACAAATCTTTGGAAACCTCCTTTGGGTTCTCCTATAAGTCCGTCATAGCATAGATAGTTATGTAACACATTTCAGATGGGATTTCGAGAAAAGTTCCATTTAAACTTCTCTTCATATTCCAATTTGTAGATGCTACAATAATCGCCGTTTGATCAGACAAAATTGAATATGGAATAGATATTTTTAGATTTTTACTGTTTACTTTTATTTTCATTTTTCTCATTTTGTATTTCTATTGATTCTTTTTATTTTTCATTTCATTTTTAAAAAACAAAGGTTCAATGGAAGAGCACATTTGAATTGCGCCTTGTGATTGTTCTCTAGCTTGTATCTTTTTAATTTTAATGAATATTTTCTGTTTTTCTTACTGTATACATATTTTTATTTTTTCTCATTTTCGATGTAATCTGTATCGCAGCTTGAGAACAATAAAGACATATTATTATTATTATTATTATTATATTTTCAACATGATAAAGTCTCATATTCAATTCACAATAGAAAGAGAAAAGCGAAGTGTGCATTTTATTCATTTATTAATCAGACAGAATCATTTTTCAAACCATCAATCTTCTACTTTGCAATCTTCTGATGAAGAAGAATACACCTTTTCCAGTTGAAATTCTACATCACGAGTTTCCTAAAGATTGCCTGTCGGATAAATCGTTACTACTTTCATTACCCAAGACATATTGTTGTATATACCGATATCCTAAGAGTATTTGACCTATTTCAGAACTATTAATGCGACGCATTTTTATAATGAATAAGAACTGCTCACTAAACGAAACCAAAGTTTAGTGTGCAGTGTAATACAAACGGTAACGCAAATACAGCGGTATTCTTGTATACCATATATAATGTAATCTATAATAATGTAATATAATGTAGTTATATAATAAGTTAAGGATTACTCTAACAAATTAGAAAAAGTCATGAAACATGAAACGAATCAAATGCATAGTTCAAAATTTTCAAGAATGAACTTGCCATGCTGTGAAATTGACGACCTTGATCTTTCTAGTGTTAAAGGATTTCAAAGTTAATTGTAAAACTTAGGCATCTCGTCATTATACTGAAATATGTTTGGTATATGAGAAGAGCCTTAATATGTCATTCAAACCTGTATATTCAAAAAAATCAAATTTTTCGTTGAATACCACTTAGTCTACCCACTCGTTGAACTATGCAGACTGGACAGGAAATTACACTTCAATCTTAATTCTAAAACCTGAAGACTAAAACATTTTTTATAATTAGCCTAAAAATACGCTACAATATCTCATTTCAACAGAAGAATACAAGGAGAAACGAACAACACGTTCCATATTATATCAGGACTGCGTTGCTGCATGAACGTAAAATAATGACATATATGATAATGTCATAAATAATGTTCGGACGATATTTCCGTTCGTTAAATGGCTCGTTAGCAGAAATAACCGCGTGAGTACAAAAAACCGTAATTGGATGAAAATGCGTTCCTATCTATCGATACTATACCTATTTGAAATTGGAAGGTGTAAGGTTAACAAGCTACACGAAAAAACAGCAAATTGAAATATTATCACCAGTTATTAAAATTCATTATACGAATAGATGTATATAACGAACTGGTAGCCCCATCTACGCATAGTTACATGAATTATAGCCATGAAAATAGTGTCTTCCTAGTAATATCTTACAAAGTCAAGAAAACTGAGACGATTTTTCGATTAATTTCATTCGTTGCTTATATATATTGAATGAACTTCAATAAGAATTCATTAATCTTTCATTTGGTATTTGTCGAATAAAAATTATTATTGTCATACAATTTTCAGTCTGATCTCCACATATTAGCAAAATGTTCCATTTAACTCTACCAACTGTCAAATATTCCACACAGAATTATACATTCATTGGAATGCATGGAATGTATAATTTATTCACTAAAAGTGTATTATACACTTTTAGTGCATAATCTTGCATTTCTTGAACAAATGTGACGAAATTGAAGGGATATACATGCATATATTGTGTGTTCATTATATATATTTGATATATATTTGAGTCATTCAAAATGCGTGAATGGCCAATAGGCCTCAAAACTTGACAAAAGTTTTCCCAATAAGAATATGATATCAATTTCCGAAATTTAATTAGAAATACCTAAATTCATGTGTAATTTCAAGTTCCGATGTCGTTGTATATTATCAATTTATATGGGGATTTCATTTAGAAGGAATTAAATTACAGAAATATTTATAAAAATTAATATTAATTCAATTATTATAAATTCTGAATAAAATAGGGGACACTAAATCAACACTAATAAATGAAACATGAAATAGGTATTTCATTTAAACAGTTTTTCGGTAAACATATTTCGGTAAAAAATATTAGAATTTAGCAGGCTGAATGTTGATTCAGCGGATATACAAAGATTAGTTCGAACATAAAATCAAAATTTCCAAGTTGTGAGGTGAAGTTATATTACTATTATATGTTTAGGAAAACAAAGCAAAGAGAAAATAACACATACAACTATTCGTGCAGAAATAATTGAGTTTTGAGCATTCAAAACACCATGTGTTGCCCCACTAAGAAATAAATTATTATTCTTTTAAAGTACAAACAAAGTCGACATTTATCAACTTCAAAACGTGCAAAATATAGTTATATATTGGATGTACATTTACTACCTTTAGACGTTATCTATGACCTTCGGTATACTGGCAATGAATTACATAAAACGTAACATTATTCTTCAAACAATTCCGAGTTGGAATTAGCGTATGTAGTTATCACGTATTTTACCAACTTACAACTATAATTAGTTAGATAAGTGCAATGTTGACAATGTGGCATCATGTTTTCATTATGGAAATGCCCCGACACCGAATGTAACATGACTCGATCTGCTTGTGCCTTCCTGTTTATGTTTATTTAAGAAAACAAACGTGAATATTTCTAACAATTCTAAACACTGGAATGTTCTCGAAAGGTATTTTACATTATTCGTGAGTTGAACGACTGATTCAAAAATTTTTATTTTGCTGATAAAATACCAATTTCTCTTATCTATTTCAAGTGTTTCTCTTGGTTCAAATAGCTGTGGTTCGACAAAGATGAGACATAGAACAGAACTACTAAATATCGATTCAAAGTTCACAAAACATTATTCACAATGTGGCAAACAACATATTGAAAATTCAATCATAAGCTCGCTTCCTTTTTAATCTTAGGTCTAATATATAATCGATTCAAAATTTAACAGAGATTTGTTTCAAAATTCTATAACAAGTAATAATATAACATAAAATGGCTGATTTTTTAGACCTACTTTTTTTTAATCGAATAAAACACTCAATTTGCATCATATATTCAAATTTTTTATTGAAATTGATAACTTGGCATTTGCCATTTACATTTTAGAGATAACTTCATGTAAATGTTGTCCGCGGCTCCGTATCAAATGGTCCATTCGGAAGGTCCAATTTTGCGTCAATTTTTCGAGCATTTCGGCCTGTCCAATTTTGCGTCACTTTTTCGAGCATTTAGGCCTGTATCCCACGAATTACGCGTGTTATATTATCATGTAAGCCTCTAATCGTGTTCGGCTTGTCCACATACACTAACGACTTTACATAAACCCACTAGAAATAATCCAGAGGCGTCAAATCGCATGATCTTGGCGGAAAATTCACAGGGCCATTTCGAGAGATAAGCTGCTCACCGAATTCATCCTTCAACATGTCCATTGTTTCACGAGCTGTGTGCATGTGGCATCGTTTTGATGAAACCAAATGTCTACCAAGTTCAACTCCGCCAACTGGGGCAAAAAAAGTTGCGTATCATGGCTTGATATCGTTCGCCGTTGACGGTAACGTTTCTTCCACGGTCGTCTTTGAAGAAAAATTGGCCAATGATGCCACCAGCCCATAGACCACACCAAACTGTCGTTTTTTCGGGATGCATCGGTAATTCTTGTATGGCATATGGCTGTTCATCACTCCAGATGCGATAGTTTTGTTTATTTACATATCCGTTAAGCCAGAAATGGGCCTCATCGCTGAACACAATTTTTCGATAAAACAGCGGATTTTTATTAAGCTGTTCTAATGCCCATTCACCAAAAACTAGACGTTGTGGTAGGTCATTCGGTTTAAATTCTTGCAAAGTTGAATTTTATAGGCTTTCAAACCCAAATCAATACGTAAAATTTTCAATGTGGTTGAGTAACACATGCCCAATTGCTGAGAACGGCGACGAATTGACATTTCACGATCCTTATTAACACCGTACGCTACGGCTGCAATATTTTCCTCAGTACGCACTGTATGCATGCCAGACAATGGTTTAATTTCCAACAAAGAAAACTTGGTGCGAAATTTGAGCATAACAGCACGAATTATTGATTCACCAGGTCGAAGATGACGACCATAATATGGTCTTAACAAGCGATACACATTTTTCACAAGGCACGAATTTTTATAGTAAATTTCAAAAATTCGCAATCGTTGCTCGTTTGTAAGTCTTTCCACGATGAAATTGCAAAGTATACTGAAAACTATTTACTTTGACAGATGATGTTTGGATGCCATTACTAACCAGTGCCACCAACCTGAAAACCTTAACTCTTAAAAAATCACCGTTATAATTCACATCGTGAATGATAGCAAGACACGTCTCAGAGACCTGCTTTCAGTCACTGGAAAAGTTATACTTTGAGTCAGAATCAATAGGACTTTAGTTTTCAGATTGTATCGTTCTCATTGGGGCTAATCGAAAAGATTGTGTTCCTGCGTAAATAATTACGTTTCCCAGAATGCAGTGCCTTCATACCGTCAGCATAGTTTAGCTGCTATAGTTGCAGGTTTTCTAGGTAACTTTGGGCACGGAAATTTGCACAGTTCACCGAGTTGTCCACTAAAAATAAACAAGCGAGTACAAGCGTTACTTTAATTCCAATTGGTTTTAGTACCAAGTATTCTCACAAAAAAAAAATCTGCACCTCAGATGAGTACTCCCTTCTATGACTAAGTAACCATATCACTTGACCGATACCGTGAGATGGTCATTTGTTCTGAAGATCAACCTTTGTGAAATGAAATCTTAATATAGATCAAAACTCTTCTAATATTGTCCATACTTTCTGTTCTATGGTGTATAGTGGGATTTATCGAAGTTGAAAGATTAAAAATTCTTTCACAAATATCATTGTTATTCATATAATTTTCAGAAGAATTAGGCAGGAACAGTGAAATTTAGCCAATAAATCTGCCTAATTTTGTAGCTGTTAATTAGACATCATCATTGATTTACACTGATTCGAAATAATTTCTTCATTTTACTGTGGTTATCGCAGCAGGTGTGCATAATTGTAATTTATTATCAAAAATTCTACCTTTCACAAAATAGAAAACACTTCAACTTGAATAAAAAATAATTAATTCCAATTTGGTAAATTGATTATTTCAGTATATTTGTCTTGGAATTTATATGGGGAATGCTATATGGGTATCATAATTATGAATAAATGAATGGTGTTCACGAAAGTTATGCAAATGAAAGAATCTAACGAACCGAAAACTGAGCACTGTGGGAGTCCATGACGAACTAATTTCCTAATTATGTCTCGGTCGTATTGAACACGCTACAGTTAAATATAAGTAGAATATTCTAACCTTTCATATGTTCACGAAAAATTTAATTTGATACCCAAACTAGAGAAATGCATAATGCAAAGACTGAGGCATTACTATGTTGATATAATGTTGTGAAACAAAAATCGTTTTCATTAAAATTATATATTCCTTCAAGTTCCTATTACTTTCAGAAGTTAAGAAATCTGATTTTTGAGGTCCGTCATAATCATTATTTAACCTGATGTCAAACATAATACATAACCTCAAATACACGTGAACGTGCAATATGAAATTTAAGATGAGCCAATTTCACGCTAGACTTGTAATGGCGCTAATATCAAATTTTTCGGGAGCGTCTAGTTCAATTTGTCAGATTCCACAGCGTTGCCGTCTATAAAAGAACGAGTTTGTCGTGAACTATTTCAATAAATCAATATTAACG
This sequence comes from Henosepilachna vigintioctopunctata, assembly GCA_030704895.1. Lineage (NCBI taxonomy): Eukaryota > Metazoa > Arthropoda > Insecta > Coleoptera > Coccinellidae > Henosepilachna > Henosepilachna vigintioctopunctata. The sequence continues at coordinate 1,337,988 of JARQZJ010000074.1, read as the reverse complement.
AAGCTTTTAATTGTTTTGGAGAACATGTCATCGAAACAATGAACGTAAATTGTATTGTCTAAATGTTTTCATTATTCCCGTGATATATGGCCTATAAGCCTTGATCTTTGAAACACGTCGCTGCTAAGGTATTACAAACTGCACAAATTGAACAATGAGTAATAAATAGAGGTCGGCAGTGCTGAATATTTATATCAATATAATGCTACGAATCTCGTTCCCATGAAATTCTTGGACCTGTTGGCGTTCATTTCGATTGTTTGGCATGAGCAGGTTATAATTTACTGTAGAAAATAATCAAAAATAGAGAAGGAATTTTGGACCACCTAGCTCGACGTGACTTGAATGATTATGTAAACAACCTATGTTCTTATTAACGTAAAATGTGACAGAATTTGGTGACAACAGTTACAAGTTTTCGGCACAAGATCGGCATAATTTCTTAATAATCATAATCAATAATTGCAAGTCCCCGTAGTTTTGTAATTTTCGTAAAAATTACCAAAACAAATTACAGTAAAAACTGTTCAAGTATGATCTTAAGTAATCCAGAATTTTCTCTTGCTTTTACAATTAAAAAAAAAATAGATTTATGGCTTGAAAAATAACTAATATCAATTTGTATTAAATTGTTAGTTGCTTTAACGTGTTTTTCTATACTATTATATTTTTGGTGCACTGTTATCCACTGATTCTTGTACAGACTAAAAGAGAGTATTGATTAACAGAGCAAGTATGGAAGAAATTAAAATTAGATTAGACCTTATGCCATCTATAAAACCGAATCTCAGTTGACGAGGCCTAAAAATTCCAAATAACAAATGTATTTCAATGCAAAAGTACCGGGACCACATTGAGAGTCCAGTTCAACTGGTTCTCACTATACATATTAGGAAGTTTTACATTCAGAAGTTTGTCGCAGAAGTGGTTTAGGGATAACTTAACTGAAAAAGCAGGAAAAAAGATGACCAAGATATCTTTCTATTCAATAGACTATATTTTTTCTGAATTGAATCAAATCGTTTTCTGAATACACCGAATATACCTCTACCCAGTTGGTTCTATAGAGGAAAGTACCACTGCGAAGTTCAACATCTGATGTATTATTTGAGATAATTGCTGAATTATTACAATAGAAATTGAATTAAATAATTGACAAATGACAAAACCGATTTCATTTATGAAAGAAACGGTAGAACTCTACTGAGTTGGTTCTACAGAGAAAAGTACCACTGCGAGTACATCACCTTATGTATTATTTGAGATATTTGCTGAATTTACAAGAGAAATTGAATTAAATGTTACAGAAAGAAATGGCATAACTCTACTGAATTGGTTCTATAGAGGACTGTGCTACTTCGAAGTACACCACCTGGTATTATTTGAAATGTTTGCTGAATTATTACAGAAGAAAATGAATAATTGATGATTGAAGTGGCCGATATTTGTAGAAAATTAATATCCATAATGAAACAATATTTAGAATTTACTCATAATTTTAATACAAAAACGCATGACGACGTTTCGAAGTACTATACTTCTTTATCGAATGGTATTCCAGTATTAATCCAGCATTTGATAAGGAAGTAGTACTTCGAAACGTCGTCATGCGTATTTGTATTAAAATTATGAGAAAATTCTAAAAACCTTATAAAATAATCGACAAATGACAAAACCGACGTCATCTATGTCAATCGAGATTTGAGAAGGAAACAGTATTTCATGAATTTCGATTTAATATCAATTTGATATAACCCATTTTATTAGTTCGTTCCATTAACGCCAGTTAATTATAAATTCATATCGACGAAATTGAATGATTTCCGAGTTTTATACCGGCCGTTCCGATACTGCGGCGATATTGTGAACAAGTTTTATTGATATTTAAATCGTGTATTATTTTAGAGTTGGTTTATTATAGTTTTCGCACCGAAATGGGCAGTTAAAACTTTGCCATAAAATTCGCTGGTTTAATTCATCGTTTGGAACCACTGTAACGAGGTTCTTTTATTTGTTTTCATATTGATAGCTTTTTTCAATTGTATTTCGATTTCGTTCAATAACTAGATTTGAAAACTAGTATTGTATTTAAATACAATTTGAGCATAAAACAAAATTTTCCTTCTTATGAATTACCAAAAATTTAATTAATGTGAACAGAGTCTTCCTTATTAGAACATAAATTCTTCTTATTTGCATTTTAATTGAATTTGTAGTTTTTTTGGGAACTTCATTCAACTCAATTAATTTAATGCTGAGAAAAAGAAACATATGTATGTTTGTGATACAATATTAATCATACACAATATACTTAATAATACTTGCTCTACTTAGTGAAAATTAAGAAAAAGAACACTAAATTTATAAAATACCTACTTACTTCTTCATTATCGGATGCTTATCTATAATTTTGTAATATTTTTACTAAATATAACTATACCGAGTCATGTTCACTCGTTAACGATAATGATGCCTAGGTACCAACATTGTAACGAGAAATTTCGAATCTTTTTTCAAACGGAAATATTTTTAATTTGTTATAAATGAGTGATTTGAAAAAACACGTGTCATTGAATTGAAGTGTGAATTGAAATGTAATTTATAAAATTTAAACGAAACCAATTTAAATTAATCAACGACTACCAGAAAAACTTGATGATAATTGTATCTGATAAATGAGGAGGTAGGAGAACGCAATATCACATAACAATTGTAGCAACATGTTGTTCTACATGGTATGAAGCTGTACTTACTTCGATATGACTGCTTGAACATGATGTAACAACACAAGGTACCTAATTAATTAATTATTCTACCTATAAAAACTGGTATATGTTCAAAACTATAAACACATAGGTATACTATGTAAAACTATATACACTGTTTCTATAAAAAAGATTTTCAAAAATATTAAGGTATATAAAAATTGATGAGATTTTTGAAAAAAATATCTTGATAACTAATGCTGTAAATTATGAAATCAGAATTTCAAAAAATGCCTACTAGAAAAGTAATATACGATACGATCAATTGCCTTGGAAGATAAGAATATCTGAATGTTCTTACCGGTGTCGAGTAGAAAGGCGCTTGGTCGGCTCCAAGGGCGGGAAAATAAGCTGCCATTCCTTCAGGATAAGGCGCACTGTACATGGAGAGGGCTGGCAGACCGGGAACGCCGGCGCTGGCCAATCTTTGATAACCTAAAAGTTCGTATTGACACGAGCACACGCTCTGTCCACTGATGGGATCGGTAAATAGAGGCCTTCCGGTGTCGCAGCAACGTTGTGCTGACGTCGGCGGCGTCCCCGAAGCCGGTGCCGAAGAAGTTACCGCCATACTGGCTTGAGGTGAGGAGGATTGACTAGGACCAGAGGCAACTGTACTCTGAAACATTAAACAACAATCAGACAAAACATAAAAAAAAGCTTTCATAAAAACAAAGGTAAGGATATAAAGCTATGCACTTAAATAAATGGGAGTTGAATAGGAAGTGTTATACAGTAAAAACAGTGAACTTCGATAATTTAACACTATTACCATCAACTCATGTTTTCAACCTAGTGGTACCTACTCAGTAAAAGAACTCCGAATGTTTCAAGATTGTTTTCAGTAGTATCAGTATATTCAGTATCAAATCAATTCACAAAGACATTTTCTATTGAATAAAAAACACTCGCTTAAGTTTGGCAAAATTATAGTAATTGCTTGAAAATTGTTTCGATGCTTTCATTTTGTAACAATTCGAAATAATTGTCAAACAACTACGAAAATTTTGTGAAACTAAGTGTTTTTCATTCAATACATTAAATGATGTTTCAGCAAGATCAGCGAATTAAATAAACTATTTAACACTGGTAGTTATCAATAAAGATCAGGTAATTTAGTTTATTTGTAAGCATTTTTGTTCACATACGAAACAAAAACGTAGGATGATCGGGAATATTAAGAAAAAAGAAAATATGTCATTTAAAAGATGATATTGAACGATAAATATTCAAAAACTAGTTTTTTTGATTACCGTGGCGCAATTTGCATGGAAATTCAGCAGTTTTAATTTTTTTCGAAACAATTTAAACCCAGAAGTTGCTTTAATGTTGACATTCTTCAACATTTAATCAAAAACATCTGCTCCTCACTTACATACAAATTTTACGATCGATTCGGCATATATTACCAAGATAATCACGTAAACCACTTTAAATTTCCAAGTCGAACCAAACAAATCGACAGGTTTTTCTAAAACGCTAATGATTTTTCGGTCAGAATACGTCCCAAACTTTTAATTGCCTCCCCGTCATCCGTCCGAATGAAAAGTTCCAAAACCGGTCGTACGCCTCGAGCATCCGCTAAATCTCCATGGAAACGCGAGAGCAACATCCGTAAACAAAGTTCTTCAATAAATTAATATACACATTATCCGTGTCAATGCTTTAAGCCAAGCGGGAACGGGCAAAAAGCAAAACGAACCTGAAAGCAGATTTATTTTTAATAATGGCGAACGAATAGCAGATCGCATGAGTGCACAGCCCCCCGGGTAAATAAATAATACGATTATTACAGCCCGGTGAGTATCACGGTGTTGTCTACCGACAAAACCAACGGGGTACGTGCGATTCCCGCCCTTCGATACCGCCGCTTAAGGCGCATTTTCGCCCGGGAGGCCGGAAAAACACGTTAACGTAATTTGAGATAATTTTACGTGCGCTCGTCGTCTAGTTGGGTAAGATGTTCGGGGGTAGATAATGCGGAGCTTTAACGATAGGTGGAAAGGGAAATTTCGAACGACGGGGCGATATTCTCGCTGTTCGGGGGATGGCGCAGCCCCACCTCGCCGCTCCACGACCCCGGTAATGTGCGGATTTGGGAAACGATACAATTTTCGTTTTACCGCCTTAACATTGATACTTATTGCACGCAAATAGGGCGAAGAGGCGCCATAATTGAATTTTGTTTGCACCGTTTGCGTTTTGCGATGTACGTTTGAGCGGAAAATGGAACGAATATTCTGATCATTTCACGGATGATGAGGTTCGGTTGGTTCTGGGTGCACCGATTGAACCTAGGTACCTCGATTTTTTGGTTCTTAATATTGTGTGGTTGTGAATGATACTTTGATGGAATAGTTCATTACATTTCAAGAAATATTTAAATGAGAGGTAATAACAAAAACTTGTCTAAAAATCATTGACTGAACAATTCTTCATTCTAGAATAAAGAATCGTCAGTGATTTTTAGACATGTTTTTATTATTACCTCTCATTTAAATATGAACTATCACAGAGTAGATTTCTTCGTCCATTGAATTTATCAAGAAATATTCATCAAATGCTTAAAAATTCTTTCATTAATCAACCCCTACCAATATCACTGCTTAAATTTTCAAAAGGTTCTTATGTTTAGAATATTTTTATGATTACTCTGCCTTTTGGTATCAATGTATCTTTCTCTCCTGAAAATTGGATTTCAAAAAGACTGAAAAATTTGTGGGTAACTAGATCAAATTGCATCATTTTATGAAATTTCTGAAACACATGCAAAATTGATGTTTCCTATGCAATTTTTACATTCAACTATCCACTACTGGTTTTTTAACACATAGCTTAATGTAGATATTTGTTGGTTCAATTAGCTACTCCACTAGGTTATTCCAGTACTTATTGTCAGGAGAATTTACCATGAATAGAAAATAAATGTGATATTCCTCCAAATATGATATTAATTCAAGTAAGATAGTCTCTACCATCCTAGACCAGGTTGTCACGCTACTATTCTTCGGATGGTGATATTTTTTTTAATAACCTGAAAAAAGCAATGTTGGACCCTGCTTCACCAAAGGAAGCAATAAAAACAAACCGCGGCTGATAAAACGATTATTAAGCCTATTGATTTCTCATGAAATGCTTGTTATATTGCAGAAAATAATAATATGTAGTAATCTTTCAAGTTGTTCTTCATGAAAACCGAAAAAACCTCAAAGATTCATTCAGTTGAACTGTCAAATTGCTGACGTTTCAATTATTATTGGTTGCAGTAGTATTCTCTATTATGTATTCATCAATTGAAAGATGAAATTTGTTAGATTCAAACAGATTTTGAGCACCTTATAAAATAAACTTTAAGTTTGGACATATAGACAATACAGACTATAGAAAATACCTCTAAAGTTAAACCTGAACCATGGGGTACCCCAGTATTAGAGAACAAGCACCCAATCTTCTGATAAATTCACTTTAAAAGATTACAGATACATCGAACGCATTTCAGTAGTGTCACACTTCGAAATAATTCGAAATTTTTTGAACAAAACAACATATTCATTGAATTATAAATTATAATAACGAAGTTTCGAAATTCAATTCACTCTACAGGTTCATTGGTTCATGTCTTGTTTACGAGTAGGTTATAAATTACATGAGAAGCAAATACCAGTTTTGTTATACGTCTTGTTGAAGTGAGATTCCCACAACGCAACTTTTCAGATTTTGTTCATTTAATCTTAATTAAATGCGAAGGTTTCAGAATTCTCATAAGAATTATTATACATGAATCTTGTAGTTGATTTCATCTACACGAATTTGTATAATGTTTTCGAAGATAACAAGGTTTTCATTGGAATGATAATATACCGATTTTCACATGTGAAAATTTATTTGAACGCCAATATGCAAAAATATGTGTCAATATTTATATTTGGTATGAGAACGAGAAACCTCTTGAAACATCTTGTAGTATCGTGAAATGAATGTGGGAAATCAACAGCACTTGGACTTGTAATATGAATTTGGGTTCTGTTTTCAATATAATGTTTGAGATGTGATTTTTTCGAACTCTTGAACGTGGGATTTTTGAAATTACAGTATGATTTTTGTTTACTGAAAATCGGTGTCATTCAATTAGTTAACATATATTTACATCTTTTAACGGTCAACATGACCATCCCCAATAAGCTAGATTTCAAAAGATTTAAGTAAACAAAAGTTTAAATTTAATGTAACTATTTATGAATAAATATGAAAATTGTGGTCAGATTCAAACAGTGAAGCATAGGTTATATGTACTGCGAAAACTAAAATATGAAATGAACTGTTACCGAGAAATTTCTCATTTAAAATTTTTCAAGTCTTCTTTCGTTTCTTATAACTTTATGCTATCTGAATGTGAAAGTTTGAAAGTATTTGAAAGACTTTTGAAAACGTTCATCTTGAGTTTAAAGTCACTCTAATTCAAATGGGCTTTGTTTCTGCTAGTACTCTAATTGATGTTTATCATGTAATATTAGTTAGGTGCTAAGTATAACGTTTTTGTTGTTCTACTATATTATGTTATTTATATTGTTACTTCAATTGATTCACAGTATTTTACTTTTCATTATTTCAATTTTTTAATTAACTTGTTATTCCTATATTTTGTAATATGATGTAGCAATTCTGCTAAATAAATACATTATTAATAATCTTTTATTATTTCAAAAAAAAAGTTTTTATTCAAGTCGGTGGTTTTAAAATTGCAGACGACTTATCGAAAAGTTTGGTAAAATTCCATTATTATCCGACCATTAACAGAATGATCGAATAATTCTGTGGAAATCAGTTTCAAATCGCAAAACTAGATAAGGAAGTGGAAGTATACAAACTAATTAAATAGATATGCAAAACAGAATTCGATCTAAAATTTCCTCCAGCCAATGTACATCAAAGAAATATATCCGCATATTTCATCCGTTTCTGGATCATGTTTTAACTGTTCTTCCTTATCTCCTGTTTAGAGTAGATGGAAATAAGTCAAGTTCATTAACTAATTATATCTTGAGGTTATCAGAGAAATGCAGTCTAATGTGTTTTAATGAATGAAGATTACTTCACACAGAATGTCAATAAAACTATCGGTGGATTGATATATGTTGACATGGCAAATGTTCATTTGGAAAAATCAATAATTTAGGTTAAATTTATCTAAATTTAAAATTCATTCACTACGTAAATAAATATTAAAAATCTACCTACATACGTATCCAACGAATTATTTTGGAAATTTTTTGTCTATTCTATATTTTTCTAAGGAATATAGATTATAATATTAATATATAATAATAATAATATTATATAGAATATATAATATTATATAGAATATAAAATTATGGAATATTTTCTAATATTCTATAATTTCTCTACTTTTCTAACGTACTTCAAGGTACTGAAATTATAGTTTTACCATTAACTCATTTTCAAGACTTTGATATTATAAGTATCGAAAACTATGAGGAAACTTTGCAATTGTTAACTTACAGTCTTATTTTCAACTTTGTCAATAAGCAAGCAGTAGCGGATAATAATTAAATTTGTTTTAATAAATGAATTCATATCAAACATGAAATCTTCAAAATTAACGGAGTTTTTCTATTTGAAAAGTTCTTTAGAATTGAGAGAATATGTAATAATTACGTTATAATTTTCACAATTTACATAAGTTATCATAGATCTTCACGGTATTCTGATCCAAAAATCCTAGAGAACAATTAAATCATAGAGAACAATCTTAGATAACCTGTTCATTTTACGCATTTTTCGATAAGGAATGGCCGATATGTTCAAATTTATGTACGTTCTTATAAATTTTCCAAATAAATTTATATTAACTTGAGAACAATTAGTTTCGAATACATTTGAGGCATCACAACTATAATTATCCGGTTCAAAATTTGACTATCATCTGGGATAAGGCATACTTGATTATAATGAAACAATATTCAGAATTTTCTCATAATTTTAATACGAATACGCATGACGACGTTTCGAAGTACTACTTCTTTATCAAATGCAAACATATAAATTAATAGTACTTCCAAACGTCGTCATCCGTATTTGTACTAAAATTTTGAGAAAATTCTAAATATTGTTTCATTAGGGATATTAATTTTCTCCAAGTATTAGGCTCATCAATCATCACATACTTGATTACTTTCAGTTTTGCTTAAAACTCGGTCTATAATTACACTAAATCCGGTCTCTCATATCATGTTCCAGATATTTATATCAAATATTTGTGTGACCATATCTGATTATTAACCGAGGGTTTCTTGTCATAGAACTTTGTCTCTATTGAAATCGTGTCGAACGAGTACAAAAAAAATATCTTTAGTATCGTCAGCGTCTGTTCCACTTCCCTTTTCAACGGTTTTTGAGCAGTTGTTGGAGAACGGAAGAACGGCGGAATGTTCAGAACGAAGTTGGAATTTTGTCCCGAATTAACATTCCTAGTTTTGGGCGCTAGTATACTATTTTCGAAATAAATATCATTGTCGAGCGATAAGATCAAGGAGGAAATCGGTGGCCTTGACGGTTTTTCGGATAATTAATAGAAAATAAAGTCATTTAGGTATAACAGATGTTTCAATGTGTACTCATAGATTAATTATATGAAGGAGAGACAATGTCATTAGAAATATATAAGAGCATTATATAAATAAATGAATATCATTTCATAAACTGAAGATTCGCTCTCGAACGATAAAACAGCAAAGAAAACAAAGTTTTCTAGAATTTGTCACTTTTTTAGACCAATGTTGTTGGTAACCAAAAATTGTTTCTCACAAGTTTTGGCCACTCACTGCCAATTGAAAGTCCGTAAATCTAGGAAGTAGTGTAATTTTTGCCATTCTATTATCGACATGGATTTACTTCAAACTAATGGCTTCAACATTTTTAGTTATGCAAACTTTTATTGCATAGATGTTTATGGTGAAGTGGTAAATCACCAATTTTCAATCGTTTCACTATCTTGCTTTCAAATTCGATAAGACCCTTTTAGTTTCTTCTCAAATGTTCATCCGATTTTTTTCAGTTCATCTTTTTATCCAAAAGGGAGCAGTAATTCAGTTCGTTATTCTTTTTTTGCCGCATATATGTTCAATTTCATTTCTTTTTCACATACAAAACAATATAGAGAACACTGTCAACAATAGACAGGATGTCAAACAACTCAGCCATTTTTAAATGTCATTCCATCAAGAACAACATAGACTAAAAAAGGTTAGAAAACAACAAAACACAACATATAACCGAGAGAGAGAAATAAGTACCTAAACATCATAATCTAAATAATATTGTTAACTTATTCTATTAGTTAGTTTCATTTTTTACGCTTCAGTTGTTAATTTGATCTTATTCACAAAAAACTACGATAAGGAGCTGAAAAATCCGGCAGAATTGAAATCAATGTTTCTTATTAAAATATTTTACTGTTACAGATTCATATTATTCAAGAATGAAGCAAGTCTTCTGAAACTTCCAATAAATCACATATTAACAAGAGTTTTCTGATGCCTCGAGTATCCAAATAGAAGCAGAGAATATATACATAAAGGTAGGTAATAATTTGTTACCCCTTTCATTTTTTAAATATATCAGTCACTTATTCACTTAAGCATTCGTCAGAAATTGAAGTATCGCGATATGTCATCTTTTCTGTCAATCATTCAGCACGATTAAAAGTATTCTCCAAATTATTCATGGCGTAGAGGCGTGTAGGGAAGACGTTTGTATTTCCACTGACATATTCACCTTAAAAATTCACGATTTATCATGAAAATCTTCCGGCTTCGATTCAAACGTCGCCCATCTGTACGCGAGTGATTGATGGTTGGAAAATTTCATTCGAATTTTTTATCGCGTCCTACACACGCGTAGCTTCGGAAAAAAGTGGAAAACGTCCATCGATAAAAATGGCCGAGTGGCGTTCGTTTTTCCTAGAACGTTATGAAATCGTAGTTCAATCTGCCAGCTCCGATCATGTCTGCCGCCGTATAATCCGGCCATAAATCATCCCCAGACAATTTCTGACCGAGACGCCCGTACATCCTCTTTTTGGATCAGAGGAAACTTCGAGGAAATTATGATTTAATCACATCAGCGTTAAACTTCCATCTTATAGTCGTATTCTCTCAAAATCATCAAAAATAACAAAATAACGAGCGAGAAACTTCAATTCACAAAATCAACAGAACACTTTATTTTACATTTTCTCTTAGTCGTTTTGATATATGTATATGTATATAAAATTATAGAGATATTAAAATATCTTGTGAATCCTCATTTTTACGACTACGTGTATACAAAAAATGTTTTGCTGGAGTATTATGAATATGTTACACGTTTATCATAAAATTTTATGAATGACTAATTTGAATTAATATAGTGGAAACAACCTGAACCGCCCATAAAAATATGTTCCAATTATGTAATTATTTTCACATTCATGTTTTTCTCATATCAGAAGCTATCTTGATTGATGGAACAAGTAGGTAGGGATTAAATTTTATTGGGGTTAAAGTGGTATACTCAAAACGTCCATGTTTTGTTCAGTGTTTACGAAGAAAGTAGGTTATATTGTCTAGAATATTTTGAAAAAATATGTTCAAAAATGTAGATTTATAATAATCTGTTTTGCACAATTATCTTCCAAGATTAAAAGTTTGTTGTATACACTTTAGGAAATTGATAACTTAACTTTCATTTTCATCCAGAAATTACATGAAATTTAATGAATGCATCATCAGCAAAAATGTGAAGGCGATATGAAAATATAGAAAAAAGTGATAATAGTATCATCTTTCTCAATGTGTTGATCGGTTTTCAAACTCACCAAATGTTTGGAAATATAGACATTTTATTAAATAGGTATAATAATATAGTAATTATTGATAAACAACATTAAATTCGACGCTTTCTTTGTATAATTGTCGTTTTCTGGTAGAGAAATAATTTCAACAAGTAATAATTAATTCTCAAAAGTATACATTTATGAAATGGTCTTTTTATACCTAGTTCTGTATCAAATTAATCAAAACAGAGTATAAGAGTCATTCTATCACCCATGAATCATTTCCTGAAGCTCCAAAATAATCCTAAACGTGGTGTTATGTATTAAATCACATATGTTGATTTAATACATAACACGGTAAAAAAAAATGAATGAATGAGTAGGTATATCAACTTTGCAATTTAATTCATTCGAAATGCTTTGAAGATTAGTTTCAAATGAACTTTATCAGTGTTTCTTGGCTTTTTCAGAACGTCTTTATTAGGTTAGTAGTTATTAGTGGGAAAGGGGTTTGACGAAAAATGGAAAAGCCTCCAGAGAAACATGAGAGGTAGTTCAGAAAAGTAAGGGAATCCCCATAGTAGATAGAAGCTCCATTTGTACCATTCCACCTAATTTAGACGAGTTGCGATCATAAAAAGCGCCAACAAAACTCAACAAAACATCGAAAGTAATAATTAACTAATAAATTCACGACTCAAATCCATTTAATACCACGTCACTGGTCATTCACGAACATAAAGACCCATTTTACAATCTCATAGAAAAGCTGTAAAAACTAAATCGAAGTAACAATAGAATAAACCTGGATCACTATAGAAATATCCAAAACACCCTTATTTTATCATCCCCTAAGGTCGAGATTCCGCGCCGTATATAATTCAGCAGATGGTCGGAGACCCTACTCGAGGCCTTAGTAACGCTGAATTTCACCCATCAAAATAAATATTAAATCGTTATAAATCAAACGGGGCACACGCTGCCCCCCTGCGTTACGCTCGGCTACGCCGTTAGTGCCGTCTTTGTCTTACCCCTCGGGAATGTTACTTGGCGATGTGATAAATCGCTTCCTCGGTCTTATTTTGTGGATATAAATTCGATTTGTGTACGTCCATTTGCCGGGGTGCTTTTTATGCGTGGAGACAGTAATTGGGTTTATTGGTTTTGGGTTATGCACTGGCGCCCAGAGAAAATGTGTATTTATTTACATTGTTAAACTGGTATTAAGATAGAACACGTAAACCCTGAAATTCTCAGTACGAGTATATACCAGTAGTTAAACTTTTATCAAAAAAATTTAACACTTTATAATATACAACCAATCTATATTCAACATTTGTGTTGGTTAGATAATTCCAAACGTAACTAATATAAACTTATATTACATTAATTTTATTTTTTTATATTGCTTTAAATGTTTAAAATATTGGATGTACCACAACGTACGATAAGGCATACTTTGATTTATAATCTCCAATTCCTCGAATTTTTACTCAAAATGAAGAAATTTATACCTTACTTCGTCGATATTTTGGAGATGGGATACACTAAAAATCACACATGAATTTTCACGTCAACTTCCAAATTCGAGTTATTATCTTCATAATGAAGTGCCTATTTCTGAATTTAATTCATGGAAAGATTACTTAATTGAATTTCAACTTATAATACAACCAACGGTTACTATAAATAAAGGCTACCCCATTGCATTCTACCCCTAGAAATGTTATAGCTTATATTTTAACAAATTTAGCTTATATAGATAATAATAATAATACATTCATTCCCAATTCCCAACAATCTCAATTCTCAATCCAACTACAGGGCAAAAATAACAAATTGTACACAAATAGTAATAAATGAAAAAAATCCAAGAAAAAAACTGAAAAAAGAGAGTGTAAACGAATATATACAACGACAATAAAATTAAAATATATTGAAATAGTTAATAGACAATAACTGAATGAAACAAGTCACACGTAGTCAACAGAACTTAATGAAATATAGTTGATGAAGTCAACGAAAATAAAATTGAAATCAATTGCAATAGCAAACGAAATGAAACAAACTAAAATTAAAATATTAAATATTACAAATTGTCACATGTAGACAACAGAAGTTCATGAAAATATCACGACATCCCATTGCGCTGTTATGAGTGTCTTGTCAAAATCACCGACAGCCGATCAAAATAGATGGGTTGACATTTTTTATGTAGATATTTTGAAACACATTCTATATTTAAAGGGTTTAATTAAAAAACTCACCTCCCAAATAGAAGTTTTCTATCAAAAATTTCTTTTGCAATTTCACAGAAAACTGTAAATATAAATTCAATACATTTTATTATCATTAAATCTTTTCTCCGAAAACGGTTATAGAGGTTGTTCCATTTCTTTCAGTAAGACAATATTCTTTTCATAGAACTTTTGTCAATTATTCTAATTTTGAGAATTTAATGTGAAAAAATTGGCTTCTTAAATGAAACACTTTCATATAACATTTTATGATTCTAATTCTAGTGAAGAAGTCAAAATAAAAAGCATGCAAATATAATTACATATTTATAAAATTGATTGAAATGTATATTAAACAATAAGTTTTCAGGCTCTCACAATGGAGTTGATTATGATTTTCCAAAAAAAATATAAAATTCCTTTAACATACGCCTCGACGTTTCAACTATTTTAATTGTTATCTTCAATCACCTGATGAAATATATTCACTAATCCAAATAGTGCCGTTATAGGAATATTATAAACGTTCTGGTGGGAAATTATGGCATGAATACAGAATATCTAGATAGACCATCAAACAACAGACAAAAAAATTAAATGTGTTACCACCGCATGAATTGATATTTTGTCATACCCTCGTTATGAAATGTTATTCGTAAAAACTCTTGGAAACACATTAAATTAACATTGTTTCTGGACGATTAGCATTATTTATTGCTTCCTCGAGTTAAGAAAGCATAAATAATGCTCAATTTAGTGTAAATTATTCACCTAGTCAATGCTAGAAACAGGAATTTTAAATTCGTTTGCCCTCTCAGGACGATATTTGATTAGACTCTAGATATCACACAATGCGATACGAAAAAAATTATGATAATACACAGCGAACAATCGAACGGCTTTGGGAAACGTAAAGCGAATATCAAGTAGATTTCCACGAAAAAGTTTACATTTGTAATGAATCTAGAAAGCATAAGTTTCATTTGAAACTAATTTACGATTTAACGCGACGAGTGTAATTGATTATTTTATACATTAAAACTAACGAGCGACTTTCAGTTTTTTATTTTACGTATTACCGTCTAGATTTGAATATGGAAAATTGCTTAATTTTCAGCTATTTTGAATATAATGACTCAGTAATTTTTAGGATACTATATTCGTTATTCTAGAACATTAATCACATATCGAAAATTAAGTAGTTAATTGATTAGCTTTTTATTCAATTATTGTTTTAATACGAGGGAAAGTCAAAAAGTTGTCGACCCAGAATTAAAAAGAACGAACTAAAAATAAATTGTTTAAGTCATATGAATATGAAAATCCAATGGTGCGTTTCAACAGATTCATCCACTTTTAGTCTGCATTTTATGAAATTGTTTTCGATTCGTATCGTTAAGTACCTGTGAACAAGAAAAAGTTATCGATCCGCAATACTGTCGAGGCGATTAGAGATTCCTATAATATTGTCAAAGCCGTGTCACAAAAAACGGTATAACAGCTTCCTGGATTGTTCATTTATGCCGGATATGCCATGTATATTTGTCGTGAAGAACTAATTGTTTCGTATTTCACTCATCAATTTCGAGCCTAGAAGTTTTTATGAAGTCGTTAAAGAACGTGTTTATTGAAGTGTAAATTAACAGAATTTGTTAGAGAAACCTGGAGGCATAAGAAAATAACACTAGAATATTGAAATATCGATAGTTCTTAATTTGGTCATTTTTTCTTGAATTCTACCGTGATTTGAAACATTTCAACAAATTGAATATTCGAAAAAACACTAATTGAAAAATTAATTTAAATGTGATTTAATCGAAATTTCGAATCTGAAAACTGAAATAAAATTGACCCTTGAATCGACACTACGAGGGTTATTTTATTCATCAAAAAACTGCGGGTAACCTAAAATATATAGAAATAGTAGAGATATTTTAAGTGTCTCCGAAAACTGAAAATTAGGTAATTTGAAGACAATACATTAATATTAACACACTTGGTTCAAGTTCCACTAAATATTTGAAAAAACTACATATGTTTCCGGTGGTTAACCCAATATCAAGAGTATACAATGTTACCCTTGATAATGGCTTAACCATCCGAAACATATGTATAGTTTTTAATATATTTACTGAAACTTAAGCCAAGAGTGTTAATTTCAAATTATTGTTTTTAACATCATGTTTCATCTAGAGATAAGCGAAATCTCCGTATCATTTATTACATTGAAGGTAGGTAGAACATTTCTGAAATTTATTACAATATTTCTGAAATATCTAGATAATATTGCTTGTGTGTTTGTTTTGAAAGAAGTATATAAAATTTGGATAATATTCACTGATAATTCATTGTGAATGCTTGTCATATTGGTGATTTTATTATGTTACAAACTTTTTTAGTAAGTACATATTTATACTAAAAATTTGTTGCGAAATTTGAAAAAATATTTATAGGTATTCGGATTTTTTAAAGGCAAAATATTACTTCTTTTGTGCCTATAAAGGTAGATACATAATTTTGCGTACTTAGTAGAATAGATAGGTACATACATATTTTTTGTATTCGAAATTGTATTTGTATCCTCAATTTAAAAAAATACGACATTTCGAAAATGGCGTTGGTTATCTTCAGGAATTTACAAGCGCAAAAGAGTTTCAACAATTACCGATTTTTAATCAATAATATAAATATTTATGAGTTTCAATGTTCAAGGCCATTACTCCAAATTTTAACGACAACCTTGCCTTCTTTACTATTTTAATTGAATAATTCATATTGACATATATATTTTTTGAAATTTGAAGCAGCAACTCAGTTTGTGTCCAAAGTTTTCAATTCAATAAGTTAAACTTCCTTTCATAAATTCAATTGCCTATTAAGCAATTAATAAAAAACAACTGCCTTGAAAAAATGAAAAATAGAAACACTTCTGCTTGTAGGTTCTGCTTTGCTGCATAAGTACGCTGTACTTAATATACAGCATATTAAGTACCTAAGTTCACATTATATTAAAAATATTTTTTGAATTACTAAAATGTATAGGTAATACTTATAGTACGTATCTATAAAATATGAGTATCATAGTGGGGTGAATACTTCAGGACGACAAATTACAAAAAGTTTGTACCCAAACTTTTCAATTCAATAAGATAAACTTCTTTTCATAAAAACTTATCAATTGCCTTTAAAAGAATAAGTATTCAATAGAAAACAACTGCCATGGAAAAATGAAAATTATAAACAATTTTGCTTGTAGGTACATTTCTGCTGTATACCATTATATCAAGTGAGTTCATAGTCAACACTTATTTTTTGAATTATCAAAATGTTTAGGTAATAACTATACTTATCTATGAAATATAAGTATCATAGTGGGGTGAATACTTTAGCGTGACAAATTACAATATATCGAATGATTTCTAAATCAATAATTCTCAATATAAAATCTATCTTTTTATCATATCACGTACAATACGAAGGTTATAAATAGTGGATTTGAACAAAGTAGCGCTTGGGACCAATTTCACACACCAAGACAAGAACGAAATAGTCTTGAGAATGGTAAGACCTCGAAGCCATCATTTATCAATCAAACGCTACGCCATATGGTATCTCTCGACTGTTCTAACGGTTCATTCTGCTGGTTCTCTGTTCCCATTCCAATAAATTGATCGATATTATTTTTTTCCGCGTCCAATTGTCATTGTCATGAGTCGTCGTAGCTCTGGCATTATTAAGGATACGCCGAGAAGAAGGGGAGTCGCTGCTCGATTCACATTGTGGAGTTCATAAATATTGAAGTCAATAAGCAGGAATTTTTGTAGTTAATTAATGATAACGAGGATTTTATACGTGGACTGGTTGTTAATTCGTTTTAAAGCATCTACGTGATATGACGCTAGTGATGACTTGTCTGTTTCTTAGTGCTGACATGGATGTTACATTAATTGATGCTGTTTTTTCGAATATCGCCAGTGGCGTAGGTCGAAAGTTACCAGATGGAACACGTCTTGCGTCTATTGTGATCTTATTGATCTACCTTCATGTCTAAATCTGTACCTACAACTCGGAAAATCAAGTTGTTTTTTAATCTTGAAGCAATATGAGGAGAAACGGAAGTACAAGAAAAAATATTTGTTTTTCCAAATCGTGTTTCATGAAAGAAAACGCTTGGGCTACCAGTAACAAAGAATGGGTTGGCTCAAGGGTCTCATATTATCCCCAGTATATTCATACAAGCCTTTAGATATAATAGAGCTATTGGAATTAGATTCAGTGTTAAACGGGTTTTAACAATGAACAAATTATGCTCGGTCATTCAGATAAAATAGTAAACTATTTGATCGGTCAGAAATGTAGAAGGAGAAGAATAAAAAATAGCACATTGCAAGT
The DNA here is from genome assembly GCA_030704895.1 of Henosepilachna vigintioctopunctata. Taxonomy (NCBI): domain Eukaryota; kingdom Metazoa; phylum Arthropoda; class Insecta; order Coleoptera; family Coccinellidae; genus Henosepilachna; species Henosepilachna vigintioctopunctata. Next base: position 1,319,761 of record JARQZJ010000074.1, on the reverse strand, counting down.
TGAAAAAGAACTAAATTCATCTATCTTTTGAAGAATCTATATGATAAGAATGGGTAATTTTCACCAATTGTCATCTTTGCTAAAATGGTCTTGTTCCCATGATTTATCTTCATGTCTAAACCTGTACAACGTGGAAAATCACAGTTGTTTTGCAACTTGAAACAATATAAGGAAAAACGACAGCAGAAGAAAACATATTTGTTACTTATGTTAACCTCATGACCCAAATCATTTTTAATGAAAGAAAACTCTTGGGCTACCAGTAACAAAAAATGGGTTGCCTCTAAAGTAGATATTCTTCTCAGTATTTTCATAGCAGCCTTTAGTTATAATAAATAGAGCTATTGGAATCTGATTCACTGTTAAACAGGTCTTAGCAATGAAAAAATTATGTTGTCAAATGACCGAATTATCTGACCGAACTTATCTAAATAGAAGTTACTCAACTGTCTGTAAGGACTGAAATGTAAATTGAGAAGAATAAAAAAAACAGCATATTCAAGTTGGAAAAAGGCTAAATTCATCTATCTTTTGAAGTACCGACACGATCAGAATGGGCAATATTCACCAATTGTCATCTATGCTAGATTAGTATTGTTCTTATGAACTATCTTCATGTCTAAATCTGTATAAAGTGGATAATCACAGTTGTTTTGCAAACTTGAAGCCATATAAGGGAAACGGAAACACAAGAAAACATATTTCTCATTTCTGTTAACGGCTTCACGCAAATCGTCTTTCATGGAAGAAAACTCTTGGGCTACCAATGACAAAAAATGGGTTGACTCAAGGATCGATACTCTTCCCAGTATTTTCATACCAGCCTTTTGTTATAATAGAGCTATTGGAATCTGATTCACTGTTAAACCGGTTTAGCAATGAAAAAATCATCTTCGGTCATTTAGATAAATTAAAAAACTATCTGTTAGAGCTAAAATGTAAATTGAGAGGAATCAAAAACCAGCATATTCAAGTTGGAAAAGGAGCAAAATTCATCTATATTTTTTCATCAAGTATCAACACGATAAGAATGGGCAATATTCACCAAATGTCATCCATGCTAGAATAGTCTTGTCTTTGCTGCTATTATACCCCTCTATCTAAAGAATGTCTTTCAAAAAATTGTCTTTCACAAGTTAGTGCTGAAATAGGTGTTTATTGAATTAGATACTGCTGTTGCTTTTGCTATACTAAATAGAGATATAGTGTGATGAGGGGGTGATCTCCAACTAACACAACACTTTCATGAGGAGTAAAAGAATCACAGAATTTCTAGAGAGAAAACATGAAAAATCAGTATTTTTTATTTGGAGAGTGTTCTTTCCTAACTGTAAATTTCAAAAGATGTGATAAATACACGAAAAATTGGATTCGTCTTGAAACTAGTAAAATTTTCAGTTTTAATGTGGTTTAGCTTTCAATATTCAACCATGTATCACCAAAAACCAACGAACGGTTGTGAAAATTGACCGTAAATGTATACAAAACAAAAGTTGATTGCAATTAAAATTCAAAAAGGCATTGACACTAATAACAGTCGATGAATATCAAAAATAATTCCCGGAATCGCATCAGCCAACTTTCCTTCGTTGGTCGCCTTTTTTCTCCGAAATTATTTGGACACGATCTTCCTGGAAATTTCGACCAGAGCGTAGGATATGACCACTTTATTAAAGAGTGTAGTAACCGTCGATTAAATCAAGTTTTATGTTCACAATAATTGTTATCGCCGAAAACAACTGGCGGATAGTGTAATAAAGCTTAATATCTACAATTTGTGTTTATGATTTTAAACAACGTATCACAGTCTTCACGTGTCTGTTTATCCTGGAGGCATACATAAAACGAAAACGTTGTAACTAATTAATTATGATTTTAATGTAGCGCCAATTACTTAACACATAGTCGTCGGTTTTTTTCTAGTTAAGGTCGTTGAACATGTTCGTGATTTATACAAGAACAACGGTTTGATGAACAGAAGTAATTGTTTGGTTTCAGAAACATACAACGATATTATGCTCGAATCTTAATGTTTTCAGTATTCATAACTCACCTCATTAAAAAGTAGAATATCAGAAATACACATAAAATTTGGGTAGAAAATATTTGAAAATTTCAAAATATGTGAAGTTAGTGAGGGTAATGTCAATATATTGACAAAATATTCTGAGATTAACGTCCGTTTTTCAGGAGGCAATTGAAAGAAAGGATCACTTCCAGAATATTGACATTCTTTCATATTTAATTACCGTTTTTTTTTGAAAAACAATATCTCCTCTGTGTTGATGCGTATTGAGGACTTTAGAATAACTTATTGTTATTGATAAGAAAATGCTACCAATGATGTGCTGAAATGTTGTAGGCGTCAAATATGATGCTATTACGAGGAAAAATCTTTTTCGTTCGGAAATTCAACGAAATTACGGTCTCTAGGATTTCTCATATCATTAATGAGGAGATATAAGGAATGAGTGCCCACTACGAAATCACGAACCTCCAGTTCAACTTCAGAATTGACAGGTTAATCACTTCATATGCATCAATTATGTTAATAACCGGAATTAGTGATAATCTGACTGATTTGAATTTTCTGTAAGAGTACATTTCCAGAGTACATGAGTCCCCCTTTACCCCACACGGCATAAATAATAAAATCATTAACGGTGAGCAAAAATAATAGAACATGTTTTTGCGAATTTCCGAAAATATTCATGAGAATTGTTTATGGGCTTAACAAATTCGCCAGCAAGTTCTTTCAATAATATGCGATACCTATTTTTTTAGAAATGAAAATTCTGTTTTGACATTATGTCTCTTCAAAATTTGAGATATAAGAATATTTATTCATAATATGCGTGACATTTAATCATTTATCATGTTCTTATTAAATTTCAACATTTCTTCAAGGCTGATTTATCGATTCTCGATTTTTACGAGATTCAGTTTGAAATAAAAATATAAGTTTCCGAAAATTTGCCAAAAATTTTAAAGCTGTATTAATTTGAAGATCGTATCAATTAGAATTAGATTATCTCGTGAAATCAGTGTATATTTTTGAAAATATATATCACAGTATTATTTTATTTCATAAATCTCTTACATTGATTCTTATTGGCAGTGTTAAACCTCCTGGTAATCACTCAATATATGGCTTATTAAATCAAACATAGAAATTTAGCTATTCTATCCCCTCACAGCCCATCAAAACACTAAAAAGGTGTTATAATTATAGTGCCCAACAACAGAGCGGCACTCGAAGCCACCTAACCTCTAATTTGTAGGCGGAAAGAACCTCGAAATATCTTCCTCAAGCTGACTCATCCGAAGTTCTGTTCATTCATTCTTTTAACTGATTAGGCGTAAGTTAACGCCTACGAATATCCGGATAGCGTTTTGGTGTTTCGAGTATTTTGTACGTTTTCTTTTCATTAACACTTTCATTCATAGCGGCTCTTTTGACGGGTAACCGTAGATTTCGATTAGCAGACATTTTGCAAATAAGGCGGTCGTATCTAGTTACCGGTGTGTAAAACATTGGAGAATATGCCAACTACGAATTGAAATTATCAGAGTTTGTAATGCTGATTGTTTATTCTCTGAATTCGATACAAACGTTGCCATTGAAGAGCTTACAAGTAGGCAGTTATTCTCGGAACATCTGCAGTTTTGTTGAATATAATAGATCAACAAAATTGTTAACATGATACGATGCTGATATGCGTAAATAAAATTATGAAATGTATTGATTTTTGTTTTGAAATTTGCTTAGTCTTCGGCTCAATTTTCACTCAAACAATCTACCTATTCATTGTAATGTGTAGGTAAGGCAGTGGCGGGAATAAGATGGGGCTCCACCGACGCGGACCCCTCCGCTACATAATTATCTTAAACATCACAATAATTAGTTTGATTATGTCAGTTCATACTTTTAATATTTGTTATACCTCATCAACTCTTTACATAACGTACAATCTTACGAAAATTAGCATTAGAATTTGTAAATAATAAGGAGTTTCGAATAAATTTGCGTCCATCTTCAAGGTTTTCTATAATAAACGGATAAGAGAATAAATTACTTCAGAAATTATATTTTGTTGTTTTATATATAGTTTTATGAGTTAGTAATGCACTCACTATATGTAGGTTTATGTACCAAGATACCTATCACGTATTTAAATATTTCAGACAAATAGTTTTCCTAGATTTAAAACTGAAAATACTCATTTAAATAAGAGTGTTTATGTCAATTAAATGAAATTAACCACCAGAAATGGATTTAAAAAATTCTCAGTTCTCCTTGAATTTCGTATCAAATCGAATTGAAAGTACCTATGTATTCCCAAAGTCCGATGTTGTCACAGAGTGGCGAAACGACGAGCTACAACAGAAGTTGACCTATCATAAATATCAGAGATCTTTTTCTGATAAAGTCTACGGGATTAGTATTCTTTAAACATAAATACAACCTTAATTACATGTAGGCCAATTAAAATCAAGTCCACCGTCGGTACGTCTATAACGTTACTATTAATTTTCTAAATATATTTTGGATGCATTAAGACAATATGAATACTTTCTGATCTTTCTTTACATTACATTGAAATAGTTACAAATTCTTTACATTTCATCAACATAGTTAGAAATTGAGGTACAAATTGTAGTAAAGTAATGATTACCTAATATACTTATTATAGTTAAGGCGGTCAATAAGAACAATCATAATTTCATATGAAGGTACAACGATTCGTTGAATAAAAATTTTAAAGAGAAACTCAAACGAAAGCCTGTTGTAGAAACATTATGTATGTTAACTAGAAGAGGAAAAGTGTTGATAAGACAATTCATGAAAAATTTAAAAATTAACAACTCTTTCATGTAAAGACAATTCATATAAAGGTAGAACGATTCATTGACTAAAAATTTTAAAGAGAAACTCCAACGAAAGCCTGTTGTTCATTGAGAATTGAGAATTCATGAAGAATTTAAAAAATAACAACTCTTATATTTTATCCCGTATTCAAAGAGTAAGCATATATGTAATGAAAATATCCAAATGAAAAATTAATATAACAAAAAATTAGAGATATTACATCATTTGGAAAAGGTTCTCTAGCAGATAAGTGGCTACTTACGAACTTTTACGAATCATACTTTATTAGATACCAAAAAAATATTTCATATCAATTAAGAGCTTTTCTTGGAATTAAGGTGCAATCATTCAATTATGTTACAGAAACTCTAGATGTTATATTCAACAGAGAAACTCTATATGTTATTATATCTACAAAGCTATACCTATCGGTTAGACTGATTTATTTGTTTTGTCTTAAACTTGAAATATATTTCACTAATTAAAATACCTAGGGAAGAAATAGGCAAAAAATTGTCTTGATTCAAACATTTGTGTGTAATAACACATCATTCATTTTTAACGTGATACTTTTCATTGGCAATAATTGAGTGTTAAGATTGATTGAGTTTTTTGAGTAGGTATACTTGAGTGCTTCTTTTTTTCCAAATTCTTTTCGCATTTCTGACATAGTACGTATATCAAATGTCCAAACTCACAAACTTTGATTATAAATAGAATAATAGATATACATACATAATAGGGCATTTAGCAATAGGTAGGTACGTACTACCTACATAACATTTGTCAATTTGATATTTTGTGTAGTATAGTAGGTACCTACTTAAATATATCTTCTTGTTTCCAAACAATTATATAAAAATTCACATTCCAAATATGAAGGTAATTTCTGCGTTTTATGATCGTTCATTGGCATATATATTGACAATCAAATATCTACTTATATAGTCTAAGAACTTCTTGTTTCCAACAGAAATCATTGTATTAGTTATTGAATATTATCAAAGTTACAAAATTTCGACAGATCTAATGATTCAGAGGCAAAAATTAATTAGAAGGTACTATACTCTCCTACATGAATTGCTTTAGGAACCAAAGAAAAAAGAGATCAGAAAAGAAATCAGAAACATCCCTTGAAGTGGGTTAAAAATGTTGAATATTTTTGTTAGGCATTGAAGAAACATGAGTGATCGTTGTGAATTCTGATTCGTCTTGATACTGCCGTAATAATATACATAATGATTAAAAATTTATATTTTATTGATTTTTCAACAGATTATCAAACAAGTAACTTTTGGAATGTTTTTCATGTTCCATATATTCCTTCTATTCTGATAAAATACAATATGAAAATACATGTATATGTATTATCTATTGATACATATTAAAATCAAATAGATAGATGCAAAATAAACTGATTATGAATACAATAATTGAATAATTCCTCTCAATGATTTATAGAATTCAGAAGTATTATTTTGAACTTTAGTAACAACAGAAGAGAATGATATATTGAAAAACTGTGGTTGTATTCTAATATTAAACTTGTGCAATTCATCAAATAGCTCTTTAGTTAGGAACAATTTGGCAACAGTGATTACGGGCTTGTAGAAGAAAACACAAATCTCGCCCTCAAACCCCTAAGCAGAATAGCATCGCGCTACTTAGAGGGCGCAAAGCGCGCAATCACCACCGTGAGCCACTCCAATTTATCCTTTTAATTAGTGAGCACACACAGGGATCTCTTTCCGTACCTGAGTATTCGGCGAAGCTCGGAAGCCAAATTGGGACATGATTGTCCCAAACGGGACGCGTTCAGCTCTCTCAGAAGGACCACAGACGGAGCATAGCCTCCTCGAAACCTCACACAGTCACAACACAGTCACAGACGCGATGATCACAGAGTAGACACGGTCGCGCGTAAACGCGGCAGCGCAACGTTCGTAAATCGGCAGAAATCTAAAATGTGTGAACGGGCAGGTGATAATTGCATCGGCGATGGTCGTGTGCTTCTTTCTTTCTGTCGGTCGGATTTTTGCCAGTCGGCCCCGTGGGTGGAGCGGAGTGGGGTCGCGGGACCAGGGGTGGGGGTCGATTTGCGGTCAGAGCGATTCATGCGACGCGTCCTGTTTTTGCCACCGACTACAGAACGCGACTACTAACTGATGTCACGGAATTCTTTTAACGGCGACAAATTGTCGCGCGATCGCGACACACAAGCGCAGTAGTAGACGCGGTGGCGATTACGATGGAAAAAAGTACCGCGTATAGTGGCGGGGCGAACGCGCTTTCCTCAGGGGACCGTGCTCGCCGATATAACGCTCTCTTTAGCGCTCTCTTTCTGAGATACATTTTTGCGGCCTCCCCTCCCATGTTCCACCACTAAAAATCGCGCCCTACTTCTTTTTACGTGCCCCTCCTGCGTCGAATTTTTCCCCTCTAGAGGGCGAGCCCGCGGCGTTCTCTTCAATACGCCCCGCCCCGCCTACACGTCTCGCCCAATCGTGATCGCATGATGGATCGACCTCGTGTGTCTGAGAGATGACATCGGCTCTTTCAGTCGCGCTTCGTGTTTAACCGCTGATCGTGTTAGCACTTCGCTTATACATCTTTGCCCTTTCCCTGTTGCTTGTCATTTTTCGGTACCTCAATTTTCAGCTTTTTTTTTAACAGACCGTCCCCTTCCCCTACGGAGCTTCTCCGATACATGTAGTAGAGTTACTTAACTACTTTGACAAACTGCCGTGATTTTGTGTTACAGCCATTCTAAGCTTCTTATCTAACTTGATGGTTAGTGGAAATAGATACAGGCGCTTCTATTGATGTAATCCATCATCTACAACTTGTCACTTCGATTTTTAAATTGAAAATAACTGCAGCCATAAATTGAAAACAAATAATTTCAATGAATTGTATGATTTCACAAAAGGTGCCATTACGAGATTTTTTTTTATTAATCTGAAGTAAAAATTGAAGGAAAAAAGTTGTGAATTATTTTAACAATGATATCGAAATGTGTGAGTTAATCCCGAAGATTGAAATAATATTTCCGTGATTAGCTGTAATAAAATTTGTGAATATGTGCCCCTCTTTCAATATAGTTGTTTTTATTTTGAAAGAATTTTATTCATGAATGAGTAGTTCAATGTGTATATTCAATAGAAAAATGAGATTTTCTCACAAAATCTGTACTTACTGAATATCTCCAGGTAAAGTTCCTTTTAAGTAGTTGTTTCCGAAGCACTCTATATTTGAAAGTTGTTTCTCTTTTCCCAAGATTTTCGATTGTTTTCTCAACATTTTGAGGTTTGTTTTTTGTTTCTACGGAAAAATAAATCAACATCAAAATAAATGAAATGAGACTACATCTATATTAACAAATATTTATTTATTACCTGATTTCAATTGATTTTTGGCTGAACACCCGACTAAAAAGAAAATTAGACATGTAATTAGAATTATTCAAATTCAATGATCCTTGAAATTTTAATTCTTATTTTTAGAATAGGATTTGACGAGTTCTCACCCTTTGCTCACTTTGCTGTTTATTACGGTTTTAAAAAAATAGCCCAAAAATTTTGCTGTAGATGGAAACGTCATATTCTGATCTGCATTTAAACTTTTTTTTTCAGAATTTAAGGTTTTTTAAATTTCATTAGTTCCTTTTCTTCATTCTTTTGTTCATGAAATATAGATATCAAATAAGCGCCAATATGAAAAATTTATTTTAATGAAAGTTAGATAAAACGAAATATTTTCTTGAACTTTAAAGTAGTTTTGAATAGGTGCTAATTTTGAATTTTGTCAAAAAAGTATTTGCACTCATTTTAATCTGTTACATATTTTGGAAAAAAATTTCTATTTTTTGCTTGTGTTCAACTGTAATCATGTTTTTCTTTCTGCAAATTATATTTTCAAAGCTTGATATAATTTATCCGAAGTAATTCACAAAAAGGTCAAATATTAGAGTCGTTGAACTTCAAATCGTTTTTGAAGACTATCAATAATTTAATTTTCACATTGTATTTTATAAAATTTTATTCCTGTGTAATTGCTGGTAAATATTTCAGCTTTAGGTATTGTCGGATTACTGATTAGAGGCTTTTTCCATATATTTACTGCTGAAATGATCGCTATTAATAACGTCTACCTTGAAATCTTGCAAAACGATAAATAATAAGAATAATTAATTGAAGTTATGCCCGCTTCTGGTTCATATTAGTTAATTAAGTCGAATAAGAACAGACGTATTATAACGAATGCATATTCAAGGAAAAAATACAATGATTTAATTATTGATTTTTTATGCTTGTTGATTGTCGTAAGTAGTTGCTGTTTACTTCAGTTTTTTTTTCGAGACATGTTCTTCATAAGAGTAACAGCGGTTGTTAACCATCCGTAGCTATCGAAGAATTTCTGAGTCATTTCGATAGTTCCGCCGAAGAGTTGGAATGCATTAATAATGTGGAATAATTTAATTAGTATCGAAACAGAAGCAAAAATTTTTACAAACTTATTATCTGACAGATAACATGTTTTTTCATTAAGACTTTTCAGCCCCAGTAATTTTTCTTATACGGAGGTAGTAGAGAATTTATTCTACCGTTAAAACTGATTTTAACGTACGGAGGTGGTCAGGAAAATGATCGAACATCTGATAATTATTATGGAATTTTGGTGCACTTTATACTGGTATTTCAAACTGTAAAATTCTCTAGTGAAACTAAAAATTATAAGTAACTGTAATTAATAATCCCTGAAATAATGTTATTGCAAGTAAAATATTTTATAACTCTTTATATCATATTCTTGATTATTTTAGAGGTGGAAAATGATCGAACTTCTGATAACCGTTATGGAATTTTGGTGCACTTTATATTTCAAACTGTGAAATTCTTTAGTGAAACTGAAAATTATAAGCAACTGTAATTAATAATCACTGAAATAAAGTTATTGCAACTAAAATGTTTTATAACACTTTATATCATAAGTACCTATTCTTGATTTTTTGAAAATTTTATATATCTCCCATAAGTTAATGAGAAAATTCTTAACACAAGCACGAACATTGAAAAAAAATACGTTCGTTTGTTAGACATATCCTTTTCAGAGAATATTGAAGCAATTGATTGTTTTTTCTGATATGAACTAACCTATATTCAAATTAAAAGTATTACATTATTCATCATTGATTAGCTATACTGGTTTTGGTGTTCTAAATTAGGTACTGAATTTTAACGAGAATCTTATAAACCTACAGCTTCAGGGTTGCTGTTTTCTGACAAAGAGAACTCAGAAAGAGAACTGAGATATTGATTTACCTTCAACCACAGGTTTAATTTCTATGCTGTATAATCGTTATTCATATATACTGCTTAGGAAAACAGACTATGGCATGTTTCGAGCATGTTGATCAGCATCAGAACCGCTTATCCAAATTTGAATTCTACAAACTTTGAGATATATCGAACAAACGATATAAATTTCGTATAAAGAACCAGGGTGTACTTTGGCCTTCGCCATGAATTCTCCGAATTGGGACCATTGATCTTTGTTTCGCCACGAAAGAAAGATCAATATTTCACAGAACCATGAACTAAAAATTCGAATAAACACAGCAGGTTTATACGAAGATAATAACATGAAAAGGAAGAGTTATCGGTTCAGATTACAAAAGGAAGTAGGTAACCATTGACACATAATTCGACCTTGTTAGCTCTTATCAGACAGATTTTCTCAACTTTAAGTAGTTCGAATTCCCGAGATTCCTTGAGGGATAGAAGATATCACGTCTCCCAGTCCACAGAGTTCATGAGGAAGCTACGTATGGCAACGTGTGGGTACTGTGAAAAGGATTTTGTTTGTTTCTTTCCTTTCCAAGTTTGTATATCAAAATTGGTTTCAATGTTGAATATTACAACAGCAAAATATAACAACTCAACACATTTCATCTACAGAAGAATCGATAGAAACATATTTATATGCTGATGACGCTAATGTTTTGATATCAGGACGGAATATTGAAGCGCTTACATACAAGTTGAAAACATCAATGACAAAGATTGGGAAATGGTGCGTTGAATTGGTTCTCAATGTTGATGAAACCAATGTTCTAATGCTTTCGACTGATTGCTCAAATCTAGCATTTCCTGAAACTATTGCTTTCGACGCCAGAAGCGTTGAAATAGGCTCTTATGCGAAGTTGTTGGGTGTATTTGTTGAGACGAATCTTGGTTGGGGAATGCATTGTGAATCGATATCAAAAAGACTTCATACAGTTACATTTGCGTTAAAAGCTATTAGAAATAGAGTAGATATAGACACCTTGAAAATTGTATATTTTGCGAATTTCTAATCAATTATGTCATATGGAGTCATTGTCTGGGGGGGCAGCCCTCAAGCTGAACGTGTGTTCATCACTCAGAAACTGGCTATAAGAATAACGTTTTGTATGATATACAGAGATTCATGTAGAGGCATATTCAAAAGGCATAAGATTCTAACAATGCCTGGTTTGTATATGTATAAAATTTTGTCATTTTTATTCAAGAACAAATCCTATTATCGGATTTATAGAAATGTGAATACTACCAGAAGAATGATTGAGTACTTGTTACCTGTTCACAGGCTATCGAGTACTGATCGTAGTAATTTCTATATGAGCATGAAACTTTTCAACTATTTGCCGCGAAAAATAAGAGATATTAAAGAATTCAAAGTTTTCAAGAGAGAATTACTCACAATGTTAATTCAGTGTGAACCATTTTCAATATCTAAGTTCATAGACTTTTGTCGAAAATAGCATAGGGTGTGTATCTTAGGGTTAATATGATGTGATGCATTCAATTGTTTGTAAAGAATTTTTTGACTAATTTTCATTTTTTTGTGTACAATTCTGGAAATAAAAACCTATTACTATTATTATTATTATTTGTTTTATAGATATTTGGGGTCGTAAATAAGTGGTTCAGTGAATTTTAACTGGAATTTCATGGATATATCGAAAAAAAACACTCGGCTTGGTTTCTTTGATCTCAGTGAAGTCTTGGTGACTTGATTTTGGTAAAAAATATAAATTAATTGCTTGAAAATGGTATGATTTTGAAGTTTATTTCAATTTAGCTCTCGAAATTGGAATAGGTTATATCCCGGAAGAATTGTCAATCAATATAATGTTTGTGAAACCAAGCCAAGTGTTTTTTACCCAATATATTGAACAATATTTCATCAAGAGATTGGGGAACATTTAATCAACTTTATTTCACCGATCACTGAAATGTCACCAAAACGATCTAGTGAACTACAAATATTTTATTTGCTTTTACTGGAAAATTAAAACATGAATCGCTTATTCTTGTTCTTTTTCGAATATTGAATCTTTGAAACGTAATTTTAAAATTTTAATTATTTCATGGTATCTTGCCCCCTGTATTAACGTTTTCTACTTGTTCAGTTTATTGAAAAATCGGTAAATTATGCCTTATCAGCTTTTGTCGAAAATGATCTTTATCTGATTATAATTTTCAGGTTGAATCACTCCTTGGCATAATAAGCTCAAGTTATACGTACTCAATTTGAGTATAATATTCATGTTTTCTTTGAGAACTTTTAAACCGATTTAATTACACGGTATAAATACAGAAATCGGGGATGTAATTGCAACACTGCCGATTTAATTCCGAGTGATCGAATTGGACTTAACCATAAATAATAACCAAACATTTAAGTAAAACGCGATTTAATCAGGATATCTCCAATTATAATTTATAATTGGTATTAATAAATTGAAAAAAAAGGAAATATTAATTAAGAATTTTATAGTCAACAACTTCAATAATGAACAACGGAAAAAGGCCAGATTCCGGTGTATGTTGTAAGCGTTCAAGGGACAATATAGTGTGAAGAAAAAATAAACGAACACAGCGAAAGTTCAATGCTGACAAATATCACGCTAACTATCAAAACAGGATGTTGAGACGTCTGGTCCAATAAAATGACCTGTGAAACAACGGTTCCTATTGTTAACTTAAGAAACATTATTCAGATTAAATGTTGTTGGACGTATATGTATCAATGTCAGTTGACTCATCCTGTCTCAATACCTAAATAATAACCAGTTTAATCGTTCAATCATCAATGTTTAAATTACATATTTACCTATATATGTTGACTATTACATTTACATTCGTCACTATTACATTTGTTGCGCAGAAACGGAAAAAAAAGTAAATGAGTCGATTAATAAAAACAGAAAATATATATCTCTATAGGTAGCTATTTACGAGTAAATAATAATTTGCGACTGTCCTTTTTGAATCTGCACAAAAGTTCCATTTATCTCATTTTTAATTGAAGAATATTAATTAATTTTGGATCTATATATTGGATATTGTTCATATAGAATTTATTTATATGCCTCAGTATGTGTAGCTATTTCTTTGTTATTGCTCTAGGACAATATTTTATAGTGTTTACAATAAAATTTCTCTGATGTATTGGTATACACAAACACTGTAGATAAGATGCAAGATAATGTCGTTTATGTTTCGTTATGACCCTGGAGAATTCGGTATAAAGGAAGGTTTTTGTACATGGCCTTAATAATTTTATTTTTTACCCCTGTTTACAATAACCTCAATGAGGTATATTTTAGAATCCACTCCATATTACTAATACATATCGCATGCTTGATTCCACAATCCTATAGTACATCATAACCACTGGCATAGCAAGTAGATTTTATAAATTGAATTCCTTAGTTTCTTATAGTTATATAATCACAAGATCTTCTCATTTTAGTCTGTCATTAATATAAACGTTATTTATTTCGGTTATAGTATAAGATCAATCAGGTTTTTTTGTTTGAAGTCTTCGAGAATTCGATCTACTTCAGTTTAGTTAAATTTTTCGATAGTTTTTTATTCTTTCACTTTTTCAACTTCAATTAAAGATATACTGTCCATACTCTCCCAGTCGTTACCACCGAATATCAATAGGCACAGTATCATTTGCGTACTGTTATATCATGTTCTGTTAATTCCTTATACAAATAGTCCGTTTATTGTCGTCTTTACACCGGAGGTGCAAGACGACAATAAACGGATGTCCATGTAACGGATGTAAAAACCGATGTAACGGATGGTGTTCTCCCAAAAACCTCCAACACAGCATATCTAAGCCCATTTCTTTTGAAAACACGTAAAAGATCACAATGAGGTATGTACTGTGTCCAAGGCCTACGCGAGGTACAAAAATACAACGATACACAACGATATTGATTTCGTCATTAATTTCTTTGGATATATGTATTTCTATATAATAATTATTATTACGATTTTTCCCCATGAGGAGAGCGATTGAACTTGAATTCGCAATTATTAGGACTTTTGCTTAATTCTTTTGCCTCCCAAAAACGCTTCATCCTCTCTGAATGCTCTTTCCTCAGTTCATCTGTCCATATTATTCCATGTTGGCGATTTGATTTTTGCTGAAACTACACATGTGCGATTTTATAGCGACACTCGATGCGATCTTCGAGATTTTTTATATTGATCTGTTCTAGATGTTTTTTGGCCTTTTTTTAGCCACTCTGTTCCGCATTTACTATTCATAATTATATCGAGTAGTTTCTTCGGTATTCTGGACTGTTTCATTCTGTAGACATGTGCATAGAACATTCCTCGTCGTTTTCTGATTTCTTCCGTTAACGTATTTGTCTCTTGATAAATTTCATTCTGAGGTCTTCATCCAAATGACGTTTCTATTGATTGTCCCGTAAATCTTTCTGAGAATTTTCCTTCTTGTTATTCTATTTCTATCATTCTTGAATGACCGTCAATAACCATTGTTTCTGCGCAGATTGCTTCTGGAATAATCGTTGTGTTATAATGCCTCAATTTGGCGCCTCTCGAAATGACCTTTTTGTTATAGTACGTCCATGTCAGCTTGTAGGCCCTTTGGAGCTTGGTAATTCTCTGTTTCTCTGTTCATTAGCGATCAGTTTAACCCTGAGGACTGTATAACTTCTCCGAGGTATTTAAAATGGCCGACTTGCAGAATTTCACCATGTTTTTCGATAAGAGAAGATTTATTTTTTTATTTTCTTTCCATGTATTTGGTTTCATCATAAGAAATTTGTAACCAGGTTTTCTGTGGAATTCCATATTTTTCTAAGTGTTTATATTGATAATTGTCTGTTATAGGTCCTTAATAGGTGCTGAATGAAAAATATTTAACAGATGATTCTCAATATTTGTTCAACGAGACTATAAGGCTGTAGGTACCTACAATAGAAATAAAAATGCAGTACAAAATTAACTTCAGAGAGGTAAATTAGCTAAAGTTGCGTTAACTTAAAGGTAATTCATTATTTTTTTGTATACATTCAATCTACAGTCTTCAAGATATTTGAGAATATGTTTGATATAACTGCAATTCTGATAAAAAAAATTTCAGTTGAAGAGAGCAAAGAATTTATATATATTTCTCTGAATGTTAATGGACATTGCTAAAGTAGGTACATATATTATTTAGGTCCTGATTTTCATAACGTCAGTCGCATGAGGAGTTCTCAATTACGCCAATTCTTGTTAATGACACAGCTAAATTGTGGCAGTAATTGTAAAAAAGCAGATTTTTTTGCCGAACCAAAGCTTGGTACTTTCGGTTGTTTTTTTTGTGTTAATATAGAATTTCAGTTTGATTGCTGTTTGAGGGTAGGTATGTTGATGTTGATTTCAGGTTCTTTTTGAGCTGCGCCCTTATAGCTAGGAGGTCTTTTCTTTCCCTGTATATTACAATAAGATAGTAACCAGTAGAATTATTAGTATGAGAAGTACTAGTAATTCTCAATAATTCGTCTGATTATGTTGAGTTCATCATTAGGAGATATATACGAACAAAGACAAATTAGGTAGGTACATAAAATAGCTGTAGCCTTAAAATTGAATAAATAATTAAAAATTATTTTTCTTGCAATTATGTTTACTTGTTGAGTTATTCAAAAGCATTATAAATTTTCGAATTTACTGATCACAAGAGCAGTGATAAGGAAAGATTCCTTATCTACTGAGTCATCTTCATATTTTATGCCTCCTTCAGTTGACATTTTTAAAAGATTTCAGAAATAAATTTTCAACAAATATTTTCATGAATATCATTTCGTTGAATTTAATTCATTCTCTCAGTGTTCTATCAAATTTTATAGTGTTCGAGACGAAAAGGCTATATACTCTCTCCAACTGTCGTTCCGTAAGGAAGAATAGGAACCTGTAATTTTGTTAATTTTAAATATGAAGAAAATACTTTCTCAAAAGCAGTAAACATCGAACCTTTTGTTAAAATAAAAACTTTCAACACAACACAACATAAATATCCAGTATTTAATTTTATGTTGATGTCTAAAATTGATATCTTGTTTGTATTTAGTAAATAAAATATAATCAGGACTTTATCGCAGAATTTTGGAAATATCGAAGTCACTTGCGACATCTAATCGATAAGTAGAGAACTATCCGACAGTAATAGTATTATGAATATCACACTCACTTGAATAACTGGAGTAATGGTCCACAAGTAGAGGGGATTCATAGGAGTGTTTTAGATAGGAAAGTAGGAATTAATGTTCTGTTGGATCGTCCCTTCCAATGGAATCAATTGTTTCTCCTCCAACCATCTCCATTGAGGGACTTACTAGTGAATTTCTGATTCAATAAACATAATTGTATCTTGTGGAATTCCAACAGTCAGAGTTTACACTCGAAGGAAACCACGTCGGATATTTTTACTAAATATATTCTGAGAAGTAGGATATCTATATATGGAAGTCGGCAATTGACGATAACATCCAAATATCTATTTCTATCAAATACTAATTGAACCATGTACATACATCAAGTTATAAGCATTTTTCTCTATGGAACATTTAAAAATAATTAATACATCAAAATATGACATGGTTGCTTTATTTTGATGTGAATTTTTCATGTAATTGAAATTCAAATTGTGCAACACATGATGTAATGACATGAGTTGTCATTAAATTGACCACATGATGATGAATCCGTTTTTCGAAAAGGAATATTTTCTCATGTGTGAAAAAAAAAGATTAAAAAGAGACAATTCCAGAAAGATGTTGAG
Organism: Henosepilachna vigintioctopunctata; assembly: GCA_030704895.1. Lineage (NCBI taxonomy): Eukaryota > Metazoa > Arthropoda > Insecta > Coleoptera > Coccinellidae > Henosepilachna > Henosepilachna vigintioctopunctata. Next base: position 1,302,753 of record JARQZJ010000074.1, on the reverse strand, counting down.
ATATGCTTGTCATTTAAATGTTGAAAGGTTCGTTTTAAGAAGGCACAGTCCTATTTTATAATTTATTATTCATATTAAATTATAGAAGAAGTACGAAAGGTTAATATTGTGTACCTAGAGTCATTTTCGATTTGCCCCCTTAACAATAAACTTGTACCCTCTTGGGCGTGGGCCGCACGTTGGGAAGCACAGGGGTTAGGTGATCAGAGAAAATGTTTTTCCTAGATGCATTAATTGCATTCATTCATTATTAAACTCAGTGAACAATTAATACTTGAACAAAAAGGTAGTTACCAACCTTATCCTTATCCTAACATATGTGGATATTTTGAATAAAGATCCTAATTGATACTATTAGCTCTTGACAAAAATTAAGAATATCAGATATTCAATGTCAAATCATATAATTTAATTAAAAATATAGGCATTCTCTTCGATCAAAAGAAGGTAATCCAAAAATTAAAAGTTTTAATGAAATGTGAAAACCTTGATTTAGAAACGTTGTCTACAGTTTATAGGTATTGAAATAAATCATGTTTTGAGTATATTCAAAATTTTCTGTTTTATATGAAACGAGATGTTCTGCTAGAACATTAGAGAAAGATAAAAAACAAAAAAAGAACCATTATTGTAGGTATTTTTATTAGTTAAAATTGTTGTATGTTGTATGTAATACAAAAAAGATTCAAAATGTCATAATGTGCTAATAAATCAAAAATTAAGTGATAAAGTGAAATGATACATTCATAGACAACAATTTTCTGGGATATTACTCGTAAGTAATATTTATAAAATGAATTAAATTAAAAAAATTTGTCGAAGGATTTCACGGAAATATCATATAAGTTTCAGACTAATGGTAAACAAATATGTCTGTTAAAGACATAGAAAATGTAATTCAGCAGAGCAAGTAATAAATGCAAATGATAAAAGTCGATAATAAGTACATCAGTAAAGGTCTGCTACTGTGGCACTCTAATTTATTTAGCCTTCATTTTTCACTGAATATATTGAAAACTTTACATATATTTCAGGTGGTTAACCAATTATCAAGAGTATACAATATTACTGAATTTCGAAATGTACTGCTTTTAATAATAATAATAACATTTATTCAGCATTAGCTATTTCAAAATCATATATACGTTAAGGTTCAAAATATATTATTTACAAATATATATTTGAAAAGAACTTAGCTAATTTACGCATGAATACTTTAAGGTCACTTATTGTTTTTATGGAGCTAGGTAATTTATTAAATGCGTTGAATCCTTCATTAAATATACGATCTATATGTTTGGAAAACTTGCATGTAGACAAATTTCCTGTATCTCAATAATATAGCTTACATTAAGAGCTTATCGAGATACTAATTAACCAAAAATAATTATTTCAGTAAAATAACGTTAGGCACAGAAATTGGAATTTGTTTCAGTTGAATCCTTTTCTGATCTATTCGTAGCTATGTAGCTACAAAAATGCATATAAACTATTGACTCAGTGTTTCATTGTACTATACCAAAGTTACATATGAATCAATGAATGTTTAGAGGTATATATAGAGGCTTATATTAAGAGGTATTAATAATATTTTATTTATATGTAGCGAAACAAAAAACCTGTTCTATACGAACTTTTCGTTCATCTCTCGTGTTTTCCTGAAAGAACCTGATTGTGTTCTGAGATTATCGTAAGTATTGGTCAAATCTTCATTAGAAAATCACAGATGGATGATGAAGAAATGAATAATTAAATCATCGACGTATAACTAATGATCAATTTAAGCGATTGATAAAATCAGGAACGATTCATCAACTGACAACACAAAGATATCATAAAGATCAATAACAGTCGATCCCTCCTCAAAACCTATGGACGTGGTTCGAAGCAGCCTCTATCCCTTACATCTGACAACAAAAAAACAACAAGAAAGTACTTTCAACTCTTTTTAACGGCCATACGACTCGAAGGCGCCGCCAATACCACCGGACTCAGTACTACTTGATATTTTCCCGCGACGGCCAAACCGGCGGTACTGGACCAATCGCGATGCTGCGACGGTTACGGGGCAGGGCCGCATTTTCGACTGATCTATCGAAGCGGTACCGCCTCTTTTCGATAACACGTCAGGTGTGACTGATTACCTGGATCTTCAAATGTGTCGGGATGAGGGACCAGATAAGCCGGTTATAACCGAGATTCCGAGATTTCGTTGAAGGTGTTCGGATGGTTGTCTACTCGTGGAAACGTCTGGGTTGATTTTGTCTGATGGTAACAAGTTCAACAAAGAACAGATGAATTATACTTTTAATAGGCATTATTAGGAACGCCAACAAAAGCATAATGCAAATGTATATAAGGTTGTCAATTTGATTAAGTTTGATTTTGAATTTTATCCTTCTACAGATTAGCTAATTTCACAAGAACCGTTCCAAAAATTTGGTTATAAATAGCAAATCATATTATATGCATTTCGTTTTGGCTATAGCTGTTATTGATTCTAGAGCTGTTGTTACGTGATGATAGCTGTTATCGATGCCGTTGACGCAACAACAAAGGACCAAAACTGAACAATATAGAATATAAAATGTTGAAATAAATCTAATTCTTATTTGTAACTGAGCTTTTGGGAATGAATTATAACTGCAAATGGAATAGGATTCAACTTCTCAAAATTATAAAGAAGTACTGTTTTATTTCGTGGAATTAGTAGGTATATTTTTTGATTTTTTTAGTAGGTACAAATTAGTATCTACTCAATTTCAAATCAATTCTGAATTCATCTAACTTCTAAAATCTCTGATTTATAAATGGTACTAATCTCCTCCTCTTATGATATTTCTGAAAATGAGTGTACTTCTTTATGTACAATTTTTTTGTAGAATAAAGACCCTACTTATGAAATGCGTGAATGATATTTCTGTAGGTACTTAATTTTATGTGACAAGGTACCCAATTATCTATGAACACAGGATATTGTCAGGTACTTCTCGGATACTTTTTTCATTAATCATTATCATAAAAGTGAATTTTTTGGTGAATCATTTTCTTGCACTGTTTTTCCCAAAAAGACGACAAGAAATTTGGATGAATATCACGGTTCCATTGTGAACTAGAGAAGTTAAAACGCTGGTTTTTGTGCAGGTTCCACTGAGGTACAGTAAAACAGCTGTTTTTATCGAAATTTCTTTTTTTTTTTTGAAAAAAATATTTTGAAATACTAAAAACTGAAAAATAATGTTAGATTGAGTAATTATCTCCATTTAATTATAAAACCATGTATTAATGAAGGATATTGTATACTTAAGTATATAAAATGAAATTAATATTATTTATTCCTACTAAACATGGTAAAAACGTACTTCATGAATAATAAGGTTATGAATTATCTCCTTATTGAAAGAATGGATGTTCTTGAGTGTACAATGTAGTTTCAATATTTTTGATAAATTTCAAGGAGGTTTCGCTTATATAGGGTGTTTTTTTTAGAGGTACAGAACTTTAAGTTGCAATAAAACAACGATGGATCATTCGATTGACAAGAATTTTTTTTATTCCAACGATAATCTTATGGCATTACATTTTGAATATGATTTCTGGCACATGATTGCCACGGCTGGCTCCGATGTAGTCCAATCTAGACGTCCAATTTTCGATGAATTTTTCCAACATTTGTGTCCGTATATCGGCAATAACACGGCGAATATTGTCTTCCAAATAGTCAAGCGTTTGTGGCTTATCCGCATAGACCAATGACTTCACATAGCCCCACAAAAAGTAGTCTAGCGGTGTTAAATCACAATATCTTGGAGGCCAATTCACAGGTCCAAAACGTGAAATTAGGCGGTCGCCAAACGTGTCTTTCAATAAATCGATTGTGGTACGAGCTGTGTGATATGTTGCGCCGTCTTGTTGAAACCACAGCTCCTGGTCATCATGGTTGTTCAATTCAGGAATGAAAAAGTTAGTAATCATGGCTCTATACCGATCACCATTGACTGTAACGTTCTGGCCATCATTGTTTTTGAAGAAGTACGGACCAATGATTACACCAGCCCATAAAGCGCACCAAACAGTCAGTTTTTCTGGATGTAACGGTGTTTTGACATACACTTGAGGATTATCTTCACTCCAAATGCGGCAGTTTTGTTTGTTGACGTAGTCATTCAACCAGAAGTGCGCTTCATCGCTAAACAAAATTCGCGCGATACGTATTCCGCACAGAACCATTATTTTCGAAATAACATTGCACTGTTTGCAAGCGTTTATCTTGCAAAGCGCTTACCTTACAAAAAAGAAATGATACAGAGGTTTCGCTTATCTGTTGGTGGCACATTGTATTGAAAACAATAAATTAAAATTAACACACTTGGCTCAAGTTTCACTGAATATGTTAAAAACTCTACATATGTTTCGGGTGGTTAACCCGTTACCAAGAGTATACAATGTTACAAAGTAGAGATTTTAATATATTTAGTGAAACTAATTAATTAATTAATTTGGTGTAGGTAGTGTTCGATCAGAAGCTTTCCTTCATTCCACACATAACCGAGAGAAGGTGAGAGAAACTTTATCACTCAAATTTTTGTACAAATTAATGCACAACAGTATTGATTGTCATCCTCTCTTATCCGCAAGGACCAACTCGCTAATACTATACTCCATTTGGTTCTACATTCAATAGAGTTGACAATAATTTGTGACATTCACTTTGACTCCATAGTCAAAGAAAATTGATCAAAGGAAATTCAATAAAATTGATTGATTTAGATTGAGTTCTTTGTAATATTTCTTTAAATGCGATTATTTAGTTATTAGTTACTATTTTAGTTTTTTTTAGATTAGATTGAGCCCTTTGTTATATCTCTTTCATTTTAATTATTTAGTTATTGTTCAACATTATGTTATTATTTTCTGTAATTGGGTATTATACCTGTTGAGAATTATTACTATTAAGCCAATTGTGTTAATTTTAATTTATTGTTTTTCAATACTTTTGGTTCAATTTCTATCCGTAGGAATTATAGTGTAGTTAAATTTATACTCTTAATATGAACGAAATTACATTTTAAATTTTCTGAATACTCTCCGGTTGGTACCCTGAAACAAAATTTTTCATACACATGAAGAATCGTCAGTCTCGGGGTGGAAATTTCTTCATTTCCCTGAACGCGCCATGTATAACTTAATTTACATTCATTTTCCACGTCGGCCTTAATGAAAATCCGCGGAATAATGTAAAACAAAAACTCGTAAAGGTGGCAAAAGGGTAAAAGTCGACATTATTAACTTTAGCATTCCATAAACTGGAACAAATTCATAAGCAAAACACTAAAACGGCGAAGAGACCAACGGAGGCCAACTTTTGATTTATTTCCTTGGAAATCCCGGTAGCGACAATTTTCTCCGTTCTATGTTCCTCTCAGAGCAGAATCCGCCGGCTCCGAGCACTGGGAAGGGTTGCATTTTATTAAAACAACTTGTTAATTCAAAGCGTAGACTGTTTGGAACTTTGTACGAGACATATTGCTATTGCACGAAACTTTGACGCGACTTTACATCTACTTGTTGAGAAAGACTCCTTGTGAAAGGGGTTCTAGAAATTGAGACTTCCCAGGGACGTATCCAATAGGACGATTCTCAAATACGTTTTTGAAGAATTCATATGAAAATCAGATTTTGATTGAAAATAATATCCATACTGAGAAAGAACGTCCCTAAAATTAATTTTTTACAATTTTTTATGTACTCAAAATTTGTACTCAACTATTTTCAAGTTAACAAGCATTAATTGTTACATGATTACATCATTTGTCCAAGATCTATCGTTTATATAGCGCGAGATACGTAAAATAGAGTCCTAAGCAGAGTTTTTGAGCGCTTGTTGTTTTCAATCTTTGATATCATATTTAAAAAAGATGCGATTTGTGTCCTTGGTACACTGAGTATTTCAAAGTCACTAACAACATAATTCACATAAAGGCATTTTTGCGTTCGTCATATAAGGATTACTGACTGAAGTTCAGTATATGACGATTTTCATTAAAGCGATTTTAGATGCTGAATTACATTTACTTCTTTTTCAACATTGAAGTTATGTGTCAATTTATAACGCTGTCCTTGAGATGTATTATGAGAATATGAACTATTGCAAGATTGCATGGTCGACCAAAAAAGATTTGTCATAATTGGTCAAAAACTTTCCTAAGAATTCTCAAGCCGATTGTTGTGAGCAAATATTATTGAAGTTAATTTATATGTGTAAGATTCATCAAATTTAGAACGTGTTAAAATCATTGATTTGTGTGAGCCTTGAATCGTCTCTATTAGCAACAATAAAGGATAAAGAAATCTATGTTTTCTTATAAATTAACACATGTCAATTTAAAAGACAACTTTTTGATATACCACCTTTATTGACTTCCCAATAATTTATTTGACTGTAATCGTGAAACGTACTCAGAGCCACCTTTACCATTTCAAAAAAATATGTTAAAAATTTTTTTGTTGTTTTTAATAGTGTATGAATCTTTTAACATAGTTCATTTCAAACTTTATTTTTCTGTTGCACATCCAAAAATGGATTTGCATTACTCCAATTACTCCAATATTCAATGACTGTCTTGCAACAGAGACATATCAACAAAATTTATTTGTTTGATTTGAAGAGGCATATTGAAGCTCATTCTTTAAAATGGTTACGTACCGTAAATGCTGCTGGAGTAACGTACTGAATGGAAAAAATCTTATAATTTTGAGATGATAGAAAGCGAGTATTCAATGCTAGATTATTTTTCACTATGATATTGCTAGTTTTTACAGTTTGCCTCTAATTAATTCACTTCAATTTCTGATCATTTTGAGAGCTCTACCTACATATTATATTCATATATTTTATATTTTATCATAAATTGCGGAAATGAAATAATTTATAAAATAAAATGAATTGCATTATTGGATATTCGAAGAATATATTTCAGAACATTCTCCGAAAACATTTACACATGAAATTAACAATAAATAAGTCATAACAATCTGATTAATATCAATAAAGTTTGTGGGGAACTGGTTTGATGATAACAAACTTGAAATCGACAAGATTGTTAACACTTTAACTAGCTACATATATAGTGTTTAATAGTGAATTTCGGAATATGAAGACAAATTTGAAGAAAACTAAATAGGTGTAATACACAACTCACAATAATAATTGAATACACGATCTATTGAAAAAATACGTAGGTATAAATATTCAAATTATTCATATTGAATATCAATGACATGAATTCTGACTCCATCTTGAAATAACTCTCAAAAAATACAAAGATATGTCATTTACTATTTAAATATCATGAGACTCCATCTTCAAATCGAAATCATTCATATATATAAAAATATATACAAAGATATGTATATATATAATATATATAATATATATATAAATAAATATATATCGATATAAATATATATATATATATATATATATATATATATATATATATATATATATATATATATATATATATATATATATATATATATATATATATATATATATATATATATATATATGAAAGTGAATATTGTCGGCATATCCCGGAGATTGGTAGCAGCCGTTGACACGTGTTTCGAGCTTATTGGCTCTCCTTAGAACGGCGTAGCCAAGTTCGAGGAGAACCTGGAGTTGGAAACACAAAAAAAAAACCAAGAAACACAGACAACACACAAGGAATTCGCCACATTTCAGGCTACCGCGTTTGTTCTCTATGGATTGGGAGATTTGGAAACTGCAAATATATATATATATATATATATATATATATATATATATATATATATATATATATATAATAGGAATTTTTTGTATTCGAAAGATAATTTTTTTATTCGAAAGATAATCTTGTGTTATTACATTTTAAATATGATTTCTGGCATATCACCGCCACGTCTGGCTCGGATGTAGTCCAATCTGGACGTCCAATTTTCGATGACTTTTTCACCATTTGTGGCTGTATATCGGCAATAACACGGCGAATATTGTCTTCCAAATGGTCAAGCGTTTGTGGCTTATCCGCATAGACCAATGACTTTACAAAGCCCCACAGAAAGTAGTCTAGTGGTGTTAAATCACAAGATCTTGGAGGCCAATTCACAGGTTCAAAACGTGAAATTAGGCGGTCACCAAACGTGTCATTCAATAAATCGATTGTGGCAAGAGCTGTGTGACATGTTGCGCCGTCTTGTTGAAACCACAGCTCCTGAACATCATGGTTGTTCAATTCAGGAATTAAAAAGTTAGTAATCATGGCTCTATACCGATCACCATTGACTGTAACGTTCTGGCCATCATCGTTTTTGAAGAAGTACGGACCAATGATTCCACCAGCCCATAAAGCGCACCAAATAGTCAGTTTTTCTGGATGTAACGGTGTTTAGACATACACTTGAGGATTATCTTCACTCCAAATGCGGCAGTTTTGTTTGTTGACGTAGCCATTCAACCAGAAGTGCGCTTCATCGCTAAACAAAATTCGCGCGATACGTATTCCGTGCAGAACCATTATTTCCAAAATAAAATTTCACTATTTGAGCGACTTAAGCGTTGTTCAGGCGTGAGTCTATTCATGATGAATTTCCAAACCAAACTGAGAATAAATCACTTCTCAGGTGTTAAATCGGTCGCCATCTTCAACAGTAATGCTAACTTCTATACTTCTAATACCTCTAAAAAAACACCTGTTATATACTAATAGATCTTCAAATCGAATAGTATCTTCAAATATATATGAAATTCATTTTTCAATTTGTAATTATTGTTGAACGTTTGAATTGTTGATTTTGGTTGAGCTATATAATATCTTTTATATGATATATAATCTTAAAACTCACAGCTGAGTTTTCAAAGTATTCTTCCTTTACATGTTTAGGTATTTCAGTTCTCAAACGATATGTGATAGTAACTATTTGTGAATTTAAAAAGAGTTTCAGTTATTGAATTCACAATTCATTTAAAATATTGACGAATATCGAAATATTTCATTTTGCAATTAACACTCTGTATGAGATATTAAGGTGATACTTGGTATATAGGAATGTTGACGATATAATAATATCTAAAAAGCAACCAAATACGCAAAAAAAATAGAAGTCTAACATTTATTATCATAACCTTCATTTTGAAGAATATAAGAAGGCCTTGAAAATACTAGTAGTTCATCTTTGTGTTCATACAAGAAAAAATGTTAATAAATAGAAAGAATAGGCTCCCAAATAAAGGATTCTGCAGTTTCTACTCATAAATACACATGGAATAATAATTTTCTGAATATTTTTTAAAGTGGAACTATATCAAAATAGATTTTCGAATTTTTGATAATATACAATGTTATATTGAGCCATTCACAAATAATTTTTCATTATTTATTTTAAAAAATTTTCATTTCTTTTTGTCCCTAAAGTTTTGTCTATTCAAAATTTTTTTATTGCTATTTCTATCTATTATCTATTTATAATGATAATAAATATCATTGTCGAAAACGTTCACACAAACTGCAACATATGTACTCTGAACTGAAATACTATAACACATCAAGTGCCTAATCACACCTCAATGCAATACATATACAAACTGAGTATCGAGAATTATTCGATTATAAGTCAAGTTGAATATCAGCTATTTTATAGGATAAAATAAATCAGTTTCGTGATGTCTTAGTAATCCAACCCTGATACTCGAGCGTTGAAAATGGGGATGCAATTTCTTTCCACCCCCATCCTTCGCAATAAGTTACACTAATTAATATACATCAAGGCATAACGTATTAATTAAATGGAGGCTTATAACGATAGAAACAGGTGACGTGCTGTCACGATAATACTGCAAATGGAGAAGTTTGACTACAGTATTTTGAAGGAATTGTGGAAGTTGACATCTGAAATGGATGTGCCATTGTCAACAAAGTTTGATTATAGAAAATCTATAAGAAATTATGTTTCAATGAAGACACGAATGATATTCGTATTGATGAGTAGTGTTGTAGTATGTTGGTTCTACAGAGAACCATACTAACATGAAATGTTAAGTTTATGCAGAATTTTTCATCATGGAAAGACTTACAAACGAGCAACGATGGCAAATTGTTGAAATTTACTATCAAAATTTGTGCTCCGTGAAAAATGTGTATCGTTTGTTACGACCATATTATGGTGTCATAATCGACCAGGTGAATCAACAATTCGTGCTGTGATCACCAAATTTCGCACCAAGTTTACTTTTAACCATTGTTATATATTAACCATTGTTTCGAAGGCGTACAGTGCGTACTGAATAGAATATTGCAGCCGTAGCGTACAGTGTTAATGAGCATCGTGAAATGTCAATTGGTTGCCGTTCTCAGCAATTGGGCATGTGCTACTCAACCGCATGGAAAATTTTACGTGTTGATCTGGGTTTGAAAGCCTATAAAATTCCACTTCCGCAAGAATTGAAGCCGAATGACCTACCCCAACGTCTAATTTTTGGTCTGTCGCATCTGGAATGATGAACACATGCCATACAAGAATTACCGATGCATCCCGAAAAAACGACAGTTTGGTGTGGTTCATGTGCTGGTGGCATCATCGGTCCATTTTTCATCAAAGAAGACCGTGGAAGGAACGTTACCGTCACGGCGAACGATATCGAGCCATGATACGCAACTTTTTTTTTCCCCAGTTGGCCGAGTTGAACTTGGTTGACATGTGGTTTCATCAAGATGGTGCCACATGCCACACAGCTCGTGAAACAGTGGACATTTTGCAGGATGAATTTGGTGAACAGCTTATCTCTCGAAATGGCCCTATGAATTGGCCGCGATTCACGCGATTTGACGCCTCTAGATATTTCTTGTGAGGTTATGTAAAGTCGTTAGTGCATGTGGACCCGAACACGATTGAAGCCATACAGGATAACAAAACACGCGTAATTTAAACAGACCCTACGAATGGACCATTTGATACGGAGCCGCGTACAATATTTACATGAAGTTATCTTCAAATATATATATATATATATATATATATATATATATATATATATATATATATATATATATATATATATATATATATATATATATATATATATTTTTTTTTTTTTTTTTTTTTTTTTCAGAAAGAAATTATTGGGTTTTCTGGTTATCAAAATTATTTATTAAACATCTTCATCACATTATGTTTCGGTCCATTTCTTGGGCCTTCTTCAAATTAAGTTTTATCAATATATTGTCATCAACTATATATATATATATATATATATATATATATATATATATATATATATATATATATATATGGAAAGTTTTTAGCAATAACAGGCTTTTTTGATTGAAAAAATATGTGGACGTGTGTAAAAATGAATACCTAAATTTTCAATTTCATGAAGGAATAGTTCAATTCAGAATTTTTCCACTCGTCCCTCTGCCCTAGCCTAACCATTTCTGCGTAAATTAAACGTGAACTTATTTATATATATTAACAACCTAACTGTTGTTATCATCGAAGTTATTGAAAAAATCTTGAAAAGGTGATTCGTATGGTGATCTGATATAAAGTTGTTTCCGAGTTGAGTCTGTATGATCGATAAAGTCAACTAGGGGTGTTCTCAATCCAAAGCTCTTCTACTTTTTACGACTTATTTCCCTGCGGCATTGAAACTAGTACATTTACAACAATTCTACTCATTTCTCAATGAGAAGAATTGATCCTGAAGGTGTGTTTTCGGAAAGTCTGCAGAACATGTGTCAACTTCTGAAACCAGATTTTCACTTAAGCTAAAACTTTTTCCAGTGACTAATTCATATTCGTTCATATCAAGCCCAAGTCGGATGTAATAAATAATAAATGATATGAATTTTAACAAAATATAATTTCTAAATTTTGTGTACTGCCAAACACTACCTACTTTCAATTTTGATTTTTACACTTCCTACTTTTAGTTTTGATTTGATGTTATTTGTGTGTTTTATCTACCCGGTTCAGAAGATAACAGTTATATTACACAATTTTTTAACTCTTTGTTGTTGTGTTCAACTTTTCTTACATTCAAATTAGCAATTGAAAAAAATCTTTCGCGTTTCAGAAAAAACCGGATACCTTCTTGACATATTGGCACTTCCCTTCGAGCCACTACGGCTGTATAATTTTAGGTGGAAACAGATGATTTCGGTTTCATCTGTATTGGTTATTGAACAAAGAAACTTGCCATTGTTGAGAAACTGTTATATCATTTTTTGTAATCTAGAATATATTAATAAGATATATGTATGGGCTACCACGTAAAATTCAAAATCCATACTCAGGCACTCTATTAAAACCAGTTCATTCAAGTAGATTAATTTTTCGCTTAACAACAACATTGAAAACAAAGGGCCGATTCCTGTGCACATTTTATTAAGTTAAGATGAATTTATTTTGACTATAAATCATTTAAAACAAAGAATTTCAGTTTGATTCAATCCATGTTTCCATCTAACGCAGGAGGTCTGCTTCAATCGAAGTTATAAACATTTTTACATCCAACCAGAATTAAAATAGATATTCATATACAAAGTTTATAAGGTGTGGTAAAGACACACACGGAACGTAAACTTTATTTATAGCAACGAATCTTAATTTTATGATTTTTAGACCGTGAACTTTTCATCCAACCCCTGTAGTGATGATAAATTAATAATATCTTGTTGTTTAATTCGCTCTTAATTTTGGTGTAAGGCTTCTTATTTCAATAAACATCTAACAAATAGTGAAGGACTTCAATTCAGTAATTTGAAAATAATTTCGTAATGACCTTCAAGCCGGGAACTCGGACTGACCTTCGTTTCTGTTAAAAAGCGTGTTAATTCGAATAAACGTCACAATTTATGGTTATTGCTTGTGAAACTAACGCGTGCTCCGTGTAAATGTATCTAATAAATAAACTAGATCAACATAAAAGATAACCCCCTAATTTCCATCCGTGCTATGAACTACATTAAATTGAATGGACGAATATTGAAAAAAACAACAAAAATAATGTAAACCCAGCTGGGGGTTGGGATGAGTTTGGGTGAACTGCTAGAGAATGGGCAATAATTCTTCGTCATATTGCCTGAAATTCTCCGATTGTAATCTTGACGAATATTTATACGAGTTCTATTATCATAAAATAATGAAACGTTGACCGAATGAAAAATATGTATATAACTTTTGTGAATAACTATGTTGACATTTCTATGAAAAACTTTCGGAATACATAGCAAAAAATTGATGAGAAACTCAAGAGCACTATAGGCACTAACGTTCGATTGAAAAACGGTGCTTTTAAAAATTAATTAATTGATTTTTAGTTTAGTAAAAAATTGTAGATATAACTCTTGTAAAAATTGTAGATAAAAAACTTGAATATAAAAATGAGCTATTCACGGTTTTAATTTATAACCTTTTAAAAAATGTATAACCTTTTTTGGCCTGTTCAGATTTGCTATATATCCTATACATCTCAAAATAATTTCTGAAGGTTGTAAATAAAACTTGTGAAAATCAAAATATGAAAAGGGACGATAAATAATCAAAAATTAAAAAAAATTGGTTAAAATTACCAAAAAAAAATTGAAAAATTGGTATCGATTGCGGAATTTTCTTTGAATAAAAGCTTAAGGTACACTCAATTTCAACTCATTTCGATATTTCGAAACGTTGGTTTCCGTCGTGTCCCGGTTTTTTCCAACATTCATTACGGAATAAGTGGTATTTTTTTTGGGCTAGTATTGTTTTACCATTGTTTCTGAGTTTATATTTTTCCCAATTTGTACAGTATAGTGAGGCAAGTCATAATATTCATGTGGTATATGAATATATTTACGATAGGTACATATCGAGGACAGTAAATGAATACAAATGCTCATAATAGACTGGCCACCACAATCTCCTGACCTCAATTCGATTGATTTTTTTACCTAGTCAAATACAGAGTATGAGATATATCATACCCCTTCAAGTGATATAGGCAAAGAACTCAGATAATTGTATACAAAGATTAAAGATTTGAATACGATTCAATTGAGTTACAATTTTAGAGGATTGCGTCTGCTCATACTTCTAGAAAAGCGATGTAGCTAGTCTTCTACCTCCAGGATCTGTGTTCAAATCAATTGCTGCTAATTTCGAACTCAAATTCTGGAGATCTGGTTGATTCTCTCAAAATTTTTTTCATAAATTTGCGAAGGTTATGTTATAAAAATTCTAAAATTGCAGAGGGTATTATTCAAAAAATTAAGCTGTAATCCTTTTGAAGTAAACCGAAAGTAACACAAAATTGACACCTTGTTTGTAATGACATCACATATTTCCTCAATGGTAAAAGTTTTGACATTTACACATTCAACAACAACTTTTACACGTTTCCACGATTTTGGATTCCATAAGTACCACATAGACTAATTAAGATTGCCAAATTTTGATTAACAGATTAATGATCCATTATGAAATTATAATTGAATATAATATAATATAAATTTAAATTCAAACACTTCAACTTATGATTTACACTTTATTCACTACATAGCATTACGCGTTTCGTCATTACAAACGACTTCTTCAGATGCTTACAGAATAATGCTATGTCGTGAATAAAGTGTAAATCATAAGTTCAAGTGTTTGAATTTAAGTTTATATTCAATTATAATGGATTTACATCAAGTAAACGCCAACACTTTTAAATAATGAAATTATATTTCGTTGAATTTTAATTATTAAAATTGTATTTCATTTATTATAAAAGAACTATATATAACTATTTCTCTTCTTTGCTTCTTTAGTACTAACAAAAAAGACATGTTTTAATGAAGTGCGCATGATACCATAATCTTTGACGATTATCTTCGTCAAGTTATGTGACTTAGACTTTTGTAATAATTAAATAGTAACTTCCTTTATCAGATATATTCTTCAACATGAAAAGCTCCTCCGTCAATTTATTTGCCTAGTCTAAATCCACAATTACAATCGCCAATATCTTCCATCTTGAATAAATAGCCAGCAACAAAGTAATTCACCAACAGCCCACCTGTAGATGTCGCCACACCATTTAAAATTCAAAATAGGTTAAGTGATCACGTGCTGTACAAGCCTTAGCGACCGCCATAAATTCGTTGGTAACCAACAGTCTAGATATTATCGAAGTGGCAAATCTTTGGCCAGGTAGGTTACTTCTTCCGTTTCCCGTTGACTAAGTTCAGACATTACCATTTCCTCCAGTATTAATGGGAATGAGTTGAATTGATGTCTCCTACATGAACATGTGTATTGTGTTGTTTCCGGTGGAATTGTCGGAAGATCAAGTCAGTATTTCATTCCTTTATTAGATAGTTGGTCATGAATTTTCAATGGCAAGTTATAACTTGTAGTTGGTGTCAGTGAGTAACTATTTGCATGTCACCAAATTTATATAGTGACTAGAGGGTGTAGTGGTTAGGAAATGGTGTATTTTCGCCTGAACTCATTTATAGGGCTGATTTCGTGAATTCTTTAGATGAATATCTGAGAGGTCGTTCTTCAAAAGATAACAAGATTAAACTCTAAATACGCAGATAGAATTTATATCTTGGGATATAAGCTTCCTTCTTGCTATAAGCTGTGCTCTGGGGTTTTATAGATTTATAGGAGCATAAAAACATAAACAGTTATTAAACATAAATGTTATTTAGTTTTTCCTCCAATGAATGACATATAGGTCCCTGACCTCCACTTTTAGAACAATTGTAATAATAATATAATTTTAAAATATAAAATGACATTTTATTGGTGTTATGTTATTCAAATCGTTTTGACATTAAACACTTTATAAATAATGGTATCATTAGGTTAAAAAGTATAAAATTGTTTCATTATTATTATTGATTTACTTTTTACGTATCTTCGAAAATTTTAAATTAAGTTTTAATCTTTTTGTGTTGTATATGTCTTCATTCTATATCCTTTTATGATGCGAAACGTTACAGCTCTATATGACTTTTGTATAGGCTTAGGTATTGTTCAAATAATAAATTATTTGAAGTTATACCTTACTCTTTATTGTAATTACTGTCATATCGTTCCAATCGGTTAAAAATATTGTATGTAAGACTGTGTACTCTATTCAATTGCGTTGTACTTATGGGCCATTAAAACAGTTTAAGAAATATGTCGGCTTGTTTCAGAAGCAAACATACATTTTGTTGCACAATTATATCCATCTCTCATGATTTCTTGCCATAGTATTGCTGCTGACATATACAATCAGATATCGAGAACAAGCCTCCATATTCCAAGTCTGGAGGAAATATTTGACGTTTGAACTGCTCGGCAACATGTGCGATGCTTTCGGAAATCATTAAGTACATATTTGCCAACAAACCACTTTCATAAGTTTCAGTCGAGTTATGAAAGACGAACCGAACTGAAAACATGATTCAGCTTGTACCGCCGTCGTTTCGTACATGTGTATGTAATGGACTTGGCGGACACAAAAAACAATTGGCGGTATAAGGCAGTGTTGCCAAATCGCTAAGGAATTGAAGGATGCTATGCATTGAAAAAGAATGTATCAAGAACTTTCATAGGGAGAATTCAAGGAGAATCTATAAATCTATGAAAATTGATAACACAACTACCTACACAAATACCTACCTACCGGTTATTGTTCCAGATTGTTCAATTATTCACTTTAAGCGTGTTAAAATTATCTCAAAATGATTTAAGTTCAAAAATTAACTGGACTCTCCTTTACAATTACGAAATTGAATGAAAAAAGTTATCAGTCTCAGCAATAAAAATCATTTGCTATGTATTTTCACCAGTTGTTAATGGTCGTTTAGACTCAGTAGGTCCACTTCAGGAGACCTAAAATTATATGAATTGTTCAATTTTCAGATGCAACGAATAAACAAAAGCACTTCAGGAGTCCTGAAATAAGATCTTATGAATTGTTCAATTTTGTAATAGAAACATCAACAACCAAAGAAGAAACAAAATTCCTTGTAGAGGTCGAATATTTTGCTGATTAATTTGAATAATCAGGAATGAAAAGTTTCAATTCGCATTACCAAGGAAGCAATTGACTCCACCTGAGAAACTTCGACGATATTTCAAAATTACTCATGTCCTCTCATTGTTGAATGATTGAAGTTATGAAATTTAATGTATAATTTAATTCAATCAACAATATAATAATAATAATAATATTTATTTAACTCAAGCTGTACAAAAAACTTACAAAACATATTTTGTATTATCAATTTTGAATTACATACCTAGTTTATTATTATTTAAAATATACTTTCCTAGTTCACGTTTCAATATCTTAATGCTAGATACTTTCTAATATCTATTAGAATTTAATCCTAAAGTATCTACTTAAGGTATTTAATAGTGTTGTCGTTTACTTGATGTAAATCCATTATAATTGAATATGAACGTAATTTCAAACACTTAAACTTATGATTTATTCTTTATTGGCTACATAGCATGACGCGTTTCGTCGCTATAAACGCCTTCTTCAGATGCTTAGAATAATAACATTATTTTGAAAAACAGAGGTATAAATATCAGGGAATTTGGGATTCTATGACTTTGGTTTTACCTAAGATATTCCATTCTGACATATAATTTCTATTACCTGAAAAGGTTTAACAAGGGTGAATTGTTTAATTCTATCTGTTCATTGAGCAAATTTCCAGAATTTTTAAGCCGATTTATTTCCACTATTTCCCAATAATCTAATTGACTACTTCTCTCTATATTGAGTAAAATTTTGAAATTCGTATCAAAAGTATGGTTTTGTTTTAATAAATTGTTAGCATAATTCGAATGACTTTTATTATGTGCGAAGCTATATTTATGTTCCAGTATTCTAGTACCGAAATTTCTACTTGTTTTACCTATATATATACCGGGACATGTTCCACAATTTAATTGGTAGTAAACACCTGATTTGTCTTCTCTTTTAATTTTGTTTCTATTGTTCTTAATGTGTCTCGATAAATTATTGTTCGTTTTAAATGAAATATTGAAATTATGTTTACTTCAATAAGTTTTGACTTTTTGAGGAAACATAAGTGAGTTCATTAATGCTGTTCATCCTAATATAAAATTTACAACCGAAATAAAATCTGATGAATCCATTAATTTTTTAGACTTGGCAATCAGAAGATTAAATAATAAATTTGATTTTTCTATTTTCCATAAGCCTTCCCATACGGATACCATAATACATAACTCCTCATGCCACCCATATCCACATAAAATGACAGCGTTTCAAAGTATGATACGAATATTATATTATAATACGAATATGAAGTATGATACGAATATAGTATTATAATACGAATAACTAATATACCTTTATCAGAAGAAAATTTTAATGAAGAACTGAACATCATTAAACAGATTGCGGTTAATAATAATTATGAAAGCGAACTAGTGTCAAAAATTCTTCACAAAAAATTTTATCGGAAAGCTCTACGATTAGTATTTCCTAATCAGTCGGATAGAAATCGTAAATATAATAGTTTAACATACTTTGGAACAGCCAGTCAAAAAGTCAAAACCTTTTTAAGTAAACATAATTTTAATATTTCATTTAAAACCAACAATAATTTATCGAGACACATTAAGAATAATAAAAACGAAATTAAAAGAGACAAATCAGGTGTTTACCAATTGAATTGTGGAACAAGTCCCGGTATATATAGAGGTAAAACTAGTAGAAATTTCTGTACTAGAATACAGGAACATAAATATAGCTTCGTGCATAATAAAAGTAATTCGAATTATGCTAACCATTTATTAACAGAAAACCATACTTTTGATACGAATTTCAAAATTTTACACAATATAGAGAGAAGTAGTCAATTAGATTATTGGGAAATAGTGGAAATAAATCGGCTTAAAAATTCTGGAAATTTACACAATGAACAGATAGAATTAAACAATTCACCCTTGTTAAACCTTTTCAGGTAATAGAAATTATATGTCAGAATGGAATATCTTAGGTGAAACCAAAGTCATAGAATCCCAAATTCCCTGATATTTATACCTGTGTTTTTCAAAATGTTGTTATTATTCTGTAAGCATCTGAAGAAGTCGTTTGTAACGACGAAACGCGTCATGCTATGTAGTCAATAAAGTGTAAATCATAAGTTCAAGTGTTTGAATTTAAGTTTATATTCAATCTACTTTAGGCTTAAAGTTCTTAATGCTAGATCCTTTTTTTTTACTAGATGCTAGATTTTAAAATACTTGGTAAATTATTGAAAGCATTAAATTCGTCATAGTGTGTGCTATTTTCAGATTTATAAAACTTACAACTTTGGATATAAAAAGTATAAATATTTCTAGCATTATACCCATGCACATCACTGACATACGTTACATTTTTGATTACATTATATGGAAGCAACTCATTTTTAATTTTGAATATGAATATATGTATATGAAGTAAATAGTCCTTTGTTTAACAGACATAAGTTCCAAAGAGTTCAGCATAATTTTAATAGCGGTTTACCTATTGCACTTTAAAATTTTTGCATGTCTCTATTCTGTAATTGATACGAGTAATATCTGAATAAATAAGTGAATCTGATAATAACTGAATAAATCTAACTTTTGAATTGTTGAATTTTTTCCTTCGTCAAAGCGAATAACAAAGTTGATCAATATGGCATTATTATTGATTTGAACAACAATAAATTCATATATGTCGACAAATGTTTTTCTATTCTTTTCGAAAAATTGATTTTTTATAGAGATTCCAGATGATATGAAATCAACATGATCATTTAAACTCAATTTTTTGTCTAACATAATGCCTAATTATTTTACTGTTGCTCTTCTTGTAATTCTCAAATAAAAAAATCTTATTTTATTGGAGAATTTTGATTATTATTCATCAAATTAGAAATTACAAAGCGAAATGTTTCGTACGGATCACTACCATATTTACCTATTTTTGATGAGATGCCATGGTCTGTTGATTTTCTAATTTGATATGGTTTGGTATTTTTCTTTTAGTCGCAAAATTATATGAAAGTTTTAAATCTTTTGGAACTAAACATTTATGCTGCTGATAGAACTTCAAGCATTATGTGATCGAAGCAGAAGATCTCCGAAAATTGGATAGATATGTCAACAATGCAGTGCGTTAATTTCCTCTCTCATTTTTGACATTCCCATTCCCAACCAAAAATACGATTCATTACTCGCGTGTGTCAACAACGTTTGTAATCTATTTATCTTCTATATGAGTTAAATATTTGCTTTGTTAAAATTATTTAAAGACATGTTGTTCTGAGGCACCGCCTCGGAAAAAGAATGATGCACAAACAGTTCGAAAAATGAAGATATTTAAACGAAGTCTTCCTCTGGATTTTTCTCAGTGGCCTGTGATGATCTTCGACTATGTCAGCCAAATAGATGATATGTAATAATTCTCAAAAAAAAAAAGACACAAAGAGAAATACAATAAATGTTCCAGATACAGACAAGTTTTAACAGTAAATGATAAATATATAAAAATAATGAGTCATTTCTAATTGGTACTGCTGAGAAATCATAGAATTCAAAAAGAATGAGAAGAAGGGAACATGGAACACGGTCAATCGTAGGTTTGACATATGAAGTAGTAAATTGATAAGACATCTCCGTTCTGTTTGAATTTAACATTGAATATTTATCATTTATCTAACATTATATATTTTATTTTATTTTTGTGAAACCAGTAATCTTTTTTGAAATGTTGACATCTTTGACGTTGTCTATTAAGATATCTTTGTATCTGTTGTAGATCAGTATTACTGAAGAAGACAGTGCTGCTCCCGAAACGTATAATAAAGTCTATATTTATTAAAGTATTTCAAACAAACCTGGAATATCCAATAATTAAACATATTCATCTGTATAAATAATCAGGTGAAAAAACTAATTTTCTAGATATATACGTATACACATATTAATTTTTCTATATTCATTTTGTTGAAAATTTTCCAATATATGAGTTATATATTGTTTCCAACTTATATACACACACACACACACACGTATATATATATATATATATATATATATATATATATATATATATATAAATGAAAATTTATCGGCATATCCGTTAGATTAGTAGCATTAATGTTTCGAGCTTATTAGTTTCCTCAGAACAATCTAGCCAAGTTCTAGTTGTAGGAACCTGGAGGTGAAAAACACAAGAAGAAAAACTAACACAGACAACCTCTGAAGGAAGTAGCAACATTTTAGGCTACGCGTTTGTTCTTTCCGATTGAAAAATTTGGAAACTGCTCTGCCCGTGAGGTGACTATTTATCCTTAAAAGGATGCTCTAAGCCGAGACGTTAAAAATATGTAAATAATTATAAATAATATTATTGGATGCGGAAGCTTAAAATGAAAATGAAGATTATCGGCATATCCAGCAAGATTAGTAGCAGCCTTGTTTCTTAGTTTTTCTTCTTGTGTTTTTCACCTCCAGGTTCCTAGAACTAGAACCTGGCTACGCCGTGAGGAGAGCCAATAAGCTATAAACGTGTCGAGATATATTTTCTGAAACTAAATGTCTACGGGTAGTTTTGAACTTATGAGTTTTCCAGAACTGACGTTTGGATGATCTGAAAGAAATGAAACCGTTTCGAGTGCAATAATTAAAAAGTAACAACTTAATAGGTTAGTCATAAAGAGGTTATTGGGGATTGATGTTATTGACTCATTTGTTGATGAAACTTCCATAATAAATGAGTTCTTGACGACCCTCACGAACCGGGCTGTTTTGATCTATCAAGTGTGGCTTCGATTTCAAAGATCTCTAACATTATCGCTTGAAGGATAGCCAGACTTCACTAGAATAATTTCATTTTCTGTTTGAATCTCCTCTTGTTTTTCTTTTATATATATATATATATATATATATTTTGGTTTTCAACACGAAGAATTACTTTTTAAAAAAACAATTTTTATTCACAAGTTAAGATTACAAGTAGCTTTATACATACTATCGTACTCACTAACGTTAATATATTTAAGATTCTAATGCAAGTCTGAGTTTATATAAACTAAAGTTGGTTAGTCAGCATTCTATATAGTGACGTTATTTACTAAAAGGAAGGCATTGTTCTAAGTTCACATAACTCCTCCCCTTTTGAAGAAAGTTCGTTATTCTTATTTTTAAGATGACGAACCTTTACATAAATTTTGTAAAATAATATAATTGAAATGATTATTATAAAAAGAATAATTATTAATATGATAAAGTTCATAGTTGTAGGGTGCGGGGCCCATTGATACAAATCTTCTAATTTGGGAATGGCTTCTTCTTCTAAGTAATTGGAGTCTTTGATATTCGTCCAATTTATTTCTAAGGGTGTAAGGTCCACTTGACCATATTTGTTGAAAATCTTCCTGGGGTGTATTCTCTTCAATTCATTGGTGACAATGCATTCAGAGGTTATTAAAGATACTTTAGGAATCTTATGAGAGAAGGAGCCCGTCTCACATTCTTCCCGTATTATTTCATTATCCATAGAAATTATTCTTCCATTTTCTATTTGGAATAAATCTTTTTGTAATTCTTCGAAACTTCGATTACAGTTTTCTTTGAGGTGCTTCAGGACCATTCGTATACATTCAGGTGGTTTTCTTAGATAATCTTGTTTGCTTAGATAGAAATCTTCGACTTGCTGAATTATCTCGGTAGTCCAGACGATTTTGTCGTTGCTAGTTAATCCATAGGATAATAGGTTGGGTATTTTGGAATTTTGGTATGGTCATATTGAATATTACCGAAGATTGGAACGGTTATGCTAAATAGAATATTGAAATCTTTAATAAATGCTTTTGTTGTACAAACAGCGTAGTAGTCTGTCAGATGAATAAAAGGTAGCATTTTTTCTTTTTGTATTAGTTCATTGAATTTATTTAATGGTAGAATATTTTCATGTAAAAGATGTAACCGTGCAAAACTAATTGCGTTTTCAATTTCGGATAATATTATTGCAATCTCGTGAGAATGGAGAATTATTAAATTTAATTTAAAACTTAATTGAGTAGATATCTCCAACTGTTTAGTTTTTGCTATAAGCAAATTTATTGTATTCGTGTACTTCGCCTGAGTATTAGATATGATATTTAATATTTTTTGTTGATTGACTTTAAGGATATCTTCATTTTTTCTAATACTTTCGAAATATTTTTCATATAAAATTTCGTCGTCTGCATCTAAGGTACCAAACAAAAATTTTGAAATGGAACCTCCAATATTTAATAGGCCTTTTCGTTTTCTTATTTTCTGAGTAATTATGTTATTAAAAGTTTCTTCATTTCTATGTATTGAAGAATTAGCCATAATCAAGTAATGATACACAGGGATAGTATACGTAGTATTCACACATTCTTTAATAATATTTTTCTGAAGTTGTATTAATTCGGGTATTCCGGAAATGTTATAGTGAAATAATAAATATTTTGCATGATCTGCAATATAGATCTTTCCTAAATGGATAGGCAACAAGTTATTCTCGATTTCTTGAACGGAAAATGAGTAACTTCTAGTTAGTATGATTAGAAAGATGAAGGATATGGAGTTCATCTGAAAACAAAAAAACTAGTTAATGTTTTCTCTGTTTGATCCTATTTCTGTGATATACGTGTTTATTTTGAGGATTTCTAATCGTTATATCACTTATTATGTTTATAGGTATCTTCTTGTATGGTTCTTTCATTCCTCTATGTCCAGATTTTTCTTCATGATATAGTTTGACTTTTTCCAATTGATCACATTCTGTTTCAATATCTTCTAGGAAAACATTCGCTATTTTTAAATCGAACAATTTAGCTTTAAATTGCTTTGAAGTATATTAATAAAAGGTATTTTCAATTCGTCATGTTTAAAAAATATACAATATGATTTTCCAGGTTGTAAGTATTCCTTAATAAATGTTGTAAAGTCATTTGTATCACTTATTGAAACTGTGAGTCTGTTACGATTTCTAAATATTTTCGCTTTATGTAGGAAATAGGTTTTTGAGGTGTTGACAAATATAATTTGATTTTTATAATGATTCAATGGTCGTTCTGTGAAGGGCAATTCTAATATAGGATTTTCAATACTACTATGTATTGTTTCATTTTGCGCTTCATCATCTTCAAGGATTTTCATGATGTCATCTAATTCATTGTTTGTTAATTCTAGTTCGTCTGCAGTTACGTTAGGAAATAAAGAATCGATATCGTCTTCTACGATGTTGATATCTTTTGATTCATTCAATGGAGTATTCTTATCTATTTCCTTTTTTAAGTCGCAATGAGTATCATTATGCGATTCATTAGTATTTATTTTTAGCCTAGATAAATAATCTGCGTTGCTATTCTTGTCTGGTAATTGCAATGCTTTTTCAGTATTGTTGAAAATTTTAATAAGCTGATTCTGAATTTTCATAGGTAAATGGTTCAAATCTACAGGATAAGATAATCTTCTCGGAATAAATTTTTGAAAATGAATAGGGATTTTACAATTTTCACCTATTAATAAATTATTTTTCAAATCAATTGTAAAATTATTCTGCTTAAGAAATTCAAAACCTACAATTCCTTCATATTGAGTATGGAATTTGTATAACACAAATGGATATTCTTTTTGTAATCCAAAAGAATTTAATGGAAAAGCAACTTTTTCGTGACTAACATCATGTCCATGTGGAGTTATCAAATCTGTGTCTTCTGAATAAATCAATTGTGGAATATTATTATACGCAATTTTTGGATCTATTAAACAAACGGTGCATCCACTATCAAGTAATAATTTACATTTTGGATAATTAATTTGAATGAAAGGTAAATGATTTTTTCTAATTTTGTTGTTTAAAGAATTTAAGTCAATGTGGTTTCTGAGGCAGTTATCTGAAAATTTTTCATCAAAAATATTTTCATTTTCTTCAATTATATTTGGATCTTCTTCAAATTCAAAATTTTCATTAAATTGATCATTGTCATTATTCTCTGCGTCTAGATTCGTTAATTCTTCAGATATATAATTGGGTGATATCTGTTTATGATTTTGGAAGTAATTAAAACTTCTCGAATTATTATCAAAGAGAGTTCTTTGTGGCGTTTGATTATGATTTTGTATTTGTCTTCTTTGAATTATTGGATTCGCGGTTGTCGTAGACATAGGTGTTTGTCTATATTTGGGTACAAAGTTTTTATTGGGTTTAAATACGTTACTTTTTTGAGATTCGTAAGTATTACTTCTACCAAAAACTTCTTTATTCGTCGGATAATGTCTAGGTACATTATTAATTTGTGGTTTTACATTTATTGATTGAGAAGGAAACGTTTTCATTTGGTATGGTTGTCTCCAAGATCTCAAAGTCTAATTGGGATTTTTGAGAGATATAATTCTCTACGGTTTGTACTGCTAAATCAAATGTGATATTCGGTGTTGTTAAAAGAGCAGTTTGTAAATCGATCGACACATTGCTAATTAATACATTTTTAGCTAGGTCGGAAGTTAATTGTTTATGTAACAATTTTAATGCGGCGTCTAACGTCGGTTCTGCGTCTATTCTATAATTAATTCTAATTTTATAAGCTTTGATTTCTTCAATGAAATCGGTAATATCTTGATTAGGTTTCTTCCTCAAGAATTGTAACTGATTTTTGAGAACATCCAAATTGGCATGATCTCCGAATTTCTGTAATAAGAAATTCTTAAATGCGTTCCACGTATTTGGTACGTTAGAAGAACGATATTCGGCGTTTGCCTTTTCAATTAATTTGCTTTTAACAACTGCTATACAGTATGTTTTTACTATTTGTTCTGTATTCGCGAATTGTGCGATATGCGCTTAAAAATGAGTTCAATTCTGCTTGTATCCCTGAGAATTTCGGTAATAATGCTCCAAATTCACGGGCAATTCTTAAATTATTTTCCGCCATGACTTTTGTTTTTTCTGACTTTTCTTCTTTATTTAAGTTCAGTTTTTCAATTGAGTCTATGAGCGAATTTATCATAAATATTTTTCTTTGTTAATTTTATTGAGAAATGTGTATTCACTATTTCCAATCTTCGCTTAATATATAACAACCTACTATAATGATTGTTCTATATATATATATATATATATATATATATATATATATATATATATATATATATATATATATCCTTTAGTATTTGAGCTACAGAGTAACACAAAGCAATAAATTTCGATGTAGCATAACAAAGTTCATAACAATGTGAAAACGTAACCATGCGATACAAATTATGATTGAATATGTAAATTACCCATTGCAACTGTAGCCCATAAATCTTCAACGATGGCAAAAAGACCTACGCCAGTCCTATTTCCATTTGACACCCAGAATTAATCGCCAAGAAAATAACGAAACAACACTTGAAAATAGTAGCGTGCTTTGGAACCAGTGGCGGCGTTATTCGTATAACATACTATATATATATATATATATATATATATATATATATATATATATATATATATATATATATATATATATATATATATATATATATATATATATATAATTCTTCACCATGTCAACATCTCTCACTCCATGGAGTTTCATGCCACATCCGTAAATGAGCAATTTTACTTTCCAGGGGAAATTTAACTTGTACTAATCATGAGTAACTCATATTTAGAACTAATGTTCCTTCGGAACAGGCGTTTAGCTGTAGGTTACAGTCTAATAGCATCTAGATTAAATGAAAAACAAACTAAAGTAACTGTTTACTCTACTTGGGAAAACTTTTGAATCATACAAATACCAAAGAATTCTAACGATGAATAACAATTGAAAAACCAACAGGAATAAACTATGTTCAGCGAATAGTGATAATTCATTGTGTTGATCATCTTATTGATATTTATTATTTTTCTCATTCCTTTTCCAATCCAGGTTTTATTGTTTTTTATTTGATTTTGTCGATATGCACAGAAATATTTTATTCACAATTTTTTTCAACTTTTTGAATTAGATGCTTTCATATTTGTGTACTGTCAATCTTGAAATTATTGAATTTTGAGGATTAAGTTTATATTAATTTTTTTATTGGAGTATCATTTAGTGCATGTTACAGTTCTGTTCTCATAAGTATATGCATTTTGTTAAATGACACGTAGAATAACTATTATACAATGATAGTAAACTTTTATGTTAT
This sequence comes from Henosepilachna vigintioctopunctata, assembly GCA_030704895.1. Lineage (NCBI taxonomy): Eukaryota > Metazoa > Arthropoda > Insecta > Coleoptera > Coccinellidae > Henosepilachna > Henosepilachna vigintioctopunctata. The sequence goes on along the minus strand of JARQZJ010000074.1, from coordinate 1,275,519 downwards.
ATTTTCCCGCAAAACTCCATAGATATTTACCAATTGAGTGAGTGGTGGGATTTAGTGAGATTCTAGACAAAATGAGGATAACATCAACAATTTTTCCATCCAGCTTCCTATTGTTTGGCTTCTTCTGGTCAGCTTCCAACCGTCCAGCTTCACCTCGCTCATATTTTCATGAATCCAAATTTTTGTCAAAAAATTTCATTGTCATTTACAGAATCATTGCTCTCTCTCTCTCCTAGACTAATATTCCTGGAATACTCGAACCGCCACTGCTGCTTTTTTCACCCCCACCCCGAAGACGACATACAAATGTTGTCTTTTTACTTTAATTGCTCGACATAAATTAAGACGTCTTGCCGTCAGCCGTCAAATGAAATATATCCCTAGCAACATGTCGGGGAGAAACAATTCCTTAAGTCGCATACAGAATTTTTTACCCGGATGAACATGCGCCGGCGTATTTTCCGGGACTCGTACCTCTGAAATTCCCGTAGGTTTTTTGTCAGTTTTTTCTCGTAACGTGGCGGATTGAAACATTCGTATAACCGGCGGTTAGAGTTCGTGCGGTGACAGAATTATGAGGTACGTAGTCAGTGAGCTATGGTAACGACGGATATCTCCGTTTGCGAGAATCTGAAAGCAGCGACGGATTCGGAATCGGGAGCCCGAGATGCCGAAATATTCCTCATTAACTTCGAAATTGCTTTGCTGTTTCATTGTTTCGATAGCTCAACAAGAATAGGAAAAAATCTGTTGACATATGTGAAGTTATTGTTCAGTCACTAATATCTCCATACTTTGTAGAGTGCTCCACTCTGTTATGACAAACTTTGACTATGGAAAAAATTCAACAATTCAAAGATTTACAGAAGAAGGTTCGAAAAATTTTGAAGTGCTACATATACCCCAGTTTAAAATGTGTTGAACTGTCTGCAAATAATGATTGTTAAACAAAAAAGAATAAACTGCTACATATATATGCCTATTTGAAATTGAAAATCACGTTTCTGATGTAATGTAATGAACAATGTATATATTTCAGTGATATGCATGGATATAATACTAGAAAACCTGATACTTTTTACATCGAAAGTTGTAGGCTTTCTAAATGTACAAATAGTATTTACTATGAATAACTTAATGCTTTTAATAATTTACCAAGTCTCTTGAAAATTTGTGTCAGTTTTGAGATATTTAAGCGTAAGTTAATAAAATGTATTTGAGATAATGATCGAATGTTCAACTTTTCAAGTTATGTAAGTTTTTCTATCGTTTTGCTGACTAAATAATACAACAACCACTACAACTACCAGGGTCGATAGTCTCTACTCAATGGATATACAAAATGGTATAGATATTCATCAGTTATTATCAACCAGTTATTTTCAATAAATGTCTAAGATGTTACTCAATAAATGTCTAAGATTTGAATCAATATCGAAATAACATACTAATAGTGTCCATTAATAGTTAGCTGAGCTGAAAGTTAAGAGCTTTTCGCAAGTCGTTTACAAAACTGTTAACAGCTGTTGGTTGACAGATATGAAATGATGCGTCTTGACATATAACATATGGATGTGTCTAGATATCAACCAAGGATATGTTGGCTCTTCATAGGCTGGGCTTATTTGTTTCATGTATTTCGCGCAGACGTTCAGTCTGGAAATAACTGATGTCCAGTGGTCTGCATATGTGATAACAACAGAGTTCAATTTGGTTCTAATTTCATTGCCATTTGAAGTCAATTTGGTCTTTCATTTGATTGGTATAGAGGGATTAATGGAATGTATAGTAGGGTAATTTTGGATTCTGGAACCCTTTTTTTTTATACAGATTTATAAGGCTTAGGAAGACATGAGGATTTCTAAAACAATTTAAATTATACGTCTTGCCTACAGAGTGTTTCCTTGTATTTTAATTCATACAATGTGGAAGCATACTAGTCGTCTTAGAACCAACACATAAGCGGGCGTATCTGAACGATATTGTGCGTGCCTAGAAAAGGTACTCAAAGCTATGCGAAGAAGAATCGAGTCGTATTATAAGAGATAACAAGAAAAAATTATCATAATAACGGGTGATTTTTAAGAGTTAAGTTTTCGAGGTTGGCTGCACTGGTTGGTAATGGCATCCGAATGTCATCTGTCAAAGTGAAAAGTTCTCAGTATACTCTGTCATTTCATCATGCAAAGACTTATAAACGAGCAACGATTGTAAATTGTTGAAATTTACTATCAAAATTCGTGTTCTGTGAAAAATGTATATCGTTTATTACTATCGAAAAATTGTGTTCAGCGATGAGGCTCATTTCTGGCTTAACGGATATGTAAATAAACAAAACTGTCGCATCTGGAGTGATGAACAGCCACATGCCATACAAGAATTACCGATGCATCCCGAAAAAACGACAGTTTGGTGTGGTTTATGGGCTGGTGGCATCATCGGTCCATTTTTCTTCAAAGACGACCGTGGAAGAAACGTTACCGTAAACGGCAAATGATATCCAGCCAAGATACGCAACTTTTGTTTGCCCCAGTTGGCCGAGTTGAACTTGGTTGTCATGTGGTTTCATCAAGAAGGATGAATTTGGTGAGCCGCTTATCTCTCGAAATGACCCTGTGAATTGGCTCAAGATAATGCGATTTGACGCCTATGAATTATTTCTTGTGGGGTTATGTAAAGTCGTTAGTATATGTGGACAATCCGAACACGATTGAAGCCTTACAGAATAACATAACACGCGTAATTCGTGAGATACAGTCTGAAAGAACTCGTAAAAGAGACGCAAAATTGGACCTTCCGAATAGACCATTCGGTACGGAACTGCGGACAACATTTACATGAAGTTACTTTCAAAATGTAAATGGCAAAGGCCAAGTATTCAATTTGGCACTCAATTTAGCAAATTGAGTGTTTTATTCGATTTGAAAAAAACTACGCTTAAAAAATCAACCTATAAAAGATTTATGTTTGCCCGATATATTGAGTTTCCTCTGAGCTCTGTCTGGAAAGTATTAGCGCCCTTTCTTTCAACTGGCACCTTATAGTTGCTCCAACATAAAAAGTGGAAAAGCATTGAAGGAGTTAGTAATGAAGTGGACTTCCCACCAATCTGAGAATTTTTGTTACAATCTGGTCCTTAAAAAATAGAACGTTGGAATGTATATATATATATATATATATATATATATATATATATATATATATATATATATATATATATATATCAAACCCTATTTTATATAATCAAGAAAAGTAACTCTTTTATAGACTCTATACATCAAAGTTCTCATCAAGTTATATTAATTGTCAGGTATTTTTCGGTCATTTTCGGTCAACAGAGAAGTTATAATTTGAACTGTTTCCAAATATGTTTTCTTGCAAAATAATAATAATGATAAAATAAGAAGAAGAACTGGCTTCAAAATAACATCGTCTACAGAAGGAAAAGGTTCCTTATTACAAATATTCCGGAGCCAATTTTGGAGAATGACCAGTCTATATTCTACTGGGATCGCACTATCTTGACTGATCAAACAAGTTCTCCACAATAGGTCTGACTGGTTGACAAAAGATGAAAGGGAAATTACATTTATAGAGGTGGTCATACCAAATGCGAACAATGTAATTGAGAAGAATGCTGAAGAAATCTCAAAATATCGAGAACTTGAACTGCAAGTTCAGAGACAGTGGGATATAAACCTCAAAACTGCTCCAGTCATCTCAGGGTCCATTGGTATAATCCCGAAAAATATCAAGTATCGAGGACTCCACGAATATATATATAAGGAATTAAAGAAATCGGTGCTGCTTGCAGGTATCATTGCTGAGCATGATAACTTGGAAAGGGCCCCCAAGTGGCTTAATTCCTCCGATATATAATATTTGGGATAAGAAAAAGTTCCCCTGGGAAGAAGTGTGGCTTGAAGTCGGGGAATAATAATAATAGTTCTTCATTATATGGCAAATCTTTGAAAAAGCTATTGACCTTAGGCCTTTCAGCCTATTCAATTCATAGTGTTATATCAATTAATTACTTTATAACATGCTATGTTAGTGATTCAAGTAGAGTCCCAGTTGAGAATTTCCTTCGTACATAGTTCCTGTTGTAGGTATTATGGAACATCGGTAAAATATCCTCCAGTTCGTCCAGTCTTGTATGGAACTTTCGGATAAGTTTCTGAACTCGATTTTTTATTGATTCTATGTTTGTTCCCGAATATCAGCATCGCATTAGAGGGGTTAATAGTCTGTTCAGTGGGTGTCTTATTCTGGGTGTATGGTATGCAGAGCCGATCTCTCTGCTACCTCTATATTCTCAAGTGACGACATTTCGCAGATTGTATAGATTGTGTGTGTATATTCTAGCATACGTCTAGGTACATAGTTTTATATATTTTAAGTGCACCTTATTTTAAGTACACCACTTATTCCTCTGTTTCAATACGTTAGGCATCTGAAATGTTTTCTCGATATTGTTTTCATCTTCATTGCCTGTGGGTTGAAATTCAATTTATTGTCAAACAGTACTCCCAGATATTTCACAGATGATGCTAGATTCATTGCGTTTATTATATTGTTTATTTATTGTTGAATTTTGTGTGATTTCATGGTTGTAATAATGTACTAGCATTTATCAGTTTGGTTTTAGTCGCCAATTTGAAAACCATTCATTCGTTTTGTCTATCAGTTTCTGTATTTTTGCAGTGCATTTTCCTATTTTTTTTCCATGTGCTATTAACAAAGTGTCATCTGCATATTGTAAGATATACTGACTCTCACTGACTTCAGGGCAAAAATCGGAGCAGTATATATTGCAAAGTAGCGGAGAGAGAAGTCATCCTTCAGGTTCTTTTTGAAGCAGCTACTTTGATCAAATTCACACTGTATACTCTTACAATTAGTTTAGTCTACATAAGTTTTATTATTTTCATCAGTGTAACCGGAAGTTAGAAATATTTGATATCAAGTTGACTAAGAAGCGATTGACAAAAACTTGAGTGTTACTCACCGTGAAAAATTTGTTTTTCAGTGTTGTGTCACTATTCATATTCGTTCATCACAAGTCCATTAAAAATATTTTTACTCTGCAACTCTTTTTCTTAACATTTGGAATACAGAGTATACCTAGTGGAAACTACGATAACTAGGGCATATTGAAAGCTGGAAGAGTGAAAACTTCTGAATTTTTAGTGTTGAGCATGTATAGAAAATCTGGATTTCTATATGATATCAGAAAGAAATAATGAATAATAGTGAAGAAGAGTGTGTTGAATGTGTTGCTATTATTTTCTTGTATATATTTCATACTTTTTTGGGGGTTATCAATATCATATTTTTTTAATTTTTACTTTTATCTTTTTCATATCCTGATATCCTTCCTTGATGAAGGTTATGAATTTTACGCTAAGTATGTTTTTGTTTAGTTGATTCTGATGTTGTTTGGATATTCAAATGTATTTGAAATGTGTTTTTTTATCATCACTTGAAAAATTAAAATTTTTCATTAGAACTTTCATCGATGTGAAGAGTGTTTTCCATTGAAGTTATTCTTTTCTCTCAAAAATGCTTTTCTTATTGAATTTTCTCGACTTTGAAACTATTATTTCCTACATTCTCTTAACAAAATATGAGGATTCAATTTATGAATTCACGGGCATAATTGAAATAAAGAATTGTTTGTTCCGTTTTTGGAAGGAAAGGCCGCTTGGAGTTTCACCATTAGATGTATTACCCATCATCGATAAACATTGCAGTTTCTGCGTATAGTTCATTTACAGCTTACACTGCTGCGGTAATTCTTTTCCGTTTTTATATAAATTTTAACTTAGACAATTAATCCTGAGTGCATCCCTGCGAGGTAGCACAGCGGGTATGGCACCAGCTTCATAAATATGTATGCCCTAGGAAATTATACGTGTAGATGTGCGATAGATATCAATATGCATGTAAACATTCTGCGCCCCATGTTTGAACTGAATTATTGGACTCCTAGATCTGCATGTATCATTCTGAAATGCACAGTCCGATTATGCCCTTTTTACATGTCGTTCGTTTACGTACTAGAATTGTTGAATGGTTTGAAGAAGAACACAAACAACAGTGCAGGCCGAAGTAGGAAAATGCCAACTTGTTATGAAAGTATTTGCTACTGTAATGAATAATATTAAATTTTTTTCTCAAGGTATTATTCGGGAGAACCGAAATTCAAAAAGTGTTAAAACTATAAAAGCAGATAATAATATCCGCAAGTGTTCGAAAACTTGGGCAGAAAAAGTATTTCTGGAAGGAAAGGAAAGCTTCAAAATAAGCTATATGAATCCATGTGTATAATAAGCTATGGAAACTTTAGAAGGAATAGAGATCAAACGAAGGTTTTTGAAATCCGATTCAAGACTCAAGACAGAAAAAATTCAACAAAGTAGTGAATATTTGGTCATTAAAAAATTGTTGATATTATGACACAATGTTTCAATGATTCCTTTTCAATCTTGCAATGTTTTTGTCATACATCAGGTGAAAGAAATGTAAAGAAATTTTAAAAATTTGTTCATGAAGTTTACCAGTTTTATATTTAAATTTTCTTCGATACAAATCCAAATGCTGATCCAGAAGTCATTGCTTAAGCTGGAGAACGTTTCCTCATTGAATTATACAGCTATAGAAATGTCAAAAGGAATAAAAGAACATCTTCGAATAATTATAGATATGCATGCTTTACAGCATCGACATATAAAATTGAATTCAACATTGCGTCGTTACCACCAACAGAAGCAACAGAACGACAACATTCGTTTCGAACCTATCACCAGGTCCAGGAGTGGTATGAGAACGATCAAAATGTAGATGCAATTGGGATGGAAGAAAGACAAGAACGGCAAATTCCTGTCACTACACTCGAGCCCCCTGCTCAGGAAAGCTTGTTGAAACTTATTCCTTGCAAATACAAGAAAGGTTGTCAAAAAGCTTGCGGATGCAGACAGTCAGGGCTACAGTGCTCCATTGTGTACACGAACTGTGGTGCTTCTTGTGATAATTCGCAATTTCCATCACAATATAGCATTGATGAAGAAGAAAAAGACACTGTTCTCGAACGAATGAACGACGAAATCGAGAATGAAGAGGATTGCGATGAAACTAATGATTGCATCGCCGATGATAAGGAAGAAATTTCAGTCTTCGATGTTTCAATCAATAATGATGAAGATGAAAACACAACACCTGGTCCGTCACCAAGAGTGAAGCGACGGAGATTGACCTAAATTTTGAAATAGTGGGTCATATGCGGATTAGGGCTACTGTGGATACCTTAAAAAAAACGCGCTGTTTTCTCTAGCTCATGGTGGTGTGGAAATGAGTATTTTTGCCGAAACGTGTATTGAACTACAATTTACGGCGATCGTACGCCGAAACTGTTGATTTTAGAAGAAAAGGTTATGACACAAATTGTAGGAAATTTTCTCTAGTTTCATTTTGTGTAGATATGTTTTTTCTGTAAAATGCCCCGGAAAGTAGTTATTATCAAAAAACTGTTTTTAGACTTCATTTTTCCAATATGGTGAATCGAGCGGCAAAGATTATCTATATTATCAAAATCTATAAGAGTGCCAATTTTCAAAACTCTCGGAAAACTGTAAATAAAAATACCAAATGACTGTACTATAAAGGTATGTTGAAGAATACCAAACTTTTTCTGCTAATTGAAATTTCTAGGGATGTTACACTTAAAAATGTTTCCGCTGAAACGTAAACCCTTCTTCGAAAGTTTATAAAACAACCAATTAAAATTTCTAAACACTACACGAAGAAATAAATTTAATAGCGACCGATTTTCGTTCTCTGCTGGAAGGTTGGCAGAAATGGTTCCTTAAAATTCCACATGAAATGTTTTAACCTACAACAATCGACAAAAAAACCGTGTGAGTTTATTTTTCTCAAAATTCAATACATCAAATAATTATAACACAACTAATTTCCACAAACAAAAATACGTTATTAATGATGTTTTTTATCTAGAACTTGAAATTAGTTTACCAAACAATTTTGTGGTGTCCTTTAGATTTCGAAATATGCACTCAGCGAAAAACTAACTGGGTATTGAGTTTTCAAAAACGCCCCAAAACAAAAAACTTCAATCATTGTACAGGTGTCCTATGCATAATTCCTATACTCTTACTTCAAACTAGTAAGACTAAAAACAAGAATTTTAATTTGAACGATGTATTTCTCCAACCATTCTTCTTCATCTATTAATTTCTCAAAGCAACACATTCCAACACAAACATATCTATTCAATTTGCGATATGAAAATATTTGCGTACAGCCATGTCCAACAAATAACACGTTCATTTCTGCTTCTTCCTTTGGATAACATGCACGTAAATAGAAAAAGATTAATATCTAGTTCTGTGATCTCGGACATTCCACTCATTATGCAAAAGGCACTTAACGAGGATGGCGGACATCTAGGATGATAAACTGCTCACAAATTGTTACATGCGCGGTACAAGTGTCAGTAACGATAATCAACGAATGCCATGATTTGTATACGTGGATAATTTCCACTTGGTCAGCTATATATGTTATCAGTAAGATTAATGCATGACTATTTGGTCAATCACCATTTTAGAGGTTATGTTAGAAAAATTCTTTAAAAAATTTATATACTAACCATATATAAACTGAAGGGCCATCCCAATATATAGATTATGGACAGAAGAACTTGGCATTAATGATTCGCCATTTCTTCTCAGCAAAATGAATATTACCCTGCCAAGGCTTGGTCTGAGGCGGAATAATACATTTTATGTCAATTTCAGCAGATCAAATGCTATGTCACGTTGTCCTATCAACTGTATATGTAAACTTTATGATGGGTTTTGTGGTCAATATCAATATCTATTTTGATCGGCTATCAGTGATTTTGACATGCCACTCAGAAAAACGCAATGGAATGTAGAGGTATTTCCATGAATTTCTGTTGTCTACATATGACTTCGTAATATATAATATTTTGATTTTAGTTTGTTTCATTTCCTTACTTTATATTTCTAATCAAATCAAATTATTTTAATTTTATTTTCGTCGACTTCATCAATTTCTTTACTTCAACAACTTTTATTAACTTCTGTTGACTACGTGTGTATTTGTAATAGATAATATTAAGTATATTTTTAGTTTGTTGCAATTGGTTTTTTCTATTTCAATTCATTTTAATTATATTTTCGTTGTATATATTCGCATATACTATGTCATTTTTTTCTGTTTTGTTTTTCAATTTTTTCTTATTTATTATTATTTGTGTACAATTTGTTTTTGTTTCCCTAAAACTGGATGTATATCTGTTGGGAATAAATGTATTATTATTATGGTATGTTTTACTAGAATACAATGGTTTCCAATTTAAACTAATAACAACAGCTCTCAAATTATCGTATTTATTAGTTTGTCAAGAAACGTGAAACAATGTATAGGTTCAAAAATTGTTCAGACTACCTATTGTAATGAATAATCAAAATGACTCCGGTATTCAAGTTTCTGTTTGAAACGAAAATATATTGGTGGAAACAAACTTTAATCTTAGCCGGTCTCCATGGCTTAGTCTGCAGAACACCTGACCATGGTGCGGGAGAACTCGGATTCGAGCCCCGCTGAATGCATGGTGATTGTGTTTGTCTATGATTTAGATAGTTTAAATAATGATATCTGCTGAGATTGTACAATGATTACCAGCCCAATTGCTGTTCGTAACCGGCGCGCGTTAAACTGTAGGTCCACTAAATTGAAAAAAAAACTTTGCTCTATAATGTTAACTAGTACATGTCCTGTTATTTTGTTATTCGTATTATATTTGTGAGAATATTTTTAATGAAACATATATTAATTAAATAATGTATGGGCTCCCCCGTTTTTACGTGATGTTTTATCTCAACAAGTGTTCAGATTAAAATTGATGTTAATTTATATTAAGAATAGGGTGTATACATACAATTAACTGTGGTAGCTGCGATAACTCTTAAGTACTTAGAATCTTCAGAAATATTCAAGTTAGAATATCCGATCACAGAAAAGTTTTTCATAGGAAGAGTAACCTCCTCCTTCCTTAATTTTTATACAATACTTTTATTATCTTGTTTTCTATATTCAAATTTAATATTTCATTGTTATACCTGCCTCTTGTTACCTGGTTTGTTTGTTCAATTAATTTTCATTCATAAATTACATTCTTTTTCTTTGTTATGCTATGGTATAGCACTCTAGAATAGAAGTTTTATATTTGTGATATTCTACCAATGTAAATAAAGCATCTGAAGAAAAAGATGTACTTGGAAACACGAGTCATACATATTACTTGATATATGAAAAAATTCAAATTATTATTTGATTATGGTGTTTTATCATAATGATCACCGGAAGGTTCTCAACCAATTTTCAACAACCACAAATTGCTTGAAGATGGTTAATTGACTAAAATTGTGTTTATTCATTTCTCAATAATTTCGATATTATTAATTTGTTTTTCAAATTCATTAATTTCAGACAAAAGTAAAATATTCTAACTGTGAGTTAGTCACCCCAAGTTCTAGACCAGCCATACTCAAAGTGTGGATCTCTGAAGAATTGCAAAGTATTTGTAAAGTCTTCGCGAGAATACCTGTAATAATAAAAAAATCTTTCTTTTCTCAACGACAGGATGATTATCAAAAAATGCAAGAATACTACTCTTGGTTTATTCCACGATTTCGTCAAATTTTCATGAAAAACCTTTCCCAAAAGGTTTTTGTCGCGAAAAATGTTTGAAAACCACTTTTATAGACCTACTGATTTCAGTTACTTCGCGACTAAATCTGCTACTTATTTATTCAATAACTAAACTTATTTATTGCCACATCTCTCTTCGAAATCTGAATTGAAATTATTCCTCATTTCTTCATGATACTTGTAATACCGCTTACATCTCTTCTGTTAAAATGCTATCACTCGTTACAATGTTGATTCCTTTCTGTGAGCAGAGACTGCGCCTGAGTTCCAGCGGCTTGAGCCGGAAGATTGATATATGTCAATGCACAGATGGAAACTTTGAATAATTATCTTCTAATCCATTACTTCGTCGATTTATCATCCGTTTATGTAAGGCAACGACAAGCCGGATTTGGATGCATTAATCACTGAATATTTTAATTAAAGCGTGTCGACAAGAATCGCAGTTCAGGATTTATTGATAACTAAAATATCCTTTCATATATTCCAAATGAACAATCCTATACCAACATCTTAAAAAAAAGTTTTCAATGTTGGGGTTCTTTCAATATCGATACTGTAGAATTACGACTTTGAATATATACATAAAAAAACGATTGGAAGTAGCATCCGCACAAAACTAGGAGACAAAACAATATCTTACAAAACATTAAAGAATCATTGATTCACAAATATCACCTTCCTTGAACTACATAGTAAAATTTCATTCAATGGAATTAAATGAAAATTCTGATTTTAGAATTTTCGCTATACCAAAGTGATATTAAAAGAAAATAATGTTGATACATTTTCGAATTATTTGCAGTTAAAAATAACAATAATAATAACAAGTTCTTCATTTTCAACAGGTATAAAATACCCAATTACAGAAAATAATAATATGAAGCTAAATAATAACTAAATAATTGAAATGAAAGATATAACAAAGAGCTCATTCTAATCTAAAAAAACTGAAATTAACTAACTAATTAATACTAATTAACTAACTAAATAATAATTAAGTAACTAATAACTAAATAATAGCATTCAATGCAATATTACAAAGAACTCAATCTGAAAAATTCATTTTAGTCAATGTCCTTTGTTCCCATAACTCCTAATCATAACTTCTTTGGAGTCAAAGTGAAGGTCACATTTATTGGCAACTCTATTGAATGTATACTCCATTAACCAAATGGGCGATTGTATTAGCGAGTTGGTCCTTGAAGTCTCTAGGCGGAATAATTCTGTACTACGAGAATTTTGCCTAAGAACACGAAATTTCAAAACGGACAAGAGAGGATGATAATCAATACTGTTGTGCAGTAATTTGTACAAGAATTTGAGTGGGAAAGTTTCTCTTCTGCTCTGCAATGAGATTAATCTAAATCGATTCAATAATTCGTAATGATTGTATCCTCTCTGTGGATAAACTTTATCCTCCCTCCAAACTAAGAATTTCAAGAACCTTCTCTGAATGGCCTCAAGATGGCGTTGATGGCAAGAGTTAATAGGATGCCAGATCATGCTGTCATACTCCAACTTGCTACGGATCAGTGCATCGAATAGTCCTATGAATGTTGAGGAATTATTGAAAAATTTGCAATTGCGTATAACGAATCCATTTATTTTCGAGGCAGATGAAATAGGTTGGGTGCTGTGAGGAATGAAGGAAAGAATGATCGAAGACTACACCAAGATATTTCACCTTATCAGAACGAGAAAGAACCTGACCACCGACGCTATAATCACACTCAATTAGATCTCTTTTCCTTGTGAAAGAGACAACATTACACTTTGACACATTCAAACCCAAATAGTTGTCCTCACACTAACTATGAGTAGCAACATGGTCCAGCTCGAGCTGAAGTTAAACACAGCTGTCCTGTGATCTCTTGATATTGGGTTATTAGCCTGCAATGAATATCGCATCGTATTGAACAATTTTTTTGAATTGGATTTCTTAAAATTTCTCTAATTAATCAATGAAAGAATGTTTTCAATTACTAAGTACGACAACAATAAATCTTTTTATCGATAGCAGAAAGTGTTGCAAACAAAGTTTCCATAGGGCGAAATTCAGCTAATGCTATTCCAACTTAAGCCTTAAGTACGTAAAATGAATTTGAAAGAAATAACGTGATTACAAGAAACTATTATAATTCAAGAATACAAATATCAATAATTTGGAAAGATTGCGCGAAAATAACAATGCCATGTATGATAGAAAAATTAAAGGAAAAAACCAAATGAAAATTTGTTGACAACACAATGTCGTTCAAAGTTTTTACATGGCGAAGTCTACCTTATGCTACTATCAACATAAATTGAATAAAATATGCATAACTTGATTACAGTAAATTAAAATAATTTAAAAATACAAATTTGTAAAGTTTTGAAAGAAAAGATTCGAACGAGAATAGTTATATTTCTCTAACGCTGCTTCCCCTTAACCACAATCATCCATAGAATGAATGACACTATTAAACACAATAAAAATTTTTGAAAATGCAAAAATAAGACTTTAGTCCAAACATTTTATGGAAAACCTTTTCTTCAGATTTTTCTTGAATTTAGTGTTCCAACTTCCAAATTTTTGTCAAATGCGTCTTCACCTAGTAACAGTGCCCTATTATTCAATTAAAATAATGCTAAATTTGGTTGACGTGTTATGTAAAAGGTTTTGAATTTCAATTTGTTACCTATATAAACACATATTCACAACAGAAATATTCAATTCAATGCCTATACTAAAATTGAAGGTTGTGTTGTATCTATTTATAGTCCAAAATTTATGAGAATCACAAATAAGAAGACTGCAAATTTTGCTTCTTAATCACCTTTATTAATCTCATGGGACTATTCGCTTATTTGTGAATTGATCGAAATATTTAGACGCAATATAAATTGTCACTGAGTCAGACCTGAAAAAATTCAGAAGTTACAAAAAACATCTACCTGCTATGTCCACAAGAAGAGATGACTAAGAAGGAATACAAATCAACTTCCCGTAGCTGCTTCTCCACATGAAAACCATTTGCATGCATTTCTCAAAAATTTCAAATAATCTCCCGCTACATTAATAAATTACACCGTATTCTATATAAAAAAAGACACATTGAGGCACAGGTATACGTGTTCCCAGAAAACTCTGTTGATTATTTACCAAGTTAATTTTAATAGGTTTAGAACAAATCATTAAACAGTTTGCTAAAAGCTTTTATAAGGTGATCTGGCTGGTCATTATCTGTTTTGATGCAGTAAAAACTGTGTTCACATATGTTTAATTTATTATGATATTAAGGTGAAATTGGTCGTAAAAAACTGTCGCGTTCTAGTCCATCAACCGGATCAATTCGCTAATTTATAAGCGGAAAAACGTGGTAACGAATTGAAAAGTGTTTACGTAACAAAAAATGGTTTAGGTTGTTTGTGCAGTAAAGGTACAATTCGATGTTTTAGGTTCAGAAGATAATTATGTGCACACAATCTAATCAAAAGGTTTAAATTAGGCTGAATGTGTTTCAGGGTATATTAAATTTTTGAATGATTTAATATACCCTTCAATTACTACCTAATCGTGGCTAAAAATAGACTAGGAGCTGGAGGGAGTTGAGTGTGCAAATTATGAAGACCACATTCTGTCAACTGTTTTAGGTTCAGAAAAACTTGCAGATTACGAATCTAGATGTTGCCAATATTTCGAATGCATGAATGTCCAATTTTTTTATGGCTCCCCCTTTTAAGATATCGAGTGAATCGGTCGACCGAATGCTTTGAAATTATTTTTATAAATGTTTTAGTGATAATATCGAATTTTTTAAAATGATACTAGATAAATAGTGGGTGGGGATGATTAAGGCCCGTGGTGGTCGAATGGGCTCGCCCCAAAAAATTTATTATTGATTTCTAAAGATTTAAATTGAATTGATTAACAAAGTGGGAAATATAATCTTTAGTTTGAAAAACATTGAGTTTTTCAAGAAAACCGTTTACTGCCTCTCATTCCACTCTACATACCTCCCTCTCTTAACCAAGAGCTAGTAAGCTAACAGAAAAAAACAGAAAACAGGGATGAAAACTTACTACTCGAAAAAAAAGTAGTCATCATAAAGAAACGAATTTGAATATGTCATTATTATTTTGACATATAATATATCTTTAATTTTTTTAAAATAAATTCGAGCCGAAGCCGATTTTTTGAGAAAATTATTTATAACAGCTTTCTTTGAAAAAAGAAAACTACCACGATTTCTAATTCTCTAAATTGATCGATCGGTCTAGGTTTCCTAAATGCACTAGACGTTTTCGTGCAATAGCCATATATGCATCTATAAAAATCTTTTTATTTCGAGCACAATCTGCTAATTGCGTCGCAACTACTCAGTAGTATGTTGGAAAAATGGGAAAAAGGCCAAGGGGTTGAACAGTCAATGGCAGCCTGAAATTTCTTCTCCTAATAACTGTAGAACCATAGACCTCAACAACCTAGACGGCTTAGTCTAGTGCAGAAATGAAATACGTGACAAAACATCTTGGAATTAGCTTCTGAATGGTTCGAATTTAAGTCAAGTACTTCGAAAAATGTCAAGTATGGTTCAAAGAAGAAGCATGGCTTGCGAGTGCATATATATAATAAGATAAATTCATGAGAAACATTCCTCACATTGTAAAATTACATTCATTTCAATTGATAATAACTACAACTAAGAAAAATGCTCTCAAAAGGACCGAATTCAGTTTGGAGTCTGATCTTCCATTCAGCCCTCGAGCAAAAATATTGGTTCAAACAAAAATATTGGTTAAATTTATATTTTCAATAATATACAACTCTGATTGAAAAGAAAAGAAAAAAAATTATACATATGATACAAAAAATTGATTCATACATTATTGCCTACATCCGAAACATCGAAGTACTCTGCCACACTATAGTATGCCTTTGTTAAGAGCAGAGATTTAACTCTCCTGTTAAACAAATGAGCTTTCAGTACTTTCAAATGCGATGGTAAATGGTTGATAATTTTAATACTCTCACAATAGAGAGATTGCTCAAATTTAGCTGTTTTATGCATAGGAATAAGTATCACATCCCTGTTCCTTGTTGAATACTCATGATTACTATTCAATTTAATAAACCTATCTTCATTTTCTTTGACATATATAAAATAATATATATATATATATATATATATATATATATATATATATATATATATATATATATATATATATATATATATATATTATATATATACAAATACGAAAAAAAAAAAAAGTACTCATGGAAAAATAATATTAGAATTTGTGGTTATAATTGAGTAATGTATCCTTTGATCTTCGCAGGGAATATTTTCATATACTACCTCAAGCTCTCAATTAGGTTTCCAAACGTCTTCAAAATGGTTTTTATCCAGCGATATTATAAAACTCTTTAACGATCGTTTTGTTATTCTGTTGGCGCCACACTAAACAACCTGACGATGGTACGGGCGCGAAATCTAGCCTGCGAAGCCTAGCACCATAAAATTCGAAACATAGAGAAGGCAGCGAGTGTATCCTGATTCTGAGGCGATTGTTCACGGTTAAGCGTTTATAGACGCTATAAGCGTCAATAAAATCTGACAGAAATTATTTCTTTTTTTGATTTTACGATTTACCTGGACAAGCGAGAGTGTATTATAAGTGCTATAACAAAAAAATATGACGAGATTACATTGCCAAGAACTTATGATTGCTGTGAGAATATTCGGATTTATATATATATATATATATATATATATATATATATATATATATATATATATATATATATATATATATATATATATATATTTAAATATAGATTCAATTTTAGACAATAATTCTTCTTATGACAGGATTTATCAAAATGTTGGCCTGCTTTGTTTCGGTTTCTACATTTATTCAGTGACGACGTTTTGGGTAATAACTTCATCAGGGATCGAATATTTGAAGTTAATGAATGTGTGTTTCAGGAATGGTATGGAAAAATAAAATAAAACTCCAACACGTATACTCTACCACCAATACAATTTAACAAATGTTTCAAATACAATGGAACAAATTTAATCCAGTCGATGTTCTGTTTTTAATTATTAGTTGAGTGTTCAATCTTTTAGATTTTTACATTGTGAAGCACAACATTTAAATATTTCAGTTACGTGGTCAAATGTTGAAATGTTGAATGTTGATGAATTATCACTATTGAACTGACCATAAACATCAGTGTTTAATATTCAATTTCATTCGAACTACACCAAAGCATTTATATAAAAGAAAAATATGCAATATGAAAATACGAGTACGATTTTGTACAATGCACCAATTTAATAGTTTGTAAAAGTGATTAATATTCAGTGAAACGTATAACAGTTTCATATATGCATTATGCCATATCGTTAATGTTTTGTCACAAATCATCAATTTTTCATAAATTATAAAATCATTGAAATAGAAAAATATTGCTCTTATCACCGAAGAAAAGTTTTGATTCTTTTCTCATGAAAGACATTCCTGAAAAACAAGATTATAAGTATATAAACAACAAAGAACAAGAAACCAACACTAGAAAACTTCGATAATACTTTCTTAGGAGGCACATTATATTTATTCGTTTGTTCCTGCAGAAACCTTTGACTTGGAACGAGCTGTACAGTGATTGATGATGATTATTCTGAAAAATAGATCAATAAGCAGAAGTATTATTCGAAACTTGTGAGTGTATCAATTAAAATGCTATCAATGTGGGTCAACTAATGTAAGGCGAACTGGTGAAAAAATCGGAACCATATCAAACAAGTGTTGCCGTATATCGGCAATAACACGGCGAATATTGTCTTTCAAATGGTCAAGCATTTGTGGCTTATCCGCATAGACCAATGACTTTACATAGCCCCACAGCAAGTAGTCTAGCGGTGTTAAATCCCAAGATCTTGGAGGCCCATTCACAGGGCCAAAACGTGTCTTTCAATAAATTGATTGTGGCACGAGGTGTGACATGTTGCGCCGTCTTGTTGAAACCACAGCTCCTTGACATCATGGTTGTTCAATTCAGGAACGAAGAAGTTAGTATTCGTGGCTCTATACCGATCACCATTGACGTTCTGGCCATCATCGTTTTTGAAGAAGTACGGACCAATGATTCCACCAGCCTATAAAGCGCACCGAACTGTCAGTTTTTCTGGATGTAACGGTGTTTCGACATAAACTTGAGGATTATCTTCACTCCAAATGCGGCACTTTTGTTTGTTGACGTAGCCATTCAACCAGAAGTGCGCTCATCGCTAAATAAAATTCGCTTATGAAAATCGGGAACCACGGCAATCTCATTTTCGACGAACCTACCCCTTGCTTGGTGATCGTTTGGCTTCAATTCTTGCACGAGTTGGATTTTGTAAGCACGCAAACCAAGATACTTCCGCAAAATCTTCCTTAAAGTGGATGGACACAGATCCAATTCCTGTGCTCGATGGCGAATGGACTAATTCGGGCCTTTCTCAATGTTTACGCTCTACAGTAGAAATAGCTTCTTCTGTATGCACCGTACCGTACGTCTCTGGGGATGCGAGTTATCAATAAGAGTAAACGTGGTGCGAAAACGTTCCATGGTTAATCGAATTAACTGCTCTGATGGACTATTTTGTCGACGATAAAACTTCTCAGCTGTTAAATCGGTCGCCATCTTCAACAGTAATGCCAACTTAAAGTTCTATACCTCTAAAAAAAACACCCGTTATATGCCTCTAAAAAAAACACCCGTTATATACTTGAAGAAGTTATTAACAAGAATTAAACTAGAAGTCAATAGCCGTTATTGCTATCACCAATTTCAAGCCTTATGGTTATCTTACTTCCCTCAGAGGAATTCCGACTGATCCTGGATTATCCCAGATATACCATATCAATAGGATTGAGTTTTGCAGACGCTTTTGCTAGCTATCGAAGTCGTCCCCATGACAGCGATATCCTGTTATGTTGTAGAATTTCCCAAGGTATGTGCTTAAACTAGACTTGATTGTTATAATTGAGTTGTAGCATTATTTCTGTATGACCACTTTGAATTATCACTACTTTGAAATTGTGTAGCCTGAATTTGTGAGTTAGGGATTCTTCAAAAAAATGTGTTGCCCATACATTTAGATTTATAGTTTTTTCATCAACTAGAAGAAATATCAACTGAGATTTACTGCATGCATTTGTAGTATGCTAACTTTCATATACCTAACAGATATTTATCCACGTAAATTCTCTGTGAATCACTCGAATTTAATCGGAAAAAATATTTGAAGAACTCCTGAGATATTCTGAATTGCCTCTGATGTTGACCAACTTTTTAGCGCATTTTAATATATATAAGGGTAATATTGCAACATTGCAAGGTCAGGTGATAAAAGGTTAATACGCAACTCAATATTATCTCATTTCCTGATTTTTATGAATATTTCAGAGAATTTTATTGGAAAGGAATAATTAGACTTCTATCTGGACTTCTGCCAGACAGAAGAAAAATGGTTTCCCAACCATATATTTTCATTGTTCTTCAACGATATTTTTTTGTAGAAGTTGAAAACCTATAAAGGAAACAACGTGAATTAGTGGCCTGGAAGAATTCACTTATATACATATATGCTTCGAAAATATTAAATAATAATTGTCAAGTCTGATAGAGACTTTGATTTGGCAGTAATTCTACCAGACGAAAAATGTGGTTCTGACAATCAGATTGTTTTTCAGACCTATGTTTCTGTGTTTTTCTAAAGTATTACTTCCTTTTCATAAAAAAAATATATTGAGTTCATAGTAATAATAAATCAACTGGAAAGACTTGAAAATAAAGGTCGAAAAAATATTTAAGTCTCTTAAATTTGCTGATATTTATATTTCGGAGATATTATTCAAAAGAAAAAATTCAAGGCTACCAGACATTTTTGGTCAACTGTAATTCTGCCAGACATTGAATGAGAATATGAAAATCAGATAGATAGTCATTCAAAGTACATACAAAACTTAATTATTTTGAATTTGCTGATATTTATGTTTCGAGGATATCATTCGAAAAGAAAAATTCAAGGCTACCAGACATTTTTGGTCAACCGTAATTCTGCAAGACATTGAACGAGATAATGAAAATCAGATAGATAGTCATTCGAACTTTATGGTATTGGTATTTTCCTGTTATTATTATACCTAGTACTATCATTTAATAAATTTGTTCGCTTATTAGTAAAAATAATAAAAATATTTTTAATACTCTTGCATACATGTGGAAATAATAATACATTATTTCATTATATCCATAACACACATGCTATTACTAAGTAAGTTATACACCTTTGGGGTTCAGACATCTTTAACTATAGAATGTTTATGTTATTTTTGACAATAGGTATGTAAAATATGTTGTTTACTTTTTATAAGCTGATTCAAATAATTATATTTGGGTGAGGAAAATATTTTGATCTTATTGAGGTAGACGGAGATATTGAATATAGATATGCATCCATTGCTATATCGGTTATCTGTAGGTGCAATAAGATAACATACTTTATTATTTCAGTAGATGTGCAGAAACCTGAAGTACAGAATTTGATAAGGAAATCGTTCGAGTTATTCGAAAAATATCTGGAGGACAAAAAATATCATTGGTCTGCAAGGACCGCCGCAGGAATCCAGATGAAACCGAGAGTATTTTTTTATCGCCACTCTTTAGAATTTCGTTTTGTCCAATCCCAAGAATTATCATTATTGCCGAATTCGAGCATACTATTAAAATATTCAACCGCAGCATCGTTAGCTTTATCAGCTAATAAATAGTTATATATATACGTCTTAAAACATCATTCGTAGATCTTTTACAACCACTTTGTCGAAGGAAACCCATGTTAGCCTTATCTTATCCGTTTTTTCCAGTTTTAAGACAGTCGTCATTCTTTTCGACCAAATTAATTGCCGCATATAACGAGGTTGCCGGACGACGAATGTTTCGTTATTTTCGAAAAAAGGTCGACCGGCTCGGACAGGTACACAAAATGGCCATAAAAAGGTGACGGTATTTTTTTCGTGGGTGCTCGGTTCAAATGGCGCCACGAAGTTTCAGGTTCAACGGAGAAGAATGAATCGATTTGACGTAATACACGACTTTCCAAAATGTACGCATTGAAAACTAAGACCCAATCGGGCACTAATTTGAAGTTATAGTAAATCAAGACTCGTTTCTATCGTACTAGATCAGATTAGATTAGATTCATTTACCATCTGAAATTGAATGTGACCATCTATAACAAGAAATAAAATTGAACTGTCTGTTGTTGATAAAAAAAACTCTTCGCTATGAAAATGTTGTATGAAAACATATAAGAAGTTTTTGAAATGTTTTGTGTGCCTGTCTGTTGTTCTGGCTCATTTCCGAAACAGCTGGACCGATTCAACGTAACATTCACTGTAGAATATCTGAGCCCATAAGCCGTAACTATGGCTTAATTTTTTCTCTTAGAAAATCACTTTTTAATGGTATAAAAGTGTTATTATTGCTTCAGGGTATATATATCACTGCACATATGTGCAAGAAATTTTGTGTGGATATATACCTAATGAGTATCTGAAAAAGTATAGATGAGTTTTTCTTATAAAATCGATGTTTTGGAGAAATTAAAAGAGAGTTATTGTTAGAATGAACGCAAATTTAAAAAGAACGTATTTTTCGTATGGAAAATAAACAGGAAGGTGGGAGAAGCTGCGGGTTAACACTGAAACAGAATATATTTTTTTAAATTAAATTATGAATATATTACAATAAAAAATTATTTTTCAGCAAATAACGCACTGTAAAATTGAGAAATTTATTTCTTGTATTTCACTGCAAATTGTAGAGTTTTCAAAACTCAAAAAAATCATTAATATTTAGTACTGTCATTCAATAAAATTTTTGCCTAAAATAATTGTGTTCATTGAATTTCTTCAAAATGTGAAATAGGTATATTTTATAAAAACACGAGACCAATTCTAGTATCAAAATATGCTTACTGGAAGACATCTTACCAAAAATATTTTTTCAATTGATCGTAGCACTCTCCAGATTTTTCTGGCACAATTGGATGTTTCTAGTTGTTTGTAAGACAGTATGTTGTTTTCTAGTAACAGGTAATTCCTAACACTCCCCCATCATTCGAATATTTATAATAAATTGAGAAATATAATTGAGAAATAAATTGAGAAAATATCATTGAGGTGTAATAAAGACGAGAATGATATTTGGATTGATTTTGGCGGTAATGTTTTACTAATCAGAAAGTTGTGCTTAGTTTTATAAGTGTAGTTTTTCTCAATTTCACTGTAATTTGAGAATTCTATCACATAGTCTTCACGAGGACGTGTTTCTATACAAGTACTATGTTGTCCAGATATATTAAAAACCATCAAAACTGCTCAGTGATAATGTTTTGATTGCTTGGATGACTGCCTGAGAAACTGTACCTCAAAATTCAACACTTAACTATTTGACGATAACGTAAGATGAGTTATTATTAATTTTAAGAAGTGGTAAAGATTTAAGTGCACTTTTGTTCTAGAATGCTTCCTAAATCAAAAGGAAACGCCTTGTTATTCAATATTTTTCTCTTCAAAAAAAAACAATTTTTAGTAAATACACATATCACAATTTCATTGAAATAAAAATAGGAAAAATAATAAAATTGTGTGAAATTCAATTTGTGGGTACATTGAGAGTGTACGGGGGCATACGGACTTCATACATACACAGATATACATACCCACTATTCACAGTACCACCTGAATAACATCGAAGAACACGAAGGAAATCGAACTCACCAATATCGTTTTATTTGACCATTCGGATACTCAGCTTGTAATGAATTAATTAAAGAGGTATGCTCGTAGCCAATTGACCAAGAACCTCAAAATCCGCAAAAAACGTCATATCATAATTATATATCATATATTATCGTAATTAATAATGAATGAATATAACCTAAGTTAATCTAACCTTACATAACGTGAACTCGCATTCGAAACTAACCTTACCGAATTCTCCGCTGAAATAATGCTGCAACGACTAGAGTTGTTGCTCTGAGTAAACTGCTCTCATCGACTATCCCCGTCACCATGAAATATGCTAACCCCAGAACAAAGAATTTCGAGAAGTTTTTCAAATGAATTTGAACAATTATTATATCTTGTTGCAACTGTTTGTGATAAATCGTCATATCAAACTAACTTCAAAAGAAACGAGAATTATCGAACCTACAACTTCAGACAACAATGTTCTCAATTTAAAATTGCCCATCTGAAGAGACGAAACAAGTCGTGCCACTTTATATGGATGATACATCGGATGAATATGAATATCTTAGCCGAATAACACAAGATCAAATACATCCAGATAAGAATTCGTCGCCCAGTTCGCATCATCAATTAGTTTGAGAAATCGAAATATAATCGAGTTCTAATGATGTCAGCGCGTCCGAACAACTCACAGCTCGGTTATTTTTCCCTGACCATCGGGTACCACGCTTCATTTGTCTTGCGTCCCATCATCCATCCAGCGCAGATCGGACCCCGATATACCGGACGTTTTAATGGGCAAACCGTGTCCGGACCGCGTATTAGGCAAAACAAAAACGACACATCAATTAGGCAACTTTTGGGGAACGTTTTTTAACATGCGTTCGTTCATTTACGTTAATATATGGGGCGCTGGACCAGGCGTCGCTTCATTAATACCTGCTACGGTGAGGAGGCTGGGGTGGTGCAAAAACTGTGGTACGGGGACCATCGGTAAGTAAAACGTGAAATCCTATTTTCACATCAACATAGATGCATCGAAAAGCTGAAACTTGAAACATTCTTACTGGAACGGTCTGGAAACAGGAGACATTCTGCAATTTATTCATATTGTCCTCAATTTTTGAACAGTTTTCTTCAATTTTCCTTTGAAAATATGGTGATTCGAAAATATAGCGAATAAAGGTATATTCGAAAATCTTTGCGGAGAATATAGAGTACCAAAATATTTTAGCCTATCTGTAATAATAATAAGTTATAATAATAAGTTTATCGTAATTGCCTTACATATAGGATCACAAATGGCAGGTGTTTAGCCAGGCTATTCTTCCACTCCTTCAATATGAACAAGAAAACACAAAAACTCAATACTTTAAAAATTATTCCAGAAATTAACACGTTATTCCTTAATAAGAGACCTGAAATAATAAATCTGAAAACTAAAATTATTCGCCCAATACATGATAAGTTGAAAGCAATAACAGGCTTTCCAGTCTCAAAAAAACAAAAGAATATCAGACAATTTCTAGTAAAAACAAACTTTCATCATAAATATATCCCTAAACAATATAAAATTTTTGAACCATTTCACAGTTTGTTAATGAAGAATGTAGAATTTCAGTGGACTGATTCTTGTGAGAAATCATTCAACAAAATGAAGAATTATTTGGCTACTGCTACTATTTTAGCAATTTTTGATACAAATTCACCTATTTATCATTCGAAAGTATGCCAGTATTGAAGGAATTGGGGCCATATTAAAACAGCGTCAAAAAGGCGGAACAATGAAACTAGTAGCATATTTTCCGAAGATATTAAACCAATCATGAATGCCAATCTCTGACATTTTTCATATTTTTATACAGATTTGATTTATATCAGTAGTGCTTCTAGACCTCGAATTAATGCATGAACATGTGTGCTGTAGAAGAATTCTACTCATTTCGAGGTTGGCATAAACAGTGTGCTAGTCGATCCAGAATAAAATCAATATCAGAATACACTATCAGAAACTGATAATGCAAGGACAATTGGTGAGCAGAATCTCAGAGAACGATAGTAATCAAATGGGAATCATCCAATCAAAATGAATTGTTTTGAAAAAAAAATTGTCTTGTCAACAGCGATTAACCAAATTTGAGAATAGTAGTGTCACCATAATGTCCTGAAACATGGAATGATGACAGGGATATTCAATATTCATCAAGTATCAGTCCAATCAAATAGTGACATAATTTTTCCACCCTCAACCTTGAGAAACTGATAGTTCGAGTAAAAAAGGACTCATCTCTGAGAAAGCTAAATCTCAGAGATCGATGTTAATCAAACGAGAATCATCAATCCAATCGAAACGAATTGCTTTGAGAAAAAGTATTATCTTATCAACAGTAAAAATCCAAATTCTAGAATAGTTATATTTCTATGAGACCTCAAAACATGATTCGATAAAAGGATAACAAATATTCATCAAGTATCAGCTCTATCAAATGGTAAAATAGTTTTTCTACCCCTCAGAATGAGTAATGAAAATAATTCGAGTATACCAAATTTAACGTACTTTTAAGCGGCGCTATTCAACATCCCGTACCACGTCAGTTTCACAGATCTAATAATACACAAGTCAATTTACGTCTTCGTATTTAACAAATCTGGGGCACTTAGGAGGCGACAAATGAAAAATGAATCGTGAGACGCGTCTTGAAAGATGTAAACAACGCATATTTTACTCTCATCGTCATTAGGAAATCGTCGGATTTATAACCCCATCTGTTCCTCGCGTCACATACCGTACCGGTGACTAATGACAGCTCGTGACGCTTTGTTTTACGGATAAATTTGCTTTCTAGGCGTCCATACGTCAGAAAGTTCGGGGGCGGACATGGATGAATTAATCGCCCTGTATATTACTGCCTTCAGATTCCTCGCTCACCAAGTCGCGATGCTCGATTTTTGTTGGCGTAGAGACATCATTTTTCTAAGTTACTTCAGGATTATTTATTGCGACACAAATCACAACGAGTAATCTTGGTCTTGTTCGTTTAATAAGGGGAAATTCTTGATTACACTGAGGGAAAAGGATTGGAAACAACGTCCAAGGATATATTACAAGCTTTCACGTCGTCCTCTGTAGTAGGTAATAATATTTTGTGTTTCAACTTTCCTAAGTTTGTAAGAACATATAGGGAACTTCGAATAATGTCGTTTCCGGAGATTTATATCTACGAGTGTTTATTCTATGCCAGATCAAATGTTTATTGGGTCACTCGAAATAGCGATTTTCACATCTATAACACCAGGGAGGAAGTTAGGTCGTCTTCTTTTAGGCTGTCCAAATCCCGAAATGGTGCTAACTTTATGACCTGAAAGATCTTCAATAGACTGCCTGTGAGAGTTCGTCAGATGCCACTATTAAACTTTAAGAAGATCGTTAAGAACTTTTAGATAGACAAGAACTTTTTCTTCAGATGACTAATTTGAAATTTACTTTAACTCCATCTGATATTACATTTTGCTATTTTTGCGCTTTGTATTTATTTATGTTAGTGTTTTTTTTCATAGTCATCTGTGATGTGCGGTGTTTTTCCCGTTCCTGAGAATATTATTCTATAGCTACATTGCTTGATATATTTTATAATCTGATTTCTTGACGTTCTTCGACATTTTATTTTATATTTGTATTCTTTTTACTGTTGTTCATCATACGTTTATAACATAATTGAACTTACTTACTTACTTACTTACTTACTTACTTACTTACTTACTTACTTACTTAGTTACTTACTTACTTACTTACTTACTTACTTACTTACTTACTTACTTACTTACTTACTTACTTACTTACTTACTTACTTACTTACTTACTTACTTACTTACTTACTTACTTACTTACTTACTTACTTACTTACTTACTTACTTACTTACTTACTTACTTACTTACTTACTTACTTACTTACTTGCTTGCTTGCTTGCTTGCTTCTCTTACTTACTTACTTACTTACTTACTTACTTACTTACTTACTTACTTACTTACTTACTTACTTACTTACTTACTTACTTACTTACTTACTTACTTACTTACTTACTTACTTACTTACTTACTTACTTACTTACTTACTTACTTACTTACTTACTTACTTACTTACTTACTTACTTACTTACTTACTTACTTACTTACTTTCTTACTCACTTACTTACTTACTTACTTACTTACTTACTTACTTACTTACTTACTTACTTACTTACTTACTTACTTACTTACTTACTTACTTACTTACTTACTTACTTACTTACTTACTTACTTACTTACTTACTTACTTACTTTACTTACTTACTTACTTACTTACTTACTTACTTACTTACTTACTTTCTACTTACTTACTTACTTTACTTACTTACTTACTTTACTTACTTACTTACTTACTTACTTACTTACTTACTTACTTACTTACTTACTTACTTACTTACTTACTTACTTACTTACTTACTTACTTACTTACTTACTTACTTACTTACTTACTTACTTACTTACTTACTTACTTACTTACTTACTTACTTACTTACTTACTTACTTACTTACTTACTTACTTACTTACTTACTTACTTACTTACTTACTTACTTACTTACTTACTTACTTACTTACTTACTTACTTACTTACTTACTTACTTACTTACTTACTTACTTACTTACTTACTTACTTACTTACTTACTTACTTACTTACTTACTTACTTACTTACTTACTTACTTACTTACTTACTTACTTACTTACTTACTTACTTACTTACTTACTTACTTACTTACTTACTTACTTACTTACTTACTTACTTACTTACTTACTTACTTACTTACTTACTTACTTACTTACTTACTTACTTACTTACTTACTTACTTACTTACTTACTTACTTACTTACTTACTTACTTACTTACTTACTTACTTACTTACTTACTTACTTACTTACTTACTTACTTACTTACTTACTTACTTACTTACTTACTTACTTACTTACTTACTTACTTACTTACTTAATTAACTTACTTACTTACTATAATTTCAACACCTGATATTTCAACTACTGGTGTGATGATCACCTTCAGTCTTGACACACTTTACAAATGATATAATCAGATCGCTAAATTATTGAAAATATTGGGAGTACCTGACCAAAGGAGTACTTCACTATAGCCACTAACTTGCGATTGATTTCTGCCCAGAATATATAAATGAAAGCCCGAGTGGAAAACCATATTTGAGAATAGGATTATTTCATCGGGTTCTTATTTTCTTGTAAGATAATTTTGAATATAGTTCATATTGAGAAGAAAAACTGCTTGACGAATATCATATAAAACACATACTGAATTGTTAAACACACGACAACAAAAAATACACTGACAAGCTGAAAAAATAAGAATTACACTTATGAAAAGTGAAATCACAATATCTTAGATAAGTACATACACAAAATCAATTTGGAGGCTGGGAAATCCAACAGTATAGTGGCCCTACAACGGTTTTGGGTTATTGGTGCTAGTGGATTCGATTCCCAACTTCTTCTTGAGCCGTTCATAACTGTATATCCAACTTTCAGTCAAAATTTTAGAAAGAATAATTAGCAATAATACTGCAATATTATGATAAATAACAAAAGATTTGATTTTTGCTACAATTGGGTTATAATTAAGTATTATCAAAAATAATTATTCTATGTATATATATATATATATATATATATATATATATATATATATATATATATATATATATATATATATATATATATTTCCAAATATATAATTTCCAAGATCCACGAATCGTTCATTTTTGGACAATACTGAGACTATTAATCGAAATATTGAAATATTTCAAATGAAACTCTCAGGATGCTGTCTTACTGAGAGTTTACATAAATTGAGATATACAATTCAATGACAAAAAAAATGTTTGTTAATGTTGGCATGAATACAAACAATCAGGTCTCGATGAATTTTCTATTGCCACCAGTTCTCATATGCAGAAGAAGGAGAACATTCATTCGTGAACTAAACACGTGAGCTCCCTCTATGGAAAAAACGACATAAACTCTCTCGAGCATTTTAGATCACTTTCTCGTGACAAGATCAATGTGGGGAGTATATGAAGGCTTTGTAGACTCTGAGAGTTTTATTTGAAATATTTTGATATTTCGATTAAGAGTTTCAGTATTGACTAACTATGAAGGATTCGTCAATCTGGAAACTAGATATAGAGTTCCCGGTAGGGTGTGATTTGGAGCGTTAAGGCAGGGGACCATTCTTACACATCTCCAGACAAAGTTCTGAGGTGTTTGAATAAAATCTCTATAAAGCCTCTACGTACCTACTCCCACTGATCTTGTCACGAGAAAGCGATCTACAATGGTCGAGAGAGTTTATGTTGTTTCTGCGATTGAGCGAGCTCACGTAATTAGTTCACGAATGAATGTCCTCGTCGTTCTGAGGATGGGTTCTTAATCCGTTAGAAAAACCATCGAAACTTGATCTTTTGCATTCATGCCACTGAGGATTCCCAATAAGGTTGAAACAAATGAATGGTATTTCTATTCAACAAGTTCAATGGTTTTTCGTAATTCACTTAATATTCAATCTCGTAAATGATAGGTTGAGTTTTCGTTGGAAATATTTTTGTGGACAGCTCACTGAGATTTTTATTTGAAAATTTCAATTAAGAGGCTTGATATTTCTTTAGAAAATGACTGTAAAATTGATGAATATATTTCTGAAAATTGTGAAAAATTGTAGCTTTTCAAAACCTTGAATTAAATGAATTTCAAGAAAAGAATGTATAGGTAAATTATCCAAATCGATTTATTTGTTAACGACAAATAATGGTTCGAATAATGAAATATTTGTTCATTTGTTAAATGGTAAAATTTTATCAGTCCTTAACGTATTTCTAAGAGCATGTTATCATCTCCAGTTTAGCTGTCCTAGTATATTGTCAAATATAGGAATAAGAATTCTTGAAATTTCAGAAGCACCAAGATGAATATCCAAGAAATAAAGAAGATATTTTTGATTTTTAACATTACACATTGTAATTTACGTTGTCTAAGGTAATGCAACAATAAAAACGACCATTAACACATCTTTAAACCAATTATATAATGCAATATCCTTAATTTGCATAAACGAGTATAGCATCAACTGTCACTCCCATTCAAAATAACAAACACATTCAAGTACAATCGACATGGGAGAGGCAAATCACCAAATTTCCAATTCAATTCTTCACAACTTGTAAAACCAGATACGAGGTATAATCCACAGACGTGATAATATGATTAACAAAGTCATAATTCTAATTTGACCATGTACCATAATTAATAACCTCCAAGCTATGCGATACCAGCATTCATGAAAAAGTTAAATAATTATTAACCCGGACAGGATAGTCGTTGGTTGGGTTTTACGATTGGCCCCCCCGTCGGGGGGCAACCGCTCCACAATTGATAACCTGTTGCGTTTACAGACAGTGTTTGTTATAATATATTTTGGGTGTATTCTAAATCTTAATTTGGTGAATTATGTCCGCATTGACATTTTTCGGTTTTATAACTTATTTTGGATATATGCTGGCGACGGGGGCACTTCCTAATTTCTGCAGGGGGGCCTCACGCTACGGGGGCCGGCCAGTATGTTAAGTGAGTTCGTAATTCTCTCGAGAATGAAGTAAAATATTAAGATAACAAAATATGTGTTTACTAGTTCTTCTTTCACGATATGATAATTATAACCTGGTTTATGAATATTTTCGAGACTTCTATTACATGTTTCTAATCTAAGAACGTTATAATCAATGTTTCGTGATTAATTGATCAGAATTCTCAGCAGATGATCATGACAGTGATTTCAAAAATTAATAACAATATATTCATGAAAATGCAAATTTCAGCTGAAATTATTGAAAAATCACTTCGAAAAGTCATTTGTTATATTAATCGAATTATTTTTAGTTTCCGGCGACTCCGCCATTTTACATTATAAATCTTTATTGTTTCAGATTAAGTTACATTCCATTACTTCCTCAAACACGACACAAAATATTAGAAAATATATATATATATATATATATATATATATATATATATATATATATATATATATATATATATATATATATATATATGAGTCTCTATTTCCTTTGGTCACAGCATCTACGCTTGAACCAATTCGCCAATTTTTTTTTGCTTGCTATTGTCAGGAAAAAGTTCTTATATAAAAAAAAATGAGAAAATTGCCCGGAAAGTAAAAAAGTTTGGGATGCCTTAACTACCATAGTAAATTTCCTGATACATATTGAATTTTCTAATGGTTTTCTAATTGAACCTCAGCGCTTTTAACAATATAAACACATTTAATATAATCTTATAGCGTTTAATATAACATCTACAAAATGGATGCTGTAAATGTCAAAGTGAATGTAAAAAAACTGAATATCGTTCAAACCAGATACTTCGGTTAGAGCTATATTCATAAAATACATAGAGAATAATTAATTCATTATTTTTCAAAGAGAATGTAAACACAACTGAATTTCTAAGTGCACATCACAGTTAGCTCAGAGCTATCTCGCTTAATTTTAAAGGTTCACTTTAATATGAAGTTTAGTAAGTTTGTATAGACTTACATACACGTTACTAACATTACACAATGAATACTTGGTTATAAAAGAGAATACGTCGTTTTCTTTAATTTACGGTTGAATTTTCGGTTTTGAAAATGTCAGCAATTAGACGTACAAACTTAAGTCGCAATCGGTTAAGTCAAAATTACGCCATTGGTACAGGCATTCATTGGTTTCCGTGAATGTACCAGATTCTAAACATTTCATGACTCATGTTCAGCAATAGGTATATGTAATTGATGATGAGATATATGGAAAAAATACTTGCTACGAAATTATGAACTTCTAGTTAAACTATATAATTATTGAAATCGTGTAGGCTTTCACGGCCGGTGTCCATTGTGAAACATGGTGAAATGATTTTCCGGGCTGATTGGCCGTGGTCAACTGGAACTCCTCCTCTTCCAGACGTTTCGTCCCTAACTGCGAGAGACATCTTCAGTGGCGGCGAGTGCTTCGACGTAGTGGCGTACTGGGCGACGACTCTAGAGCAACTGATGACCTGTTGACTAGAGTGCCGATATTTATAGGTCTTCGTGGCTCGGCAATATGTCCGCTTCGCTCTGATTGGTCCACCCCAACGCGTTCGTTGTCTGCTGTTGGACCAATCAGCTTCCGTTTCAGTGCAGGGTGCCAAATGTTCCTTATTCTCATGGTTTCTTCTTTCCGATTGAAATTGTTGCGATGCTTGTGTATCTCGATAGCCTCTCGTTGGAGCCTGGCGTGGTAATTTCGATCCGTGGAGAGAACCTCAGCGTCGTCGTATTTGATATTATGCTCCAAGTTGTTATAGGCATGCTCTGCTACAGCTGACTTCTCAGGCTGAACTCGGCGACAATGACCTTCATGTTCCTTGAGGCGTGTCTTGATGCTACGTTTAGTTGTACCAATATAAACCGAACCACATGAGCAAGGGATTTTGTAAACTCCAGCTGAAGATAGTTTATCCCGTGGATCCTTCGCTGACCGCAACAAATTCCGAACTTGATGGGTTGGCTTGAAAATAGCCCTCACTTCGTGGCGCTGAAGTAATCTCCCGATTCGATCCGTTACTCCTCTGATGAAAGGCATTATTGCCACTCCTCGTTTGGGTTCCTCCGTTGGTGGTACTCCGGTTCCCTTTCTGGGCCTCAGTGCTCTGGTGACTTCTTGGAAAGAATATCCGTTGGCCTGAAAAGCTTGATGTAGATGACTCTCTTCATTTTTGAGTGATTGTGGTTCACAAATCCTACTTGCTCTTTGTGAAAGACATCGAAGAACAGCACGCTTCTGTTTGGGATGATGGTTGGACATTTTGTGAAGGTAGCGATCCGTGTGAGTCGGTTTTCTGTAAACAGTATGTCCTAGCGATCCGTCTTCTCTTCTCTTTACTAGAACATCCAAAAAAGCTAGTTGGCCATTTTCTTCCTTTTCCATAGTGAACTGGATTTGCGGGTGTATACTATTCAGATGATTCAGGAACTCAAGTAACTTTTCTTGTCCGTGGCTCCAAACGACGAAGGTATCATCAACGTATCGGTACCAATGTGTTGGTTTGAGAGGCGAGTTCCTGATGGCAACTTCCTCGAATTCCTCCATGTAGGAATTTGCGATGACCGGACTAAGTGGACTTCCCATGGCGACACCATCTTTTTGTTCATAAAACACGTTGTTATACTGAAAATAAGTAGTGGTTAGAACGTGGCGGAATAGTGTACTGATGTCCCGTGGAAAAATCCTGTCGATCTTGAGTAACGCATCCGTGACTGGAACTTTTGTGAAGAGTGATACCACATCAAAACTCACTAATATATCAGTATCTCGAACAGTGATTAACTTCAGTTTCTCGATGAAATGCGAAGAATCCTTAATGAAGGTAACACTCTGTCCCACATGTGGTTGAAGTAGCCTCGTGAGATGTTTGGCCAGGTTGTAAGTTGGAGATCCTATTGCACTGACTATGGGTCTTAGTGGCACATCTGGCTTGTGAATTTTCGGTAATCCATATAACCTCGGGGACAGGGCTTCGGATACTTTTATCTTCTTTTGAAGTTCTTCTGGGATGGACGAGTTCTTGATGAGGTCGTTTGTTTTACGTAGAATTGATGCTGTGGGATCTCTTTTCAACATCTTGTAGTTTTCCGGTTTCAGTAGGTCTTGCACTTTCTGGTGATAATCTACAGTGTTTAACACAGTGGTGGCATTCCCTTTATCTGCAGGTAGAATTATTATGTCCTTGTTGTTGCGAAGGTCCTTCAACGCTCTCCTTTCGGTGTACGGAATGTTTGACTTTGGTGGCCTGGCGTGTTGTAATATTTTTGAACAATCTCGGCGGATTTCTTCTGCTGAATCTTGTGATAGATTTCTTATTCCTGCTTCGATATTGGCAATGATCTCTTCAACTGGAACATTCCTAGGTGTAACGGCAAAATTCCCTCCCTTAGCAAGAATTGATTCTTCATGATCTGAGAGCTGATGGCTTGAGATGTTGACGACTGTCTTATTTACGTCCAGAATGGGCCGTGGTTTAGTATTGGTATCACACTGTTCAAACTTTCTCTTCTGTCGTTCCGTGCTTTTCTTCATTTCCGAGGACATGGTGTTGTAAATAATTCTATCCACACGCTCCCAGTCCCAGTTGTTCATCTTTTGACTAATCAGGAGATGGACGGACAAAAGCTCGGAATCCAACTTGGCCAGTTCTCGACGAGTTTCATGAATCCGTTCACGTAGTAGTGCTCTCTCTAACCTGTTGTAGATCCTGTGGGATGCTGCTGTATTGAAATGACGTTTCGCACGAAGAAACTTTGGAATCACATTGTTGTCCCTGCAACGAAGTAGAAAAATTAGCGAACTTACCTGGTGGGCTTTTTCTTCCTCAATACTTCAAATCGTCGAACCTGCTTGTAGACTTCCTCCCCGTAGAGGCGGTTAATGAAATCGTGTAGGCTTTCACGGCCGGTGTCCATTGTGAAACATGGTGAAATGATTTTCCGGGCTGATTGGCCGTGGTCAACTGGAACTCCTCCTCTTCCAGACGTTTCGTCCCTAACTGCGAGAGACATCTTCAGTGGCGGCGAGTGCTTCGACGTAGTGGCGTACTGGGCGACGACTCTGGAGCAACTGATGACCTGTTGACTAGAGTGCCGATATTTATAGGTCTTCGTGGCTCGGCAATATGTCCGCTTGCTCTGATTGGTCCACCCCAACGCGTTCGTTGTCTGCTGTTGGACCAATCAGCTTCCGTTTCAGTGCAGGGTGCCAAATGTTCCTTATTCTCATGGTTTCTTCTTTCCGATTGAAATTGTTGCGATGCTTGTGTATCTCGATAGCCTCTCGTTGGAGCCTGGCGTGGTAATTTCGATCCGTGGAGAGAACCTCAGCGTCGTCGTATTTGATATTATGCTCCAAGTTGTTATAGGCATGCTCTGCTACAGCTGACTTCTCAGGCTGAACTCGGCGACAATGACCTTCATGTTCCTTGAGGCGTGTCTTGATGCTACGTTTAGTTGTACCAATATAAACCGAACCACATGAGCAAGGGATTTTGTAAACTCCAGCTGAAGATAGTTTATCCCGTGGATCCTTCGCTGACCGCAACAAATTCCGAACTTGATGGGTTGGCTTGAAAATAGCCCTCACTTCGTGGCGCTGAAGTAATCTCCCGATTCGATCCGTTACTCCTCTGATGAAAGGCATTATTGCCACTCCTCGTTTGGGTTCCTCCGTTGGTGGTACTCCGGTTCCCTTTCTGGGCCTCAGTGCTCTGGTGACTTCTTGGAAAGAATATCCGTTGGCCTGAAAAGCTTGATGTAGATGACTCTCTTCATTTTTGAGTGATTGTGGTTCACAAATCCTACTTGCTCTTTGTGAAAGACATCGAAGAACAGCACGCTTCTGTTTGGGATGATGGTTGGACATTTTGTGAAGGTAGCGATCCGTGTGAGTCGGTTTTCTGTAAACAGTATGTCCTAGCGATCCGTCTTCTCTTCTCTTTACTAGAACATCCAAAAAAGCTAGTTGGCCATTTTCTTCCTTTTCCATAGTGAACTGGATTTGCGGGTGTATACTATTCAGATGATTCAGGAACTCAAGTAACTTTTCTTGTCCGTGGCTCCAAACGACGAAGGTATCATCAACGTATCGGTACCAATGTGTTGGTTTGAGAGGCGAGTTCCTGATGGCAACTTCCTCGAATTCCTCCATGTAGGAATTTGCGATGACCGGACTAAGTGGACTTCCCATGGCGACACCATCTTTTTGTTCATAAAACACGTTGTTATACTGAAAATAAGTAGTGGTTAGAACGTGGCGGAATAGTGTACTGATGTCCCGTGGAAAAAAATATAATTCCTTGATATGGTCAAAGGCCGCAATCTGAATCAGACCAACTGTTGTCGATTCAGTAAATGTATCTAAAGTGTCACAGAGGTAACTATCAAGATAGTAAAAGCAGAGCAGGGACATCTCCCTCAAATGTTTCAATAATTTTTTCATTGGAAACAGATTGATTGCTTTATTTTGGGCAATTAGTCAAATTTTGTTTTTCGTTTAATGATATCAATTTCACCTGCTAAGGTCATTTCTCACTTATCAAAACAGATTAAATTAATCCACTAAGAAGCAAATAATGAATAGGAAGAAGCATTTTCAGTAAAATCACAACTTTGATAAAGCATTGTTTTCTCTAGGCACCAGGTATGGCCATTACCACATACAAAATTATTACTATAAAACCCACTATTTTAAGTGGCATTGGTATGACCCTTGGATCTCCAAGATTGATCACCAATGACCTCCGCCCACTATATTTGGATCTCCACTGAGCATAAATAGAACATTTCAAATTGTATATATCGTACACTGATTGAAATCTGCCAGGCACCAAATAGATGTAATCTATTCTCTACATCATATACACTCATATACACGTATACGCACTTCAACGATTTCCGCCTTTGTGAGTGAAAATGGAAATAAGGTAACAACACAGAGGACTCAATTCTTCTCAACTTGTTATGGAACCTAACTCATACCTCCACCCATAACTGCCAAAGAGTACTCTTTATAAACGCTTTCTCATATGTGAAAGTTACAGACGTCACATCTGCAGTGCTTGCCTTGCAGCCTCGTTCGTTTCCTCGAATACCAATATGACTGGCAGTCCAAAGGAAAGTGATTCAGTATCGTCGTTTTTCCGGTGGTGTAAAGACTACAGTGCGGTACACTAGGCTTATACAGATCATGAAAAGCACTGAGGGAATCACATACGGTAACGACATGTAAAATAACACAACACATTGAACAGTACAACAGCCAATGCCTTATTGCATACTGTTCTACACAATATGTTGTACATTGACTGATTCATAGTTTAGGAAAACATCTCCGCTTCCGCGATGTCAAATGCGCATCATTAGCCGATTTCCGGTTTGAATCCATCCGTAGGTATAGATGACTAAATGGTCTTTATATTTAGCCATATAATTGATAGTAATGTTAAACATATAATTGATAGAAAGCCGAAGGTCTGCGTCTTTAAGCAGATAAGCCAGATAAAACCATAATTTTTGTTCAAGGAAAATTGTCACTCATGTCTCTCATGTTATTTAAATATTAATGAATCAAAACATGTACTTCTTATGAGTACCTGAAAAGGGTGTAATTATATATTTTTCATTGCACTCGGTGTGGAATAGTGTAACATTTTGGGGGCCAAAGTGGAAAAATTTAAATGTTCTGTTACTGATATTGAGGCAAGTTTCCTAAGATCTGCATAATCAATGTTAAAATAATCATATATGTGTATGTAAAATGTGCATGTACGGATATGTGTAAATGTATATAGTGTAAATATGTGTGTACATATGTGTGTGTATACATGTATGTATATGTGTGAATATATATATGTATGTGTATATGTATGTATAAGTATAACCAGCATTTAAGTTTTTCATATTTTTCAAATTTTATTTCATTAGTTGTGATTTCATATCAAAATTTCCTTTTTTTTATCTTTTGTTCATTCAATTTTTGTTTTAGTATCAGTTGTCTTTGCTGTTTTGTAATTAGGAGCTGTCCTGTAAAACAGTGTGTGTTAATATAAATAAATATAAATATTATTTTTTTTCAATTACTATATCAGTAGGTGATTATAATTTATTGATAGTTTTATTATGATTTATTTTTGATTTGTTTACTGATAAATCTTGTCATACTTGTATTGTATTTAGGTAGGTACTGATTCTGTTAAGGAACATATTGAATTGTAAAATTTAAAATCAATTGGATAAATACCACAAAATTTTGATATTTTTTTCTAATTAACAAACGGGTTACTAACAAATAATATGAAATTTGACACAACTCTTTTGACATCAGCCATTAACAAGAGTTTACTAAGCTTCTGTAGTACTAATTTCGTGATGGCTGGGTATCCCAAAAAGTACATATGTGCAGTGTATTTAAACATTTCCTGGAATTTTGCTAAGTGTTTTTAATCATACGTTACATTTGGTATCAATATTTTATTCAATAGGTACATGTCTCAGTATTTTTTAATTGATTGTCTTGAAATACATCTCGCAATCGTTGACGATGATTGCTTCGAATTTAGGATTCAATGTCGACAATTTCAATCTAATTGGGAGGAATCAAGTCTTTTATATTCCACGCAGGAACTTGAGTGAAATTCCGAAACTTCTCTTATGTCCCCCATCGGAATTTCCAAATCCCGGCAAAATTCTACGTGATCTTCCGATTATAGAATGAGAGAAGCGTTCATGAAATTTCAGTGGCTTCCAACTGAGCCAGAATATGTCTGGTATATCTTTCATTATATGTTGGTCATATTATATATTATATCATTAGTGGGCGTTTTTGATCGTAAATCCATAAATTGGTGTCCAAATTATGGATCATTCGATAGACATATAAAAAATCGAAAAATATAATATATATATATATATATATATATATATATATATATATATATATATATATATATATATATATATATATATATATATATATATATATATATATATATATATAATATAATAGATGTTGCAAATATAGTAGATACTTGATGTTTCCATGACTTTCTTTTGATTCCTGCAGATGGAATTTACGAAGTAAGGAAGGAGCATCTCTCATGAAATAACTGGTATCAGTTCTTTATTTCAATAAATATCAACGAAAAGTGAAAGTATTTCGTTACGGAAACATTATTTGATTGATCAAAGTAAAGAAAAGTTGAATAAAATGGCCAAATTTGCGGAATTTTCAAATTCTTAATGAAAAGTTCTGTAATAATTTTATTTGATATGAAATATATATTAACGTTAGATTTTCAAAAAAAAAAGCAGATTTCAAAGTAAAATGAAATTCAGCCGAAATATTTTCTCAAGTCTTGCATTTATTTTATTAAAAGAGTAAGTGAAAAATCTTTGAAATTGCCATTAGTGGTGCCTCTGCCTTAATCAATTCATTACTTTTAATTTACTATAATTTAATTTTACTTTTAATAATTACTATCATTTTTTACATATGATTCATATGAAGGAGTTTCAGAGTTGAAGTTGTTGCCTCAATTGATCATGGACGTGGCACAACTGATAATAATAATAATAATAATAATAAGTTCTTTATTCTCAACACGTATAACACCCACTTACAGAAAATAATAACAATTTTAATACTAACTAAATAATTGAAAAGAAAAAGATATAACAAAGAGCTCAATCTAATCTAAAAAATAGTAACTGAGTACTACATTATAGCATTCAATGAATTATTACAAAGACTCAAACTAAATCAATTCATTTTAGTCAATTTTCTTTGTTCACATAATTCCTGATAATAAATTCTATGTAGTCAAAGTGAATCTCACAATCACAACTCTATTGAATGTTTACTCCATAAACCAAATGGGGAATTGTATTAGAGAGTTGGTCCTCGGAGTCTCTAGGTGAAATAATTTTTTCTGTATTACGAGAATTTTTCCTAGTAACACGAAATTTCAAAGCGGACAAGAGAAGAGGACAATCAATACTATTGTGCAGTCATTTGTACAAAAATTTGAGGGATAAAGTTTTTCTCCTGCTCTGCAATGAGATTAAACTGAATCGACTCAATAACTTCGTTATGATTGACTTCTCTCTGTGGATAAACTTTATCTTCCCTCCAAACTAAGAATTTCAAGAACCTTTTCTGAATAGCCTCAAGATGGCGTTGATGACAAGTGTAAATGGGATGCTAGATCATGCTGCCATACTCCAACTTGCTACGGATTAGGGTATTAAATAGTCCTATGAATGTTGAGGAATTATTAAAATATTTGCCATTACGTATAACGAATCCATATATTTTTGGAGCAGATCAAATAAGTTGGGTGATGTGTGGGACAAAATAAAGTTTGTGTTCGAAGACTACACCAAGATCTCTTTACCTTATCAGAACGAGAAGGAACCTGACCACCGACGCTGTAATCACAGTCAATTCGGTTTCTTTTCCTTGTGAAAGAAACAACATTACACTTTGACACATTCAAACTCAAATAATTATCCTCGAATCAACTAGCAACATGGTTTAGAGCGAGGTGAAGATGAACACATTTCTCCTGTGATCTAATTTCATGATATAGTTTCAAATCGTCTGCGAACATCAAATGTGGAGAGTGAATATTATTCATCAGATCATTCACGATCAGAATAAATAACAGTGGTCCAAGATTAGACCTTTGAGGTATTCCAGAGGTAGATATGAACTCAGACGACTGCATACCCTCCAGCTGTACGAATTGACGTCAAGCAGGTAAGAATGAAAAGGTTGGTGAGGTAACTGATGAGTTCCTAGTAGAACTAAACAGTCTGTCTTGTGCTTATATCGAGAGTGTTTATATGAAATTTTTTTCGCATAATATCCTTACATTTCTACCCAGTTTGAATCCTATTTTAGATGAATAAAAATCAGTGTATTGATAAATTGTTCGATTCATTCATTTTCTTTCGTTCCTTCAATTTTGGAACTTATTCTTTTCATTTCCATTGATTGAATTATTTTGTTTCCGTATTTTCTGGCTCCTTTTGAAAATTGAAATTCAATAAAAAATTAAATGAATACCTATATAAATTATTCAAATTTTCATAACAAAATTTTTTCAATTTGCTTTTCTTTTTTTTTATTCTAATTTCTTCTGTATTTTTTCCATAAAAGCTGATTTCAAAAAATTTCAGTTCTATAAAAAATTATACTATACCTTATAAAACCTGATGGCAGTCATATAATATTCCCGTATGCCTTTGCCCAATCGTCGTCCATCCCTTCAACCAACAATTACTCCGAAGCAACAAAGTGATGTATCCGCGTCTTATTCGTCCCATTGTTTCATTGTTCGCGCGTTCGTGGGACCCGCGGAGACGGCGGGGGCCCCCGTGATTTATTAGAGCACGCGGAGAATGCAGCCGGCGCCATCGGGGGCGCCCTCGGAGCCCCCCAGGGCCCCACCGTCGCTCGAGATTCACGGTTATCGTTTATTCGACGGTCCGGCATGTTTGTACGTGTAACTATGGTGATGGACAATTGCGGAATTTCCATTGTTTTGCGGCAACGCCACCTTGTTTATTGGGGTTAGAAAAGGTAGGGAAACGTTAAGGAATTTTCCGCGACAGAGATCTTATAGATCGGTGAGATAGGGCTTGAAGTGCCTACCGATTTTATAAACGGAGCGTTTAATGGCCTTCGGAGTGTAGTTGCTGTAGAATATGTCGAATAAAAACGAAAAATAAGTGAAATACTTGTCCATATGACCCATTATAGAAATACCATAGTATAACGGTTATGAGTATTATATAGTATTGTGTATACGAGGTTGTTAT
This sequence comes from Henosepilachna vigintioctopunctata, assembly GCA_030704895.1. Classification (NCBI taxonomy): domain Eukaryota; kingdom Metazoa; phylum Arthropoda; class Insecta; order Coleoptera; family Coccinellidae; genus Henosepilachna; species Henosepilachna vigintioctopunctata. Next base: position 1,234,441 of record JARQZJ010000074.1, on the reverse strand, counting down.
TTAGATTTTTGTCCAAATAAGAAAGAAAATGTTTTGTAGTAGAAAGAGTTTATTGTTTTTCGAAATATAAATACACGTTTCCATAAGCTTTATTTCATCAGCAATTTTGGTTCAAAACATTTCAAAAATATACTTCTTCGATGAAAATACTCTTCATATGTAGAAAATTACTGACCACATAGATAATTTCTTTTAATCCGTGGAAAAAAATTAAGGGTATCTAGTAGATGCTGCACGAGTATGTTAAGTCACTCATAAATTCAAGATTTTGGCAGCGCTTGTAATAATTTCTTGAAACCAATATGTGAAATCTCGCAATTAAATGTTTTGCATTTTTTTTGCAAAAATTTTAATTTTTTTAATATTTCTTATTTTTATATTTCTTCAGTTTTTTTCTTTATTTCACTGGATACTTCTAAAACCAAATGGTTAAGGTCCCATATAATTTTTCAATGAACAAATATAAAGCCGCTTGCTCACCTTGTATGAATATTTTCGAATCTTTTTGGTCCTATCAGTGCCAGTTTTCGTCAATTTCTAAAGAATAATTTGATATTTCATTTTGACTACACTCATAATCATTCCTCAAGATGTTCATTTCCTTCAAAATAGTTTGAATATTAAAAGCAATACTCCATGTATATAAATTTCAACAGTAAAATGGCAACCAATACAGCACTGTTTTCGAAGAAGCCATCGTAATCGTGAATCAAACGTCATAATTTCCAAATGAAAATGTGTATATTTAGGAAACAGTCATGTCATTACCATTTAGTCCTTAAAAACTCTCTTGGAAACATAAAATTAGGGACTTTTATATCCAAATTGTTGTACGACAAGTGCATCAATTTTCTGAAAATTTCATCAATTTCATGCATTGTGAGTGTTTTATTCTATTGCTAATTTTGTTAATTTTTTCGATTTGTATTAGGCCCCATATATCTCATATATTTTGAATTCAAGGGCCATATTTTGCCATAAAAAATATATAGATATATATTTTTTGTTTGATCTAAGTATACTTTTCACGCACTCTATAGCATTTTTTCAATTGCTCTTCCACAATTTAGTCTACAGTTTCAAATTTTAGTGCTTCAATTCGAATTAATCTTATATTTAGTGTTTTTGAGATTCATCATTTCAAATTCAATTTACTCATTTGATCTAGTTCTCACTATCATAATTTATTTTTAATTCTCAAACACTATATTTTTATTATTACACGAAAATTAAAATTGAAGTAAATTAGTATGTCAAAACATCTACAAATAGCTACAAAACAGCTACAAATAGTATTTTTGGTAATTTACTATTGATTACAATAATGACTAACAGTTTGAATGAGAAGAAAACACTAACGTTGCAGGCAATTTTTTGCAGATTTTTTTATTGAAAAGTTTTTGTTGATTTATTTCGTTTTAGAAATCTTGTGATCAATTTATATTTATGTCTCAACTTTAAATCTTCTTTTTGATTTTTGTGAGTTACTAATTTTTTTTACAACCTTGAGCAAGTGCTTTGTATGCTTCTCAATTTTGAATACTCGACTCAAATTTCGAATCTAAGTTCGACAAACTAACGGAAATTGAGCTTTTATCGTTAATTTTGCGTATTGTTTAAGATTTTATACCTATTGCTGGTAATAATTTCACTTTCAAATGAGAAACTATTCTATTTTAAATTGGTGGTATGTCAGATAATAATAGATACATCCCAACAAAGCCAAACAAAATCAATCAGTTCTAGAAAATCGACATACAAATCACACAACGAAGTTTCAACTCAATTTCGACTAGACAAAATGCCAAAATCTGTTCATAGCGAACAAAAGGAAGACTGTAAATTACGTTGTCAAGCTGTATCTTCTTGGTCAGAGTCATCATTCTTTGTCAACTTAACTATTATTTCTATGTAAAGCCTTCAGGGGGGACAGATCCGTTTTATGTATTTACACAAGAATCATTGTTGACAAACATTTTCTTAACAAAAATTTCATGGTGGCCGCCCAGTTGGACGTCTTCAATTTCACACAGTGAAACCGATCTCGAGAATTCGTACTAACTGACCTGCTCCGTTGGCTATTATGCCTTTCGGGCCCCGGAGCTATATTTAGTGGGTGGTTTCCACCCTGTTAGTATTCGTGTTCGTCTGTTGTCCATACAAAACCTTTCTAAAATCCGTTCATAATGACATAATGACATCCAAACATATTTCAACTTATATTGCTTTTATCTTGGTAAAATCCTTGAAAAATTTACACACATTTCAATCTATATTTTTCATATTTTTAATGTGATATTCGATTGTTTGCGACCAGATCAGTAGACGAAATGGTAATTCATATTGCAATATAAACATCTAATTCAGAGTATTAATTCATGAAGTACACAGAACCTACAAAACATTTTCTTGCCTGTTCATTGTTTAACAAACATTTATATTCAACAACAGAATTTTATAAAGAAAAATTTAATTTTCAATTGATAAATTGAAACTTTGAAGTGAAGACTTTAAAAACTCTCGAAATGAATGACAGTTAATGACAGAAACGAATTTAACATTAAAAATTTAAATAGAAAATCAATTTTTTTATATAAATCACAGAAACTTGCACAGCATTGTAAGTTCGATATTATCTTCATCGCCATGAGAAAACCTCTGATGAGGTTCATGGATAGCACGATAAAGAATTTATGGAGATTTTTGAATATATATATATATATATATATATATATATATATATATATATATATATATATATATATATATATATATATATATATATATATATATATATAGTTTTATAATACAGTATATGATGAAGTATGGTTATCACATCTAATTAAATTGCTTCAAGTTGTTTTTTTTACATCTTTCAAATCTTAGATGGATTTTAGATCTTTTCTGTCTTTGATTGTACTTTCCAAATTTTTAAGTGTATTTCTTAAATTTAAAGTTTCATACCCTTATATTGTTAAATTTATACTTTCTACAAATACTTCTTATATTTATGTAGAGCCACGGCCACCTTTAATAAAGGCCATGAAATGAATATCTGTCATAGAGTAGACAGTGGTTGAGCAATCCCGCCATTAGTTGAGCTAGCATATTAATGCAAATAGGACGCTTCCCAAAACTTTCGCAGTTTAAAGTTGAGGAATGTAAGCTTTTGGTGTAAATTCTATATTTTTCAATTGTGTATAGGGTAATACATGTGTTGATGTTGATAATTTGTTCAAATCTCAACATCAAACTATAAAAAAATCAAGTGTTTAGTTTGTTTACAAATTTCAGTGAAACGAAATCAATTTTGTGTTGTTTAAGACTTTCGTAGTTTGAAGTTGAATATTTTAAGATTTCAGTTCTAATCCTCTATTCATCAATTTTCTATAGTGTTATTTAGGCGCTAGTGTTGATAGTTTGTGGATAACATAACATCAAATTATAAAAACGAAGTGTTTTGTGTACCGATTTAATCGAATCGAATTTGTGTTATGTTTTGAGTACGGATTACTTACAAATATTTTTTTCGTGAAATATAGTGTAGAGGATAGGTATTCCGTAGATGATTCAGTAAGTTTCAAGCTTGGGATAGGTGAGTTTCTAATAAGTATATTTTCTAACCTATTTTTTATTACCGATAACCATCGAATAAACAGATCGCTATTCACAAATCTAACAACAATAACACATTCTTTCAAAATCCAAACTTTCCTCAAAACAGAATTATTGGAAGCTATGATATTATTTATAATATTTCAATTATTTGCAACGGGGAGGACTGAATATACCTACAGATTTAATTAAAAATGTCTTGTTTCACATGTGTGCCATATTTGAAAAAATTATTAATAATATTTATCTCGAACGGGCCTTTTTGAATAATATACACCAGAAAGCAATTTTGTGTAATCTCACTATTTTAAGAGTGTCATTGGATGAGTCCTTGAAAGATTTTTATTGTTGCTGTTTATGTGGGGAAGACAATAAAAATATTCTGAACATGCTGTGCTCCATTTTTTCGAATATCTTATTGAATGACTTCACAAAAAAAAAAATGAAGCCGGACACGAGAAAACTTAATCAAAAAATAAACGAAGAAAACTCAAAACTTTCAAAAAGTAGTTTGTTGGTTGCGCTAATCAGAAATATAATATTTATTTATACTTAGGTAAATAATTCAATTTGAGTAATTCCTACAGCGTTTCTTTCAAGGTTCCTATTCTCTCAAATAATTCAATAAATTTGGTTAGGCAACTTTTCATGTATATAAATCCCACTGACTAATGGAAGTATTTTTTACGCAGTGGGGCTTTATCGAAAACATCGTTGTCTTCTTGCAGTAATAAATGTTTTACATTTTTCTGTTACAGAATACACAATACCCAATACAATATTCGATATATTATAAATACTAATAACATTTCTTGTTTGTTCGCAATATTCAAAAAGATTTAAAATAATACTTGAAAGTTTGGGAACATCCGCCTAGGATAGTATACAACTGTGCTCAATTTGGCAACACCGAGGGACTACGCTCTTCATGGCCTGCATTAAAGGTGGCCGTGGTAGAGCACTCAGAACCTGTAGACCTATACAGCTTCTATTACAATTATATTGCTAGGTACCTACTTATATGGAATATTATGAATGCTGTGAGGTTCTTTCGAAATAATAGTTTCGATTTTTGATTTTGTATAGACTTGTTCATTTTAGATTGGTGCGGCGTGTGCTATTAGTATTTTTCTTGGTTATTTCTATCATTAAGTCACTACTACTGATGTTTATGTCATTAAATGATAATGATCATGATAAATGATAATTATTCTTTTCGATATTTTGATAGAGCAATTTGTAGAGGAGGCCTAGAAATAAAAGATACACATTTTGTTTTTGTGTTTGTAAATATAACTTAAAAACCGAAGTAAGTATAAGTTAGTCGAAGCCTACATATATTAATAGAAATATAAGTTTTTCTGTTACAATTTCACGTTTCATGAAAAATTGGGAAAATGGCAGTACATTCTTTTGAAGACTTAGAATTAATCCTATGAATATTTTGCGAGCTGGCTATATGAGTTTGTTAGGATGAGACGCCCCACAATCGTGAGTAATAAATAATACGAACATTGGAATCGACATCCATGATGACAAGTTATACTGTGTCGTTCTAAAGGGAATATATTAGTTGTACCACTTTCATCGCCAATTCGTGGCCTGTCTTGATAATGAATATTGCACAAGAGATGTGTAAAAGACCATCATTGCATGTTCCTTGTAAAACTAAGAACATGCAAGACTTCTTTTTCCACCTATATTGCCTACGTAATACTTGAATTGTCCCAAATGCTAGTATATATTTATTTATATATGTTGCAGTTGTTCTGCGTACTCCTTGTGTGATATTGATTGATTGCCGACCAGTGAACATCTAATGCAGGCTCAATTCTCCCGATTCCTGGAAATCGGTACGAAAGCGTTCGTTGCTGACAATGCCTCAATCTGCCTACTCCTTGTCAGATATTATAACCTACTTATGTTATCTAGTTATAGATTTGTATGCATCTACAATCTCAAAACACCTGCGATTAACTCTGGCCCAAAACCTGAGTGACTGCTAAGCGAGAACTGAAAGTTAATGAATTGTACCACACTACAGTTAGCTACTGTGAAGACGGGTGAGGATTGAGTAAGAAACATTTAATGCCAGACGCCAGAGGTTTGAGAACTTCTCGGTACAATTCAATTGGTTCTCTGGTGGATCAAACAACAACTCCTCCAAATATAACAGTTCTTATTATTAGTTCTTCCTAACAGTAATTTCCACTAAGTTCAATAAATGATAATATAATTATATATATATATATATATATATATATATATATATATATATATATATATATATATATATATATGATTTTTTTGTGCTTATGGCACTGAATGAAATATTAAAGAAAATGAACACAAGAACGTTCATTTGAAAAATTGAAATTAATCAAGAGAATGTTATAGTAGAGCTAGATATGTGAACGTGTACGATGTGATGTCTCCATTATCCTTCAAGGGATAAATGTTAGATATATATATATATATATATATATATATATAAAATATACAAGAAAATTGATAATTTTAAGTACTAAAAAAAAAATTGAAACAAATAAGAGATAAATTAATTCTCCTTTAGCTAAAAGGACTTAATCGTTACAACAATATATGATCTACATAAGAACAATTTAAATTGTACAGTTATTAAATTAAAGTAAACTCAAGATTAACAAGATTAATAAAATAAAAATAAAATCAAATATCAATTGTCTCTTCAAATAATGTACTAGAATATTTTCAACACACCAAGCGTACTCAAATTTCCAGCTTTAGGCTGAAAGATCTCATTCTGCCAGACCTTCTCAAAATGGCGATTCTCAATATTTCCAAAACACAATAAAAACGAAACATTAAAAAATCCAAGAGAAGGAAACATAAAAGTGAAATAAAAGTAAAAAAAAAGCCATGAAACATAAAAGCCTCCATCAAAAAAATAATCAAAACTGAACTGAAAATACCTGGACTTACGCATAGATGTATTGTGCGGTTTACTGTGTATCAAGAACACGTACTTTATCCCCTCAAGGGTACTTCTTCTGTTCACAATTTCCCAAAAGCTAACAATGCCAGAAGAATTTAACGACAAATTATCCCAATATTGTACACTTATTCTTTTCAACAATGCTAAATTTCACAAAAAAAAGTATAAAATTTGATAAAGGCCTCAACACGCTTCCTATCTCAATAATAATTAGTTTATAATTTTTAAAAAAACAAACCAGCTTACTTTTTTTCCCAATTAGATTAACTCACCGTCATCTTACAAACAACAATCATGACAATCAGACTTACCTAACAGTAGGCCGATAGAGTACCAACCAAACCTATTAAAACTAAACTCACTCCTCTCGCCCTTTCTGACGAAAATATATGAAACTAAACAAAATTATAACGTTATAATGTTGATTAATTTCCCACCGGAGGACGACTTGCGCCTAATTTTTCCGATTCCTGGAAATCGGTATAAAAGGGATCGTTGCTGACACGGCCTCAATCTGCCTAATCCTTGTCAGCTGAATGAGTTGACGACTGATGATCAACTAATTTTATTAATAGAGCATATTCACGAATTTATACATAAATTAAAACTGCTTAATCGTTAAAATGAGGTTCATCAAACACACAAATCGAGTGTGGTGATCCAATGATATTCAAAATAGTTGCGTTAACCTACTCATTGCCTAATACATTATAATAACAAAGAATACGCCAAAGTATAAATTGAAATATCTGTTGGCAATCTTAAGATTCTGAAAATGACATTTTCAGAAATACAAAACTTTTTCAACTGAACTATCGAAAATCAGCTCTCTTACCACACATCATTTTCTTCCTGGAATGAAATTACTTCCTCACCATTAAGGTTTCCTTCTAATTTAAAGCGACAGTCCATGCAATTTCTCAGAACAAACAATATACATAAAAGCAAATGTTTAATTGAAGATCAAACGTCTAAAACCTAAAGTTACCGGCGATTTATGCGCAATAAAAGTCGAATTCGATCGTCTGCGCAACACAATTATTCCATTTAATAAGTCGTTAACTTCAGCGGAGCTCCCGTACCGGAATATTTGTGGCCGACTTAATTCGTCCTAGCAATCACCGTTAACAATGAAGATAAATGATCTACGATCTCGTTTTATCGATGATATAAATTGAAGAATAAATTGTGGAAATGCGATTATATATTTTAATTGTGCGGACAAGTGGTCAAATTAATGAGTGTTGGTCAAGAAGTCGGGGCCCACGCGCTCTACAGGTAGAACAGAATCAGTTTTGTTGCCCTTTAGGGGGGAACGGCGGAATCTTGTAGGCATCATTGTTACGTTTTGACAGTTATTATTGATTCTCGTATTTCTAACATCACATTCAATAAGGCCAATTGATGTTATGTTTGAATATTTCATTCGGCTGATTTATGCGATGCCTTTACGAATTTATCGTATTGTGTATAGAGACATTCTTTGGATATATCGGCTTAATTTGTTATTTATTGCTATTAGGTTGGATTATGTAGTGAAAAGTTGTAAACATGGGAATCTTTCTCTATAAATATTGTTAATATTGAGTTTCGAAATTAAGAGTGGATTACCTAGGAAACATGATTTATTTAATGGATATTCATTGTTTTGTATTTGATGTCGTATAATGCAAGAAGTTGCTCAACTTGAATTTTAACAACACTCGACATATTTGAAATGGAAAATTGACCCTGTATTGTTATAAATATATAAAAATAGAAATTCATGTACTATGAGTTCAGTTCAATGATGAGTAATCAATTCAATGAGTTTCCATTGTTGATGAAATGAAAATCAGCAAATATGAGGGTAGGTCGAAAATTTTTTTGCTCAGGATACTGATGACTGTTCCAGAAACAAAATTTTTATTCCATGACGTTGTGTAGGGTGCTTTTTTAGGGGTATAGAACTGTAAGCCCGCAAACCAAGATCCTTCCGCAAAATCTTCCATAAAGTGGATGGACACAGATCCAGTTCCTGTGCTCGATGGCGGATGGACTCATTCGGGTCTTCCTCAATGCAACGCTCTACAGTAGCAATAGCTTCTTCTGTACGCACGTCTCTGGGGATGCGAATTGTCAATAAGAGTGAACGTGGAGCGAAAACGTTCAATGGTTAATCGAATTAACTGCTCTGATGGACGATTTTGTCGACGATAAAATGGTCGTAGTGCGCGATACGTATTCCGCACAGAACCACTATTTTCGAAATAAAATTGCACTATTTGAAAGCGTTGTTCAGAAGTGAGTCTTTTCATGATGAATTGCCAAACCAAACTGAGAATAAATCACTTCTCAGCTGTTAAATCGGTTGCCATCTTCAACAGTAATGACAACTTAAATTTCTATACCTCTAAAAAAAACACCCATTATTCCCCAGGGATAATAAATTTTCCGTTCAACTTTTAGGGTAACACAACGAAGTAATTCTCAAGTAACAATATAATAGGCATGGTGGCAGTTTTTGAAAAACGGATCTATAATGTCTAGAAATATATACTATTTACAATAAATAAGATATTTCTGCTGAAATTAAGAGTTTAGTAGGACAAAAATGCGATTTAAAAATATAATTTTTTTTGAAGCACTACTTACTCCACTTGAGATTTTAAACTGAAGAAGCAGTTAAAGGTAAACAACTAAAAACTATTCTTTCAAATATAAGGGAGAAAACGTACGTTTTTTATGTGGAACTTCGAGAATTGAAGCTATATTTAGAATTGTAAGATATGTGAATCCCCAAAATATCGTTGGCAATTTCGAAATATTTCAGTTGAACTACCTAGAGAAATAGCAAGTATATATCTTGATTCCGATTTTGATCCAATTTTTAAAGATTATTATTTAGAAGAAGTTGAAGAAGAGATAAGGAATACCTGAAATTCCATCATTATATGTTCATTTACAAGAAAATTGGTGTATACACTTAGTTCTAGCAAGTCACAGTCGAATTTAGATGTCATTACAGATAATTTAATTCTGGATAAATAATTATCATAACCATAAGGTTAAAAATTTTTGAGAATCATTTGACCATAAGGTTAAAAATTTTTGAGAATGAATCCTTGAGATTTGAAATTGCTGGGGAGAAAATGTTTAAAATATTTTTAAGATGAAAATGCAATAAATATTATACATCTACTAAAATAAAATATGGTTTGGAAACGCCAAGGTTGGCATCTAAGAACTCCTTTAGGAAAACTTTTTCAGAAATTCAGGTTCGAAAAATTTTCATAAAAACGTTGCACGTTATGTTTATAATTTTAGAAATGTAAATAGATCGATGGTGGAATGTGCAATGAAAGAAGAATATATATGTGTATATATCAAATATTATATCAAAAATTCACTACAAGAAAAATAAATCTGTAGTTCTCGTGCTATATTATCGCACTTGTTGATAATACTACTTATAGATACTCGCTATCAAAGTACACTATAACTTTCCTCGATAATTTTTGATAAATTATTCTAGAGAATATTATAGCAGAGCTGGCTAAGTAAAACATGAAAAATTCGATTTCTCCATTGTCCTTCTAGGGATCAATGCTGGAGAATATTAGATTCTCCATTATCCTTCATGGATAAATGTTAAAGAATCTTGAACTCGATGACTACATTTATTGAAAGTCACTGTTTTTATGAAGAGTACCTTGTAGTACGAAACAGTGACTGTCTCACGCTTTCAATAAATCTAGGCATCCATTTCAAGATTCTTTAACATTTATCCCATGAAGGATAATGGAGAATACAATATTCTCTAAAATTGATCCATAGAAGGAAAATGGAGACATCGCATTTTACATGGTTCATATAGTCAACTCTGCTATAATATTCTTTAGAAAATTTCTTTCAAAAATTATTCTGTCATATGTATTAAAAACTTTCATATATATATATATATATATATATATATATATATATATATATATATATATATATATATATATATATATATATATATATATATATATATATATATATATATATATATATATATATATATATATATATATATGTGTGTGTGTGTGTGTGTGTGTGTGTGTGTTCTTTCGTGAAAATGGATGAATGAATATCGTGTCTCAAGCATTTTACCATAATTTTTCATTTTCAACAATCTATAACGAATCTTGCAAAGTTGGTGAACTTTGTTTCACATAAGTCAGGCTTAACTTTCGAAGCTTTAATCTATTCACAATATTAAAAACAAAAACAGTTTTTTTCTCGAATAACTAGAGATTTCAGTAGTAGATATAATATAATATATATCTATATATATATATATATATATATATATATATATATATATATATATATATTATATATATATATATATATATATATATCATGGCATTCATTCAAAAATCTTTATTAAGGAAACCTTTCCTCACTTCATTTACTTGAGAAACGAAATAGTCTGTCTTGTGCCTTCATTCAGTGTGGTACCATCGGCGTCGTCATTAAATGGTAAGATGAAAATATATATAAACTCTTGTACGTTAATATGATTAATCAACATTTAACTCAACAACTTTGGAATGAATATATATATATATATATATATATATATATATATATATATATATATATATATATATATATACCTGATTGAATCTCAATTTTAAAGGAATGAATTTGTGCGTGATTTAGGTACATAAAACTCTTTCTTATATTTCTTTTTTATACCGGCTACTTGAGCTCCATTTTGAAATCAAAACCTTCTGTTCGATTTCGAAACTATTTAAAAATTTCTTCTCATAAAAAAATTAATATTTAGTTTCATCTATTTGTAGGTTAGCTGCCATAACAGGCCATCTTAATTTAAATTATGATTAAAATTTATTATATCATTAATATATTTGCAGGAATACCTTCATTTTCATATATTTAACTGGAAAATGAAGATATAAAAAAATCTTTCTCACTGTATTCCTATTTTTCTTAATTATTCGTAAAAAAGTAAATTTGACGAAACAAAGTTATGAAATCATAATAACTCAACCAGAAAACATATCAAAACAAAACAAAACTGGATCATTAATTACATGCAGAATAATTTGTTTTTCCACCATATGTAAATTTTTTTCTATATTATATTTATGTTAAAAAGAATCGATAAATAGTCAAAGCCACGTGAATATAAATAAAAACTGAAATATGCATAAGCTAAGACAAAACAACTTTTAATGATCCATTATCATTAGCAATATAATTAAAAATTTCTACAACTGAGTTGTTGTTTTGTATCCTACGTAATAGAACCTGAGTTGTCTTGAACTCATGATAATGGTTCATTAACCCGAAACATATTGTGAGTGTTTCGTGTGAGTGTTTTAAAAATTTTTTCGAATTGAGCCAATTGCTTGTGCATTTGTATGCTACATATAGTTAAGTAAGCATCTAAATTGTCACTTATATGAGTATTAACTTATATGTAGAACGCTCTAATTCAACCTTCGGATTTATCTTTGTAAGTCACGTAACTAGGACAATATGTTCGACACACCTTAGTCATATGCTGATAGTGTCGTATAAGGACATTTCATCACGAAAAACTAATTTTCTTTTGGTTTACTGCAGAATAGACAATTTCGCTGGCGTGATGACGAGGAAAAATTGGACCTGGATTGAGTATTTCGTGTTAAATATGACAAAGTCGTGTCAACACCCCATTTCAAGAACGTCGCGCCCCCCGGAGACAACCACCGCTAACGGACGGTCGTAAATTTTCCACATTCGACTGGAAATTCCGGGAAATTAACATAACGAAATCCACAGCGTTTTGTCGATCGGTGAAGTGTGTGGTGGGATGGTCTGTTTAGAGGGGTTGAAACAGTTCACGTTGTCAACAGGACAGTTACCCTCATTCTAGTAGAGCGTTCGCCAACCCGTCGATCCAGAGGTACTAGTAGCTCGCAAAGGAAATTCTGGTAGTAATAAGCATAATAATAAATGATATTTATTTCAAAAGAAGTAATATCAATCAAAATTAGCATAATAACACATATTCCAGTAATCATCCAAGGAGTATGGTTCCAATTGAATCAAAAATGTTCTAACAGTACTTTTGAATGAACTCAGTTTCTCAAATCTGTTTACACTATCCGGAAGTTCATTGAATAATCTCACAAAGGTGTAGTCTGGATGTTTCTCAGAAGCTGTCAGTTTATGCTTAGGAAAGCGGTAATTCAAGTAACGTGTGCTGTAATTTCATTGCATTTATCAAATTTCTCCCTATTTTAGTGTACAAAAATGAGATTTTTCAGGATGTAATGAGCATATATTGTCAAAAAGTTATTTTTCCGAAAATGTCAACAGGTACAAAAAGAGTTAAATCTCTGCTCTTAGCAGATTTTTCGAATATAGATCATATTTTTTTAAAGTTATTTTTCCGAAAATGTCAACAGGTTCACAAAGTAATTTGTTTATGGAGAGTTAAATCTCTGCTCTTAGCAAAGACATACAATAGTGTAGCAGAGTACATCGATTCGAATATAGTCAATAAAGTATGAATCAATTTTTTGTATCATATGTTTGTATATTTTTTTACCACAAATGTCCATCACCATGTGAAATTGTCTCAAATGTTTAATATTTCTGAGGCAATTTTTTTGTTTTCTTTTCAAATGAAGTTGTATATTATTGTAAATATAAATTTATCCAATATTTTTGTTCGATGCCTGAATGGAAGATCAGATTCAAAACTGAATTCAATCCTTTTGAGAATATTCTTCTTAGTTGTAATTATTGTATCAATTGAATGAATGCAATTTTACAATGTAAGGAATGTTTTTCAATAAATTTTCATTTTATTTCATTATTTTATTGAAGTGAAATAAATAAATCCTCTAACAATGAAACAATGCATTATTTCATTTGGATCACTAATCGACTGGGCCGATACTTGATGGCAATCTAACAACTTAGTTCGAATAAAACTAAGTAGTTTCCATTATAATTTAGTCAAACATGATAATATTATTTCGCCATCACAGTGGTTTCATCAGATGAAGATGTTGAGATGATCAGAAGATCATCTTATGATCAGATGTAGGTGTTTCTACACCAATTCCACATCTGATAAAACCACTGTTTTGTCTAAACAATATTTTCATGTTTGACTAAATTAAAGTGAAAATCATAAAACCACTTAGTTTTTTTCAAATTACATTTCATTTGGGTTGACTTATGTCACTCACTGCATGGAAATTCATCTGTTTATTACAAAATTAACAAAGTGGCTCTCCACATTGAAAAGGTTGGCGACCACTGTTTTAGAAGAACTATTTTTGTTATTTTGTTGAAGTCCCCATAATGTTGCTTTTTATTTACCTTACTATGTACTTATAAAAGTGCACTGCACCAATAAACTTACTTATTTTTATTGGTGCAGTACAACATGCATAACTGTTTTTACAAAAATCTGAATATAAAATACAAATTTTAAAGAACAATATGAAAATCTAGAAATAAAATATGAATATCTATGTTCTCAATTCAACAGAAGAAAAATATATGAAATCGTATGTACACTGGAAAAGTCTGTAATAAAAAACTGTGTGAAAATGATAAATCACATTTTTTATCAGAATATTCTTCAATAATGGTTTGAGCTTGATAGATAGCGTGCGGATTTTCTGAGGCAATGAATTGAGAACTTCCTACACCAGTAATTCGGACCTGCTCACTTGCACAATTTAGTAAATTCAGTGTAATATCAGATTTACATTTGGTATCAATCGTGGTGAAAACCAGCACCCATAGATACAGTCTCTTATTTCGTAAGTGTATAATAATCATACAAAAACCTGATTATTATAGAATGAGTAATTGTCTGTAATTATTTTTACAACTTGTTCCATCACGAAGTAAATTCTAATTGCGTTCCTCTGTAGTTTAAATATGATCTTCTAGCTGCACAACATTGACGTCATACCAACAAGCAATATAGAAGCACATACTCAAACAAGGAGAAAAAAGGCAATTTGAACACTCCACCCGACCAAACTTCCAAGCACAAATATGTATCTACTCAGCCCATCAGTGATGAATTCAATGTGTGACATCTACGTTAAGCGAGAGCAAACATACGAGTATAGGTTACAAAGGAACTTGGTGTCATCAAGCACCTCACTATAGATAAAGCTGAAAATCATGCATTCTGTCTTACCATAGTAAAGCGTTACCAGTAAACCAACGTTCAGCCCTCATGCTCTCCACTTCATGTTAGGTTATAGATATGATCTCTTCCCTTAAACTTTTCAATTAACAAAACGAGGATCAAATATGTGTCATTCTCTGATTTTTTAAAAAAAGGAGGAAAAGTTCATTCAGATCTTTCCTTCTGAAGTGTATAGTAATTCTACAAAACAAATGAGTATTGTTGTAAAGGATATATAATTTTCCATTGAAACAGTTTCAAGTGTGTAGATCATCTAGTCATTGATTTCTTACATTTCATTTCTTCAACAACATTTATACATACATACAAATAAACATGATACAAATATATATAGCTGTGACTGACAGAAGAGACCTCGATTCAGCCCTGTACACGATCTCCACGGCAGTCACGAGTGCTCACCACAGGGGGGCGTCCGCCGCCACTGACCGCAGGGGGCAGCACTGTCCACCCCGCCATTTCCCTCCGATTTATAGATGTCTCGGCCCGACTACCTTATTGTTTGACTAACTATAACCTCTGTCACGCTTATCTACAGATGTATCTAACTTTATCTTTTGTAAATTTACTGTTTAGGTCATTTAGCATTTATTATATTTTACGCGCGACCGCTTTCCAAAGACATGTTTATATAGCCGCTGTGTAATAATCGTTTGTATTTTTTGTCCGCCTTGGATATCTTAATTTTTACAAAATACATAATTATAAATCACTCCACGGAGAGATTTTTAATATTAATTTTATATTAAGTGCATTGAATTATGGTTCATATGGAGAAAGAAATTTGTAGATTGATTTAGTGATATTTGTTGATGAATTTTGGCTTGCATCTTGTGTTCAGATAATTTTTTGTATGCTTTTAAATAATTCATATTTTTGCAAGAAGTTGAATCGAGAATATAAAAAAGTTGTGATATACAACGAAACGCCGACAAAAATAAAGCTTTTATATATATTTTTTTATATACCTATATTTATATATTCAGTCAATTGTGCAAAAACGAATCACCAAAATCAAACTAAGTAAATGCATTCCACTGGCTTATCTAAAAACAATAAATGGATACAACTGCATAAAGAATTTGTAAAATTTATTAACTAATTTTTCGAAGCATTTCAAAAAATTAAGAAATATGTACACATCATTCGAATTTAGTGAAATAATTGATATAAAATAATATTGCTTTACTTATCCGAGTTCTTCCTTGGGCACTATTTTTTATGGTGAAAATACCCACTAAACTATAAGGTATTCACAGTTTTCTGAACAGTTTGAAAAAACTACTATTGAAATTAACAATACTAATTGAATAACGTTGGCCTATAATTGGTATATGGCATCGCCAGCGTTCCTATGAGAATGTTCTGAACAGGTACTTCCTAGATATTTGGTATCTGTAGGAAACATAGTCAATACAACGTAAAAATCGGCGAAGGCATCGTAAATCAATCAGGACATATTTTGAACTCTTTTGATGAAATAAATTTCAATTTATGTTTTTGGGTAATAAATTATTATATTTGGATGATAAAGAGATAATGGCAGTTCTTCGATCATAAAAGGTGCTTCTGGGCAATAAAGTACCAATATAATATTTATGACCCTTTTCAAGGTAATTTCAGTCTATATATTTGGGTAATCATTTCAAGTCCCAAAAATATTATGGGTAAAAAAGAGGTAATGGTAGTTCTATCACCCTCAACAGTAATAGGTTCTTAGGTATTGATATATTTGGGTAATCATGTTGAGTCCCGAAAGTATTTTGGACGATAAAGAGGTAATGGTAGCTCGTTCAACCTCAACAGTAATGTGATCTTACGTAATGAAGTACCAATAAAACATTCACCGAACTTTTGAAAGAAATTGGAGTCTATATATTTGGGTAATCATTTTTAGTCCCGAAAGTATTATGGGCAATAAAGAGGTAATGGTTCAATTATGGTTTCCTAGGCACTGAAGAATCAATATGATATTTATTGAACTTTTGAAAAAAATTCGTATCCATATATAGATATATTGGTAATAATTTTGGGTAATAAGTCTCAAAAATATTATATTTCAAAAATAAATAAGCAGTGACGAAGTCTTCAAACATGAAAAATATTGTGTGGTTGCCTAATAAGGTAAGAATATCATATTTAGTACTCTTACCTATATATTTTGGTAATGATTTAATGTCCCGAAATTACTATTTTAATGTAATAAATGAGCAATATATCAAAAATGATATGTACTCGATAATAAAATACCAACAATGAAGCCTGTGGAACTCATTGAAAACGAAAGTGTATCGATATATTTGTTTCATAATCCGGTACTATGGTACGATTTGCATATAAAAATATCGACACACGTCTCCCGTACCTATTGCAACAAACTCCACAACAAACATTCAAGTATTTATGTCTTCTTCGATCGCCACCTGCTTGGATAAATTGAAATTAAATTCCGATTACCCACTGCGATCGTGGCAGCGCACCGGATGCTCCGGCCCGAATTCATGAACCCGAGAGTTCCATTGTTCTGCCCGGAGTCGCTCCGAGACTCGGATTGTGGTCGACAACGTTCGCGTAGTTTCTATTCGTGCCTCGCTTTATTATTTATATACGTGGAGATTGTTGTTTATTCCTTTCATTTGTCTCGTTGGTTATGGTGGACAAGATTGCTCAATCGGCAGTAAGAAAAATTACGTTCATGCGGATAGGTGATGGTTTATGGAGCTGCGTTCGGTCTAATCCTGGTGGTAGGTGTTCCCTCCGGCTTTGGGATATGATTTAACGTCCATCTAAATCAATGTTGGAATGTTTTTCGATTCTTCTTTACGCTTGGTAGATTTGGGTTTCAACTCCTAGAATACAAACTAATGTTGATTCTTAATTGATTGATTGAATATGACGGATGATTCTCAATAAGGAAGAAACAATTGTATCATACAATTAGCATGTCAAGCGCACTTACACACAAGCTTCACTCTCTTAAGTGATAGGTGGATTCTCGTTGACAACATTTGTGTAGACAACTCCCTGAGAGTTTTATTTGAAATATTTCAATTAAGAGTTTCAGTACTAAGACTAAATTTTTCAGTTTGGTATATATAATATATATATATATATATATATATTTAGTCTTAGTACTGAAACTCCTAATTAATATATATATATATATATATATATATATATATATATATATATATATATATATATATATATATATATATATATATATATATATATATATATATATATATATATATATATATATATATAAGAAAATGAACACTAGAACTTTCATTTGAAAAATTGAAATTAATCAAGAGAATGTTATAGTAGAGCTAGATATGTGAACGTGAACGATGTGATGTCTCCATTATCCTTCAAGGGATAAATGTTAGAGAAATATTGAAATCGACGCCACACCTGATGGAAGTGCGAGACATATATGTTTCGTTCTGCAAGGAACTCGTCAGTCCCACCATTATTTATTCTTATAGCTTCTTTTTGTGCTTTTAATATTCTGTTGGTATGAGCTGAGACACCCCATATTTCCAAGCCATAGGTCATCCTTGAATGAAAAAATGCAAAATACGCTTCCAGAGCTGATTCGACACTTATTATTTGTTTTATGCGTCTTATTGGAAACACTATTTTATGCAGAGTATGAATTAGTTTTTCACAGTGATCAGCCCAAGTTAGTCTTGTGTCCATGATAAAACCTAGAAAATTTGCGGTATCAGTTGATGATGGGATTCGTTTTGATGACGTAAATATTAAGGATTTAGTTTTGTTCCTATTTAATTCCTATATATATATATATATATATATATATATATATATATATATATATATATATATATATATTGAATTAGATTAGGGGGCAACAGCACTACGATAGGGAGTTAATGTTTATACTCTTTATTTGCTATCTCAAGCTTTCAGAACACTTCGTTCCATAAAAGATATGAGGTGATAATAGCTTTGTTCGCGGTAAGGATTCTGAACAGATTCAGAACTTATCCGCATGTGCAGTTTGAATTTTGGCGTTCGCGGATCACCCAGTTCCGAACTTTTAGTTACAGTTCTGTGTTCGCGGATAAACTGGGATTGGTTCGGAATCGATTCAGAATTGTTTCTACCGGTTCGAAGGATCAATCTAGAACTGTAAGTTCGGGACTAGCTCATTCACGATGGTTTGGCAATTGGTATCATAAAAAATTATTTCTATGATTTGTTTATACATGCCACATGGTAACGAAACGGAAACTAACAGTTCGTTCATTTAAGTATCCTGTATTTCATTTGACTGCAATTACCGTGTACTACATATTTCAATGTATACCGTCTGTTTTAACAAGTAAGTTATATGATTGGTCTACTTTTAAGCTTATCTTCAATAAAAATATGCATATTTTTAGGTGAATATTCCAGTCATGTCTGATCATCTTTCATCTTCCGATGAAGACTTGGAAGATATGTCGATTACTTTGACGAAACTGTACCCCTGTTCAGTTCAGAACAATATATGGAATATTTATAAATAAATTGGAAAATGGTTGCTTACTTATAAGTCGATTTCCATAGAATAATGTTTCATTGTATTGTTCTTTGATTAGAATGACAATTGCAAGCGGCATACGGCATATTATTCGATGAGAACAACCGTGATTTGAAAATTCCCTAAACTAGTTCTAAAATATTTCGCGGGTCCAAATAATTCCGGACCAGTTCATAACCGAGCATGCGTATTAAATCAATCCCGAATCAAATATGAATTAGTTCTGAATCGGTTCAGATTCCATACCGCGAACAAAGCTAATAAAGCTATCATAAAGGGAAAAACAATGTTCGAGATGTTAAAATCATAATGAGGTCAGTGCTACAAACATACACTTAAGATTTCAAGTTTTTTCAAAAAATTTTTCAATGAATTATAGCCCTTATACAAAGTCGATATTGAATCAGCCCAAACGTAAACAGTGTGTATATATATCAAACGTCACTGGAGGCACACAGAACTATACTGGTTGTCAGATTACACATCTTCTTCTTTTTCAATATTCAATAGTGTTGGCGTTTATATATATTATAATTGAATATAACTTAAATTCAAACGTCACTGGAGGAACACAGAACTATACTGGTACAGATGCTTACATTATTCTGTCAGATTATACATCTTCTTCTTTTTCACTCACAATATCAGCCGCTGTCTATTTCCTGTATGACATTATTCATCCAAACTCGACATGTAGGAAGGTCCATTTCTTTCTGTATGAGGTAGGAATATATTGTACTTAAACCTTGAACGTCAGTCCTGTTGTTGATGACATTAATTGTTTGATGAATTCTTACCATCTCCAACAAATTCCTTCTCGCTAGTAAGGTGTCCAATATTATCGTGTCATCAAATTGGAACCGATGGTCTGTTCCCATGCAGTGTTTAACCAGAACTTCAGCCTATACGTTTTTGTGTGCAGTTAATCTGTTCTGTAAGGATCTTCCTGTCTGTCTGATATAGGCATCGTCACAATTCATGCTTTGTATTTTGTATACCACTCCTGTCTTTTGAAAATTTGAGTTCTGTCTTTGGTGTTTGAAAACAATGTTCCAACGGTTCAGATATTTGTCTTAGCGATTCTAAGCGAGAATATAAAGATATATAAATACTATAAATAAATATAAATAAATATAAATACGATAAATATAAATGTATTATAAATACTTTATAAACATGGATTATTATCAAGAGGATAAAGATAATTTTCGAGAATATGAAGTCCATCTATCACATGGTGCGATATGGGAAATTCCGGTGTTACCAGATCAGTGTTCACGAAACTCACTGATATTAGACAGAATGGATATCGAAAATCCAAAAAGTCGCTCTACG
The DNA here is from genome assembly GCA_030704895.1 of Henosepilachna vigintioctopunctata. Lineage (NCBI taxonomy): Eukaryota > Metazoa > Arthropoda > Insecta > Coleoptera > Coccinellidae > Henosepilachna > Henosepilachna vigintioctopunctata. Next base: position 1,213,744 of record JARQZJ010000074.1, on the reverse strand, counting down.
ACCGCTTGCCTGAATAGTAAATTGATTTTTTCGTTTTTAATCTTAGTAAACATACACATTAAATTAAATTTCAAAAGCTGAAAAAGGTTGCAAAACCTCATAACTGCCCAACATAGAATATTAGCTAGATATGAAATATCGTACTCCCAAAAGATTTCAGTAAAAAAATTTTCATTCACTATAGAATCTTTCTCTGGTTTTCACCTTTGTTTTAATGTAAGATATATTTTTTCGAATCCGTCATCTTCTATAACACTCAAAATTTCGTTAATTTGAATCTGAGGTAGAAACTCATGTAACTTTGCTCTAATTCAACTGCAAAGTTTGCATTCAACTTTGTCAAAGTGAAGCTGGCTGAAAATATCGCCTATTTGTTAGATTGTTGTGTCTCATAGTGTACCTTATTTTATATGAAGAAAAAACATCCAATGGGCACATAACCGGGTGAGTTTTGTTTTCTTGGTATACCTATATTTGAATAAATTGAAAATGTTCAAATAGAAACATCAGTGAACTGTCCAAACTGTTATCAAAGATGAAAACCTCCGATCTAAATTTGATCTTAATATAAATGCTACACATCAAGTGACTGCCATAGATATTCGCCTTAATGTGAGCAATTAAGGTTAACCAAAGTGAATAATTTACCTCTATCTAAACTTCTCGAGAAATGGGCGTACGAGTTCTTAGTTGATCAAGAATACCCTTCGACGCTAATGCATATTAATGAGTGGCAGACTTATCACTTCGCTTAAGAGCTGCTGTTAGGCAGGGCTAATGAGATCCTTTCATAACTCTAAAATTGACAACCTGAGGAGAGTCTTATCTCGTTAGATGCGATGAAGAAGGCAAGTTATCTTGAAAAGCGTTTCTGCTACTGGGTAAGCAGATGGTTCATAGACTATCGCTGTTGCTGAGTTGGTTATATTATGAAGTAACATTATAGATCATCTGTTAGGTGATTTCGAGCATGTTTGTTAATGTTTGTCAAATAGAGAGAATTATTGAATGAAATATTGATGAATCGGTTTGGCTAACGAATTGTGGAATATTTTTGAAAAATTTGTAAGAAACTTTTCAGTTTCACCTTATATAGTACTTGTTTCAATTGGAAGGCATGCGGGATCGAACTGTAATCATTCAATTTCGAATAAATCTGCCAAGATTTTCATATAGTGATTCGATGTTATTCATTGTTCAAGAGAACGTGGTCAACGTATCAGTTGATTGTATCGACAAGCGACTTAAAACATCCTAATGACTTATATACAGAGTGAAAATATGTTGTGGAAAATCATTTTAATAAATTGTGTCCATTTGTTTATAATAGTGAATTATATATTATTGATATTTCTAAGTGATTTTGTAGATAAGCCAGTTGTTATAATCCATAATATATCTCAAAATAACACATAGCATTCGGGTCATCAATCAATAAACAAGAATTTTTTTATTATTTATAGTTATAGTATTACTATATAATATACTATTAGTTATAGTAAGCACATTTCTAATATAGATTGAACAATAAATAATGATTTATTTTTAATATAGGCACATAACATATATTTCTGATCATATATGCTGTCTTATTGGTTCGTATAAAGTATAGCCTAGATCATTAATTATTACATGAAAATTTGTGGAACTATTTGGTTTTTTTAATTTGAAATATATACAAGCTTGGAGTAGAACTTAAAAAAATAGAAAGATATATAGTATCGATGTATATATCTTATATCAACAATTGTATCAGCCATTAGTTATAAAGGTGCTGTTATCTTGATAGGGGCGTGTATTTAATTTTGTGAGCTTAACCTATTTGTAGTGATGACTAAACTCAAATTCAGTTCACAGTGGGAGTGCATGTAACGGTAAGACTTCTCTGATAGACTATCACTAAATGCTCATCAGACGGTGGGTTCTACACGATGTTACAAATTAAACTATGAATATAAGAAAAATTAAATATTGGCTTTTTTATAGAACCAATAGAAACCTTGGAAACTTTGAATATATAAATTCAAATAAATAAATATACAATATAATATAATAATAAATAAACAAACAAATAAATATATAAATTTGTTTTAACGGTCAGATTCTTAGCAGTACTGAACGTTTGACAATGGGAAATCCGCTTAGTCCTTTATGTGCTGAGATATTCATGGACAATTTAGAGCATACTATCCACAACTTTCCGTTGAGCCAACGTTTTCTATATTGGTTCAGATATGTTGACGATATTATTTGTTGCTTTACAGGTTCGAAAAGACAACTTCATTCTTTTCAAAATTTCATTAACGCAATACACCCCAAAATAAAATTTACAATAGAAGAAGAACTTGACAACTCAATTAATTTCTTAGATCTAACAATTAAAAAATTAGATCAAAAACATTCGTTCTCTATCACAAACCATCACACACGGATACAGTAATTCATAATATATAGTTCAGTTCACCCCATACAACAAAAAATGTTATCATTCAATAGTATGGTTCATAGACCTGCCGCTTTCGAAGGGGATTTTAACAGAGAAAAAGCTTAATTATGCAAATAGCCTCAAACAATGACTACAGACCAGAAATAATAAACAATTTAATAAACAAAAAACTTTAAAACGAGCGGTTTCAGAAGTTTTTTCTCTTATTAAAGAAAAGTCAATATTTAGTGTTTTAACATATATGGGGACACCTAGTTTAAATTAAAATCACTTTTAGCAAGCTATAAGATTAATATTTGTTTTCGGACCACTAATAATATTGGTAACTTAAATACAAATAATAAATCAAAAATTAATAAAAATCAAATGTTTAGGGTATACAAAATTAAATGTGGTAGTTGCTGAGAAATTTCATATATGAAGAACTTTCAGAAATTTCCAAATTAGATTATGGGAACATAAACGAAGTTTTGAGAAAAAGAAAACAGGTTTCCATTATGCTAACCATTTAGTAGAGGAAAGTCATAGATTTAGTTCAGAGTTTGAAATATTGATTAGAAAGAATGAAGATTCTAAGCTAAATCTTCTAGAATCATTGCAGATTAATAAATTCAAAAATTCGTGACTTTTACTTAATAGCCAGTTAGATGTCAACACTAGCCTTCTACTTAATATGTTCAATAAGAATATTCCAGGTAGTAGATCAGATTGATTATCTATGTTTTAGTTAATTTACTTTCAATTTCATGTTTCATGTTAAAAAAAAATTTTAACTTTCCTTTATTTGTTCTTGAAAATTCTTAGTCGTATATTATTTGTATCTTTTCCTACATTTAGTTGGTATACCTAACTTAAGAAATTCATTTCCAGGTACATATAAGATCGTTTTTGTTATTTATATCAGTTGTGTGCTATGGTCCTCATTCCAAATTGGTCATAGAACATAGCCAGGTGTGTTCTGTGAAAATATCTATAAGTATTGAGTTTGTAAAAGAACACCTAGTATTAATCCAGCATTTGATAAAGAAGTAGTACTTCGAAACGGCGGCCTGCGTTTTTGTATTAAAATTATGAGAAAATTTTAAATATTGTTTCATTATGGATATTAATTTTCTCCAAGTATCGGCCTCATCAATCATCAATATATAAATTCAATTTAGAACCATATTCAATTTGTTCTTTCCCAAGCTGAAAATATATGAATATTTTTAGTATTCAAGCATTTATTAAATGATTATACTTTTCTTTATATTCATTATTAAAGTGATGGATACCACATGATTTGAAGTATAACCTCATATTAAAGTACTAATTCAATAATGCTTGAAATACTTGAAGATGAAGTAGTACTCCGAAAACTGTGACCGCCTTTCATAATAATGGCTGATCTTTTAAGCGTAGTTTTTTTTTAAATCGAATAAAACACTCAATTTGGATAACGTATTCAAAATTTTTATTGAAATTGATAACTTGTCCGCGATAGTGAAATTGATAATTGATTGCCCGCGACTCCGTATCAAATGGTCCATTCCGAATGTCCAATTTTGGGTCACTTTTTTGAGCATTTCGGCCTGCATCCCAAGGTACATATATTGTTCGGTCACATACACTTACGACTTAACATAACCCCACAAGAAAAATCCAGAGGCGTCAAATCGCATAATCTTGGCGGCCAATTCACAGGGCCATTTCGAGAGATGAGCTGCTCACTGAAATCATCCTTCAACATGTCCATTGTTTCACGAGCTGTGTGGCATGTGGCACCGTCTTGATGAAACCACATGTTAACCAATTTCAATTCGGCCAACTGGGGCAAAAAAAAGTTGCGTATCATGGCTTGATATCGTTCGCCGTTGACGGTAACATTTCTTCTACGGTCGTCTTTGAAGAAAAGTGGACCGGTGATGCCACCAGCAACTACATCAAACTGTCGTTTTTTCGGGATGCATCGGTAATTCTTGTATGACATGTAGCTGTTCATCACTCCAGATGCGACAGTTTTGTTTATTTACGTATCCATTATTTACATATCCATCGCTGAACACAATTTTTCGATAAATTAGCGGATTTTCATCAAGCTGTTCTAAGGCCTATTCACTAAAAATTAGACGTTGTGGTAGGACATTCAGCTTCAATTCTTGCAGAAGTTGAGTTTTATGGACTTTCAAACCCAAATCAAAAGGTAAAATTTTCCATGTGCTTGAGTAACGCATGCCCAATTGTTGAGAATGGCGACGAATTGACATTTCACGATCCTCATTATCACTGTACACTACGTCTGCAATATACTCTTCAGTACGCACTGTACTCATGCGAGACACTGGTTTAATGTGCAACAAATTGAACTTGTTGCGAAATTTGGTGATAACAGCACGAATTGTTTTTCACCAGGTTGATTATGATGACCATAATATGGTAGTAACAAACGATACACATTTTTCAGAGAGGACCAATTTTGATAGTAAATTTCAACAATTTAAAATAGTTGCTCGTTTGTAAGTCTTACCATGATGAAATGGCAGAGTATACTGAAAACTTTTCACTTCGACAGATGACGTTTGGATGCCATTACCAACCAGTGCCGCCAACCTGAAAACTTAACTTTCAAAAATCACCCATTACATATGAAGACAGCATTATATTATTGAATATTTGTCAATACCTATGAATATCAGTACTCGTATAATTGCCGAAATCATCAATTCTTGAAACAGTGTTATATATACTGTAAACCAGACAGTTTGTCGAAATTTATTGTCTATAGATTTGAATTTATATTCAAATAGCGATGGTAAATGTGCAATTACAGAAACAAAGTAAAATTAGGGGGAATGAAAATATTCGTAAAACGAATTAGTACCTATTCGGATTATAATTATTACGAATTTCATTGCGTATTATATACAATATGTATTTTTGAATTTGATGAATTTGGATCCAAACCAATATATCAGATTAAAAAACTGAAATATTGAAAAAAATTTAATTTTTACCTTTTGAATTAGAAAATCTCAAACAAACATAAAGTTTTCAAAGCATGTATTGTCCAAATAAAATTTGAGCAACCAAAATAACAATTCAAAATTGTGACTGAGCGATGAAGAAAATGGCACAAAATAAAAGTATTGTTTAAGCATGTTTAACCAATGAAGACAATGAGAAAATAAATCTACAAAATATTTCAGTCGGTAAAACATCTTTAATTCGTTTGAGGCAATTTAAATCTTATTCCAACATTTGAAGTCTTTTTACATAACAGAAATATGTTTATTTTTTTTCGCATTTGTGGTACTATTAATATTAACCAATTGTTTACAAATTGCAAAATGGTATTTTTTCCTCATACGATTTTGCCCATTTTATGAAAATATTTATGACCTTTCAACAACTAATGGTAAATATTTTTCGAATGAAGATGAGCTTTCACGTTCATTGCACCAAGGAGCCTGTATGGCTTCTTATGTGTAAAACTTTGAGAGTCACATTTTTTTCCTGCGAAATTATAAAAAGCAGTACAAAGCAATAATTGTTTCCTTTCATTGATTTTAAGTAATAAAATATAATTGGCATAATACCTATAAAACAAACAACACATTCATAAATTTCCTCCCTCTTAATCCTAAATAAATTGAATGCCAAAAGGATAAATCGTAATCTAAACTTAATTTTAGGATATTTATAATATCTGAATCTTCTTAACAAATTTTGAATATTCAAACGAGTATGAACTCTAGTTGTCGCAGAGTATTTTGAAATTCATTCAAAAATTTTTAATAAGAAAGATGTAATTGAGATACAATGGCAAGTGAACAGCTTCAGAATATTGCCCATCTTTCGATCCTCAGGATAAATACCCAGAAACCAACTAAAATACATCACTGCACTGTGTCATCTGTAGGTACTGTGAAATACAAGAATCTGTGCTGCTCTCTACCTCTCAAAGACTTTAGGAAAGTTTATGGTATAACGGAATTCACCACCGCAGTCCGAAGAGAATAGGAAAGTTTCCTCAGGCCGGGGTCTTTTGTTATTATCTTTTTCTACAATATTTTTGTCATTATGCCTAAGTTGCAACCTTTCGATTTTTCCGCTCTTTCAATGCGGCATTTCCATTTATCCAAAATATTTACAATATTGAAGGTTGTAATTAAGCTTCACAATACCTCTTTTCGAGTATTCAATTGCTGGCTAAGATGGTTCTTGTGATATTTAACTGAGACATTTCTAAGCAAACATAACACAATGTTTATCTAAGGTCTTATTTTGATGTAACCATATATGTATAGTTTTTCAGAAAATTTCATTTCGTCACAATTTATGAGCTTACAGGGTGAAAAATAGAGAAGAACCCAGAAGCTCCTCGGTAAATTTAAAAATAGAATTTGGAGCAGAAGTAAAATTTTACAAATGGTAAAATCATATTTGGGTAACAGAATCAGTGTAAAAACTAAATAATTCGGTTTTTCGTATTATTATTCTCAATGAATATGGTTGACTAGAGATTATTTAGGAGAATTCCTTGATCATGCTTTGACGTGAGTTAACGTGAGATGTGTTTTTTTTTGTTATCTTTGACGGTAAAAATATGTTAGGTAGAAACATATTCCATCATTTTGTCTATTTACATTGTATTCGTTGCCACATTAGGAATGTAAGGAAATGTTTTAGAGAAAGGAGATCTACGGATAACTGAATGAGATGAATCTTTGTTCTACAGGGAAGCACTAGCAGAATTTTCCTTCAGTAGATGAATAATAATGGCTATATTCATTTCTATTGTATTTATTGAAATTAGTATTTTTGGTTGCATACAAACTTTTTGAAATCGAAAAATATCGATTGAATCTAGATATCTATTTTGAGATGTCTGAATATCTGAAAAAATTAAGATTAAGGTTACCTTATGTATACGTCAAATGCAACGTCGAACATGCGCAATGGTTTCTAAATTAATTCTTCCTTCAATAGACGGCAAGCTTCTACGATATTCACATTGCAAAAAGGATTATTTTAGGCTATTTAATGTTTTATCATATGTTATAACACAAATTAGTTACAAAGAAATAAATTCTTTCAAAACAATAGAAATGTTATGACATTCATCACTAAATTTCAGTTAAATATACTGCATTTAGCTAATTGAAAAAAATTCAAACAATCAATAAAAATTTTGAAAAACACAATAATATTAAATTAATTCACGGTTTCCTGTGTTCTTTTTTTTAATCATTATGAAATAGCTTGAGTAAAAACATTGTCGTTAGTAAGACCAAAAATTATGAAATAAAACGCTTTCGTATCCTCTGATTACTTGATACTGAAGAAATTTTATAAAATAATTTGATTCAATTTAATTGATCTTTCATTTTAACTTGAGCGTAAAAAATGCATACTACTTCACCATCTCAATGCGACATTGTTGAGAGTCTAGATGTTTCAAACATTCAAATGTCCATTTGCATTTGTGAAGGTTAGCAGAATGTTAGCTGTGAGTTCTATTAACAAACCATGTTAGTATAAATTACATTCAATTCAAGGCTTTATAAAACAATTAAACTAAAACTGATTCCATAAAGCTCTCGTAAAATTTGCATATTACTAGACGATGTTACGCGTACAAGGTTTCACATTAAAGAGATTCTTCTCTATACGTTTTTGTTAAATGTCGTGTACAATAAAATTTTCGATTGACACTGCAGAAAATAAGTCCGTCCATTAATCACGAGATGTTTTAAAGCAATTATTTAAGCCCCCTCTATCTGGTGAGGTTTGAGACAAAGTCAACTACCAAATCACGTATAATTTTACTCAAAATATTTAAAAAATCGAAATATTATCTCAAATTGAAATATTTATATATATATCAAAATTCTTCCCTATATGTTTTCATAATGCATCGGTGAAAAATTTTTTTTAATTACACTCCTAAATATAAATTCGTCCATTAATCATTCGATATTTGTAAGCATTTATTCAAGCCCCCTCTTCCTGGTGAGTTTTGAGACAAAGTCTAGTGTATACCTAAAAATACCCATTATGTTTTTAAGCAATTTCCTAAGCCCCCTTACTCCTAGTGAATTTTGAGACAAAGCCCATCCTATTCATAATCACGTGTAGTTTTTTCTAAAAATATTTAGAAATTAGAATTTTATCTTAAATCAGAATAGAGTTTATCCTAATTACATATAATTGTCGATGCGCCATAGGGGGTGATACGAAAAAATAAATACTTGTGACTGTTCTCACTACACCCCACCCCTTGTGATGTTTCATGATTTTTTCCGACCCTCTGTACCACCTTCCGAAACTCACTGTTTCAACTGAATTCTTGAAATTGAAGAAGGAACCAGGCAATAAACTCAGAAGTCCTTTTCCAGCATTATAAATTTGCTCAGGTGATCAACTATTTTCAGCGAAACTTCATTTACAAATGCATGAAAAATAAAATTGCATCACCTACTCTTTCAACATAATTTTCTCTGAGGAACGCCAAGAGATCCGAAACGCAACCAATAAAACACTTTTTTAGAATGTTCTTATATTTCAAGACAATCATAATAATGATATTATCCTGCTATACACATTGAAGTATTTACAAACAAATAAAATATTTTACAATAAAGGCTAATGCCAACAGAATGTTAGTTAATAATAGAATTTCACAAATTTATGATATGGTTTTCTTTTTTACACAACAATTCAATTATTTTACTAAATTAAATAAGTAACAATAAAATTTTTCAACTCTTGAAAAAACATCTAATCGCAAAGTGCTACAAGAGAATGACACTGGTCCAGATTTGATTGTGGAAAAAATACATTGAGCAAATAGAACAACGAGACTTATTCGAAAATTCCGAGGAAAATTTGAACGATCCCCAAGTCGCATTTTATTCTCGAGTTAAAACAAAGATCTAATTCATAGATATGTCTTTGTTTGAACTTTGCACCAACTCTATAATTCTATGAAATTTCAACATTTTAATTCAAATTAAAATCTGAAATATTTCAATCAAAATCGCGGATGAAAATTTTAATTTCGATAATATCGCAATCACAATTTTTCGAAATACTTGAAGGTTATAACCCTTCAGTTAGTCAAATAATGAGATGACTGCGATATTACGAAAGTTTATTAAAAATTTTGAAAAATTCGAACGAATTTTTCAAGTTTTTACTGGAACGATTTACTTGATCTATAATTATTCCAAGAACAAACAATTTGCTGTTGTTCTTAGAATAATTTCTGATTCCAAATTAATGCCGATCTAAATGGAAAGGAAACCTGAATAAGTCTAGTTATTCCAAACAGTGACAAGACAACCATAATAAAGTTCCAATCGTATCTATAACCGGTACTTAATTCAAATTGTAGCTTCTTCGGTTTGCACAAGAAAGACGAGAGATTGATCCGCCGTTGCCATATTCAAAAAATGTCCTTTTTTGCTGTCCCCATTAGACAGCGTATATTTTCATTTTGTTCATTATCACAGATATAAATAAATGCATTTACACAAATATACAACAGGTTTGCAATTGTCAACATGCCAGCAACCTGGCGTTCGTCCCCATCACGTTATTTGTTGCACTTCGCCCATTTTCGTAATTTTTGTTTTTTCGTTCAGCGGCTATGTGGTCCTGGAAAAGAAAAAAAATCCATTAGTAGTGAACGCATTTAACGCACGACACGATTTTCCAATCCGCATGTCGAAAATGAATGTTTCATGCCTTCTAAAAGCTACAAGGGTAGGATTTCAGCACTTTCAATAGATTGCAATTAGTTTATGTTGGAATATATCTACAGAAAACGGAGAATTCAACTTTATACTTCAATACTCTAGAAATTCTCTAAAATAACAACGAACCAAAGTACAAACTCAATAATAATATAATATTTACGATTCATCAAAATGTCTTGATTCAAAACTTTTATTCATCTATAAAATTTTGTGCAACTCAAAACTTCAGAAATCGCTTCATAAATGTTCTGGGGCTCTGTGTTAATTTAGATTCATCAATTCATTCACTTTATCCTTCAGTTGAAATTTTGAAACCTCAAATTCATGTAATTTAAAATTTCGTTGCTTCAAAATTCTCAAATTTAGTTCACATGCCGAGGAAGTCCAAAAAACTACTAGAGAAACGATAAAAAAATGTGGAAACCTGGATTTGTACTGTAACGCAACCCAAACCCTAATCCAAAAATTACTAGGGCTGTATTGCTTTACGACCGCAGATGGAGTAAATCATTGAGATTAGTAACACAAACAAATCAGAAATTGATGGAAATATGATAGATTCTATACGGTTTCTAACTATTTTATACGACATAAAATGTCTATAGAGAATCGGTGAGAAGATTGAAATAACCTCAATTTACGAACAAAAAAAAATGAAACAAGATCCATTGAAGGTTTTTATGTTCAAAACGCAATGAAGTTATGTACGTATTTTATAGACATTATGTGGCTATGGATTCAATGAAATAAAAACATACATTCATACAGACGTGTTCTGAATAAACTTTTTCAATGCATACATCAAAATTAAACAAATTGCAATGATATTCTGTGTAAATACAACTATGCAGGAAAAAACTGATTAGTTCGAATTTATTTTCAAACTAAACATAATTTCTCTTACATATTTATGTTGTACAAAAATACCAACTTCGACATACCGAGAACACATCGAAGGAATTTATTGGGGTATAAACTCAATACAAGATCAAGAAATTAGATTTCTGTCTTTCTATATCCTCGAGTCGAAGAAAGCATACTTTAAATGTGCTCCAATCAACTGACGATCCAAACAAAAATAACAACACGATGAGCACCGATAAAATCAAACGAAACAATCACTTCAAATTCATTATTACGAACGTAGGACAATCTAGATAGCGCCATTATGTCAGGTCGCATTTTGAAGGAAGATATTCAAAACGACCGCAGGAAGTGTCACAGACGAGTAGATATCGATTGTATCTCTTTTTCTTCCTAATTGTAAATGTTTAATGGCAAGACGACTGGCGCGCAAACGTTCACAATAAGTCGAAATGAATGCCAGTCGTTCTCTCTAATAGAAAGGGTGTGTAAGGGGATATTGATTTAAAACAATGGGTTCTCAGCGGGCCATCGGGACAGGTTTATCCGATTGAGTAACGTAAGTTCACCGCGAGTCAGTTAGTGAACCGGCAGGGTCGGGTTTTGTGTTTTTACGGCGAGCGAAGTCGTTTTCGAGGGGAGATTGGATGTACCGGAATTTTACTCCCATGGATCGAATGAAACGTTTACTGGACCATACTCTCCAAATTCTTTGGAGGAAAACCATTTCAAATCTCCTCATTGGAAAGATTAACCCTAATTTGTGGTTTTGATAATGAAAAAAGACCGTGGTGTAGTTGATATTAAGCATTTAGTTTTTTAATTTCCATTCACCTCTTGTGCTATGGACGAAAAAAGATTGTATATTTGAATAATTCAATTATCAACAATTGTCACAACTATTATCAACATATTTAATAGCGTAAGATGTATAGGTTTGGAACTTTATAAATAAGTAGCGTACTGAAAGAACTAAAAACTAAAAGGGATCAAATGTCAATTCGGCAGTATAAGTACCCAGAAAAATATGACTTCAAAAGGCAGAAATTTGTTGTTTTGTTATTTTGTGTTTAGAAAATCATGAAATTTGCTTTCCTCTGTATTAGAGAATCAAGGTTAATCATTTGCCGAACATTATATAACTCATGAAAGAGTAGGAAAATTTAGAAATAATTAGGAAAATCTCATTTTATTCTAAATTTTGAAAAATATTTCAACTTTAACATGTGTTTCGACAAAATCAAGTTTCAGGTATAAAATTTATTGACATACAAAGTCTATACATGATAGAAGTAAAAGATTAATTTTATTTGAATTTTCAACAGAACATCTGGAATTTACAATATTTACAATATTTACAATATCTAGGCGAATTAATATGGTTTTATTATTGTATTTTATTATGGTATTCAATAATTCTGATGTGTCAAATTTCTTTCAAATTTCGTATTTTGAAATAAGATTAATTCTGAAAACTATTCAAATGAAATTTTTCACTTTTTCATTTTAATTTCACAGACTATTAATAATGTAGACTCGACGAGTCCTAGTGACATGCGATCTATATCAATAGGTACAAATGATATTCGTGTATATAATTAAAATAAAAATTATTCAGAAATTAAAAGATTTTAAATAACAACCTCAAATTAGCGAACTGTTATCGAAGTGAAAACTTGATGATGACAATAAATTACGCTAGATACAGAACTGATTTATGACCATTTTTACAGAATCTACGATTTGCAAAGGATTTATATCCTGAATATTATGTAATACTGGAATTTGTTAGAACCTTGCCGAGTCTGACGACGTTTCGGCCGCTCACATTGCAACATCACGAAATAATCCATTGTGGTCAGACAATTGATATAACCGGACAGCCCGTTATGGAATTACACGAAGATACCGAATCCGAGCATCCCGACCTTCTCGTGAATGAAGATTTAAGTGAGAGAGAGTCGAGAGAAGGACGTACGTCGTTTAATTAACAGGCCGAGAGCCGTTCCTGGTCCGCGAGAGAACCATTCACCGATCAGAATCTCGCGTCATTTGTCAATGTCACAGAGGTGGCGATAGCGAGCGCGGGCATTCCTCATTCAGGATTTTCGAACCAGAGCGTGGGTTAAAGGCAAGGCTGACTCTGATCGTTCGCAACGAATGCTCGCTCTATACGAACACATGCCTACTGCGTTTAAATGCAACCCAAATCTATTTTTGTACTTTGAACTAAATGCCAAGCTATTTGTCACACCTAAAGCCGGATTTTGTAGGGTTTTGCGTGCCATCTCTAACTTCCATCATCCATAGAATACAATATAAATGACGAATGACAGAAAATTGGCCATCAAGGAGGTTAAAACACTATAAATTTTTCATCTCTATGGGTTTACAATATAACATGAAGAACTTTAAGTGTCACAATATACAACAAGACAAAAGTCCAATAGAGTTGTTACGTTAAATTCACAAAATTAAGATCTGTCTTTCGAAGCCTGTAGTGTGTTCGACATGGATATTATGAATTTCACCAAATGCACCAAGAATGTGATTGATAACAGTATTTGAGTAATGAACTTCTATGTTACGTAGCTATAGAAAATCCTCATTTTGAATATCAATACAGCCTAGTGTTCTGTAACAATGATAGACTTCATACAAAGAAAACCATTTTGAATGTACCACCCTCAAATCG